>OX387435.1:13843962-14240500 GCA_947563755.1 Lochmaea crataegi
TTCCCAAATAGGTTGAAAACAAAACTATTGTTCAATCACCGCCACCTAGTGACCGTTGAAACCACTGGAATAAAACGATAATATACTATTTTATTAGGCATTGAATTCCCTTGAAATGATACTTAATTTGTTGAAATCCATAAAGCGGAACAAAAGTTATAACGGTTTTATCGAGTCAGATTTCCCACTCTCCCAAACCAGTTATTTTACAAGATAGAGGAAAAAGTACTAGAGCAAACTTACGTAAAATGATCTAATGATTACGAATAATTAAATTTTGTGTTACTATAACAGTACATTTATTATGGAAAAACGATAATGTTTTTGTGAACTACGCCCTCTAGCGGTGGAGTAAGAAACTTGAGAATAATTTCCAGCAGTTTTTCGTATGCGAGTTTGTACTACAGATTGTTTTCTGTAAGCTCTACGATAAATAGTTTCTGAGATACAGTGGGTTACCTCTTTCAATCAGACACCCGGTACAACTCGCGAGGAAGCTGGATACTTAACCCTTAAGTACTATCGTGGGGAATTTCGTTAGCCCAGCTCTTGTTTTTTTCATTTTTTTTGTTTGATTTTTATTTTAAATTTTTCTTATTTCAGGTATTCTCCTATATGATAAAGAAGAACTTAGTGGTGTATAAACAGACTTGCTATTTTTTTTGTCAAAGTTATATAAATTTGGGGTATTGAAATACTCCACGATAGTCTTTGTGTTACAGACTTAAGTGTAGTTAAAAAATGGATAAAAAAGTTTTAACCCAAAAATAATTAGATGCGCTTGCTTTTTCGATTATGTCAGTGATCAAGAAGATAATTATAATGAACAAGACAGTGACTCAAGTGACGCCGCTAGTGAATACAGTTATCGCGATACTGGATCAGAATTGGAAGAAAGCGGTAACGAAAGTAATCCAGAACAAGACAAAGAAGATAGTGACTCCGAGGAATATTTGGAACAGGATGAAGATGAAAGTGATGGGGATGAGAATGAGGAGGGAGTATCAAAATACTATAATGGAAAAAATCGATTCAAGTGGGCTAGATCATCACCTGCTCCATCTCGCATACGAAGTTCGTTCAAATATCGTATTACACCTTCAAGGAGTTAAAGGTCCAGCATCGTCTAAAACACCTGTCGAAGCTTGGTCACTTTTGTTTACTGACGATATTATAGAGGAAATATTAGACCGTACAAATGCCAAAATTACTGACCTTTGTGTAAATTATGCTAATATTGCATCTTTTGTAGGCCACTTAGATAAGGTAGAACTTCGAGCATTTCTTGGTCTCCTAATACTAGCAGGGATGTTTAAATCAAACAACGAAGATGTTAGAAGTCTGCTCACATCTGATAGTACAGGACGAAATATTTTCAGAGGTGTTATGAGTAAAGACCGATTTTGTTTTTTACTATCTGCATTGCGATTTGATGATCAAAATACTCGAGAGCAAAGAATTGAAGATGGTGATAAACTAGCTCCTATTTCAAAGTTATATGACATTTTTACCAGCAATTGTCAAGCCAACTATACCTGCAATGAATATAGTGTAGTTGATGGGATGTTAGTAGGATTCCGTGGCCGGTGCTCATTTCGTCAATATATTAAAAGTAAACCAAAAAAGTACAGAATAAAAATTATGTGTTTTTGCGATGCCAAACCACACTACCTGATAAATTCTTTTGTGTACACAGGAAAAGGTAGAGAAACGATTCACAAAAGTAAACGTCCGAAACTTACCACTGCTAAACCCTCAATACCCACGCTCAGTGTGCTAAAACTAGTATCTCCTATTATGGGCACCAACCGAAACATAACAGGCGATAATTGGTTCAGTTCCATAGAGTTAATGAATAAGCTGAAAAATGTGAAGCTTACTTATGTGGGAACACTTCGTAAGAACAAAAAAGAAATTCCATTGCAGTTTTTGCCAAATAAAATCAGACAACCTTTTTCAAGCATCTTCGGATTTACACGGGATTATACCATGACATCTTTCGTACCAAAAAAAAGTAGAAGTGCTGTGTTGATTTCTTCGATGCACCACAGTAACAGCGTCGAAAAAAACGGAAAGCCCGAAATAATCAACTTCTACAACAGCACTAAAGGTGGGGTTGATGCTCTTGACCAGAAATGCGTTACCTACTTATGCCAAAGACGAACTAGAAGTTGGCCCTTGGCAGTATTTGGAGCAATGTTAGACATCTCCAGAGTGAATAGCTACGTACTTCTTCTGTCAACTTCAGTAAATTCTTTCAAAATGTCTCTTCGACAATTTAGCATTGATCTAGGAAAAGCACTAATTCAGGACCACTTAAAAGTTAGATCTAATATAAAAACACTTTCACAGGATCTACAATCTATTATAAATAATTTGCTGGGACACAAACCGAGGTTAGAACCACCAAACGAAGTGGGACCTGCTACATCCAAAAGATGCCATCTGTGTTCCAGAGAAACAGACCGGAAAACCAAAACGATTTGCAAGGAATGTGAAAAAAATGTCTGTAAGGATCATTAATCTTCCATTATCCACTGTTAAAATTGCTTAGAAAGGTTTGTTGATTTTTTTTTACTTTAATACCACTTAAAATAAAATTTAGACCATCATCAAATGGCACACCAATGATTCCTGTCAGTTTTTTTACCTTTGGGATGATTAGTGCTTTTTTGATCAGAAATGAAGAACATTAATATTTCTAATAACATAACCAACATTACCAACATTTAAGTTTCTTTTAGTTGAGGATTAAATTTTTTTTAATTTTGATATTTTGTACCCTATGATTTTCGTATATCAAAAAGTACTGTTGTATATACTTCTTTTATTTGAGAAAAAAACATGTATATGTAGTAGGATCGTTTTTTTAGTATAGATCTTACTTATTAAATTTGAATAAAAAAAAATAAACCACAGAACTGACATATTTCACATCAATTTTATTGGGGTTTCCAAATACCCCACGATAGTAAAAAAGTGACCAAATTCAACGATAGTACTTGAGGTTTAATAATCCTGTGACAAGATGATGGCTTGACTAGTGTTTTATCATCTTGTCACTATTCTCCGCACTATTGGAACATCCTGACATTTTGTCATCGTCTCAATTTTGTTGAAACCTAATTTTCCTTTGACCGGATGCCTTTGTTAATTATTTTGTCATAGTTTTCAGTTCTCCAAAACTAACTGCCATTTTTACTACGATTCAGCATGGAAATAAACTAACAAAAATATGAACAATATATTATGTACTTTCACCGGAATCTGTGTTCCAAGCATACTTGAAAAATGGAAATACTCACTTGAAACGGATGACATAAAACAAACTACGTACTATTACCATTCGGAGAATTTCAAACAAAACTCGACTGCAGATTTTTTAACGTTTTCTATGTAAATACAACACTTTCTATTATTCTGGAAACGTCCAGTCTCCAAATCTGAAGAGAATTAATGATACTTTTTGGGGTTACATCTTTGTACTTGAGAACATGTTGATGGCAACTGAAAATTAAAGTAATTTATGTCTTGAATTGGATTATACGGAAAAAAGATGGGATGTTTCCATCTTGAAATTGGGGACAAACAAAAATTGTGGAATTTCAATCTCATTCACGCTCATTTTCCCATTTTCCAAGTTTCTGCACAATTTTTATTATGCTATTGAAGCTAAATGGACGTACATACCGATAAATAGGTTTGCTAAGATTTGCTCGTTGAGCGCTATACTCTGAACAAACCTTCCTGCTTCGCCGCGAAACTACGAGAGGAGAACTAAAGTAACCCAATTACAGTATTTTGCATTGGCACCAACTGATTCGGTTAGTTATTTACGCGATCCATTGTGTCGCTGAAATGATTTACAGCATTTAAACTTATTCCCGCCAATAGCACCGTGACATGTGCTCTAGTTAGATGAATAGAGCAATATTTTATTTCTACTGGGTTTGTTTCATATTGTATTATAACTATCAGCTAAGCGACAAGTAAGTTCTATAAATATAAACTATTCATAATAAGTACTAGTATCGCGGCAAATTAATAATTAATAAGAGATGTAGGGTAGTTGGGGGCAAAAACACGCATGGGACAAAAGAACGCATCTCATTTAAAATTGCCGCTAATGTCAAGTTTGAAACGATTTTAGTTACAAACGTTTGGCAACAGTGTGCTATATGTGTTGTTTCAAGATTCAAGATGATCCACGGCGTTGTTTACAAACTATGAGGTGAATATTATTTTTTCTACAGTCGCGCGTAAAATGACTAATTACTATATTCAAATGAAATCGTAAAGTCGACAAATGCCGAGGATTGTTACTTTACGCTCTAGCGCAAAAAAGGAATCTTTTTCGCTCGCTTATATAATTAAACCACGCCCTCCGAATTAACTCAATTGGTGAATAAATAACAATTTATCAGATAAAAATTAAATAAAATTATATGAAAATTGTCAATAATTTTGAAATATGGTCAAAAATGGTCAATTGTTGTCAAAAACTGTTAAAAATGCACAATATTTGTCAAAAATGGTCAATATTTGTCAAAAATGGTCAAAAATTTGGAAAAATGGTCCATAATTGGCAACAATTGTCAATAGTCATCAAAAATGGTTAATTATGTTTGAAAAATGGTCTAAAATTTTGAAAGATGGTCTAAAATGGTCAGAAACTATTAAAAATGGTTGAAAATTGTCAATTATTTTTAAAAACTGTCAAAAATGGACAATTATTGTCAAAATTGGTCAATAATTGTCACAAATTGTTAAAATTTTGAAAAATGGTCGATAATTGTCGAAAACTATCAAAAATGGTCTATAATTTTGAAATATGGTCAAAAATTTTGAAAAATTGTTGGAAATTTTGAAAAATTATCTAAAATGGCCAAAAATTTTAAAAAACTATCAAAAACTGTCAAAAATGGACAATTATTGTTAAAATTGTCAAAATTTTGAAAAATAGTGTATAATTATTGTCAAAAATTGTTGAAGTTTTTGAAAAATTTTGAAATATAGTCAATAATTGTCAAAAATGGTCGAAAATTTGGAAAAATGGTTCATAATGGTCAACAATTGTAAATAATTATCAAAAATGGTCAATAATTTTGAAAAATGGTCTTAAATTTTGAAAAATTGTCAAAAATGGTCAAAAACTGTCTAAAATGGTTAAAAATTGTCAATTATTATTAAAAACTGTTAAAAGTGGACAATTATTGTCAAAAACTGTCAAAAATGGTTAAAAATTGTCATCATTTTGAAAAATGGTCAAAAATTATCAAAAATCTGGAAAAATGGTCACTAATTTGAAAAACAGTCAAAATTGTCAAAATTTTTTGAAAATGATCAACATTTTTGTAAAATCAATCAATAATTGTAAAAATTTTTAAAAATGGTCAATAATTGTTAAAATTTTGAAAAATAGTCAATAAATAATACGAGCCCTTTCCGAAAATCGATTTAAACACGTGGTTTATGAAATCGATTTATTAAAAATCGATTATTATTACCATAAAATACGATAACTAAAAATCGATTATAAGAAAATAAGAATCGATTATTTTTCAACATCCAAAGTCGGAAGATCTTTTTAAGGTTAATCATGATGAGTACCGAAAATGACGATCATTCTAGCACTCCTATTATAACCTAAGATAATATAAAATACTGTTTTAATTTTTAGAAGGGCGACTTTAGAAAAAATTATGTGTGTTTTTCGAGCGTATAGTAAAATTGTGACTTTACGCTCTAAATACACAAATAACTATTTTACTATTACACTGTAATATTGTCATAACAAAATTAATTTGTGATAAAATGAAATTGGCATTTTCCTGGCATGATTGTGGGTTATTATGCTGAAAAGTTTTCGATTGAGGTTAGGTCCTCAAAATCTCAACAGATGGTTTTGACAGAGTTACCTAATGGGCAAAAATACGCGAGAGTTATGGGGCAAAACGACGAATGCGTATTTTTGCCCCATTATCCTAAATTAATTTTGTTCCTACTAATTTCGGAATTGAATATTCAGTTGATCTAAATCTTGGTTTTCGTTTTCCAGAAACTACAGAAGAAAATCAGAGTGCAAGCCTTTGTCAGAAGTTATTTTGTGCAAAGCTCGTGAACTTATCAATAATGGCGTTTCTATACGTCAGGCAGCAAAAGCTGTGGGATTTCATGAAGCGACACTACGGCAACGATTGAGAAAAGCAAATGGTGTCCAGTCTTTAGGCAGATTTAAAGCAGATCTAACCAAGATTCAAAAAAACAAAATGGTTCAGCATTGCAAAGAACTGGACAAACGATTTTATGGAATGGCGCTCAAGTCATTGCATTTTTTAATTCACTCTTATTGTGTAAGAAACCGTATTGAGCATCCATTTTCACCCCTAAATCAGTTGACTGGTCGGGACTTTACTAGATCTTTCATGAAAAGGAACCGACTAACTTTACGAGTTCCACGAAAAACAAGTATTGCTAGAACCATGGGCTTCAATAAAGTGCAACTAGCTCAGTATTTCGAAATTTTGGAGAGCACTATAAAAAAGTATAAGTTACCTCCCAACCGTATCTATAACGTCGATGAAACGGGCATTCAGACAGACCCAAACCATCTGCCCAAACACGTTGCCACAGTTGGAAAGAGAGATGTAGCAAAGGCAGTGGCTCCCGAGCAAGGACAAACAATTACGGTTGTTGGCTGTATGAGTGCAACTGGTCACCATGTTCCTCCATTTTTCTTAATTGCTCAAAAACGGATGAATCTTCTTCCAATCAAACACGGGCCCACAGTCTGCGACAGGGCTGTTACTGATAGTGGTAACATGAACACTCCCACCTTCATCAAGTACCTGAAGCATTTTAAAAAACATACAAGTCCAACAGAGGAAAACCCGGTTCTCCTGATTCTAGATAATCATTTATCACACACAATATTTCAAGCAGTAACATTTGGAATAGATAATTTCATCCATTCATCAAGTCTGCCACCACATAGCAGCCATAAGACCCAGCCACTCAATCGGGCATTTTTCAAACCATTCAAAGTTTATTAGAGCGTCGCTGACAGCTGGACCAGTTCCCATCCAGGACAGATTATCTCCATTTACCATGTGGCTGGTCTCTTCTCCGCAGCCTTTGCAAAAACTGCTACTGTAGATATAGCGAGAGAAGGCTTTCGGTCTACACTTGATGTTTGATGTGAAATTTTTTCGGGCGTAGATTCAGACAATGAAGGTCATGTTTTAATCCAGTTTCAGCAAGAAGAAGAACCTGTTACTGATGCGCTAGAGCACCAGCCGTCATCAAAATCGGAACAGTCAGTAATGTCTGTACCTGGTCCTTCAAATATTGAAAAAGAAACTGTTACTGACTCGATAGAGCCCCAGCCGACATCAAAATCGGAACAGTCAGTAATTTCTATACCTGGTCCTTCAAATATTGAAAAAGAAACTGTTACTGACTCAATAGAGCCCCAGCTGTCATCAAAATCAGAACAGTCGGTAATTTCTGTACCTGGTCCTTCAAATAGTGGAAAAGAAACTGTTACTGACTCGATAGAGCCCCAGCTGTCATCAAAATCAGAAGAGTCAGTAATTTCTGTACCTGGTCCTACAAATATTGGAAAAGAAACTGTTACTGACTCTATAGAGCCCCAGCCGTCATCGACATCTGAACAGTCAGTAATTCCACCTTCAGACATTATTCCCTCTCCAAAAATTAAGATAAAAAGGAAACGAACCAGGAAAAGTTTAAAGTCAACCCTACTAACATTGACGCCCAATACTTAGCGACCTTTACAAGAAAAAGAAGAAAATAATGAAGCAGAAAAAGAGGAGGAGAGGAGAGCATTACTGAAGAAAAAAAAAGATCGAATCTCAAAGTGCTAAAGTTCGTGCAGCCAAAAGGAAAGTTTTCGACGAATCATTATCTGATGAATCAGTGCACTCTCCTATCAGAAAGTATTGATCTTTGTGACATTTATTTTTCCGATAACAATGAAGAGCAAGACATTGATGTTGCACCAAAGGTTGTTGGAGAAAAATCATATAGATTATTTGTCGCCAAAGTCTGCCAAGTGGATAGATAGATAGATAGATAGATAGATAGAATTTATTGATCTTACAATATCAAATGACATAAGACAGGTTGAGAAAAAAATATATAAATACGAATACAGTAATGTGAAATATACAGAAAATATTACAACAAACTAGAAACACACAGGAACATTAAAAATTACATCAAAATTTGAAATTATACAAAGTATATGTTGCAGTTCAGACAAAATTCACCGAGTATTTTCAAAATATTCCTCAACCGAATATGGACACATATCAATCAGATTTTAGTTTTCTCCTTAAATGTATGCTCCAAGACCATATCTTTGAAACATTGTGGGGGACTATTATAAAGTTCAATTCCCATTACTATAGGTGTTTTGTTGCAGATTTCTATACGCTGGTAAGGTATAGATAAATCTGACTTATATCTTGTGTCATGTGCATGAATGTCACTATTCCGCAAATACTTGCTTTTTTTTCCATGAACTGATGCAATTAAATCCAAAATATGAGTGGTTAACCAGTATACCAAAGTTAGGGGAAAAGGTTTTTTGGCGAGGATGAAATGAAACGAAATTCGTTTTAGTTGTATATATCACTAGACCATGCAGAAAATCTCAATAAAGCATTAGTGATTTTCGCCTTTAAAATGTTTGGGTCTCCATCGCTAAACAGAAATGTTGAATTATCTGCATAAAGAGTAGTAAATGTCTCTGATATAACAGAAGGTAACTCATTTATATATATAATAAATAACAAAGGTCCAAGTATGGATCCCTGTGGAACCCCTTGTGAATTTACCATAAGATCAGATATATGAATTTCCTCTATCAACAATTTTGACAGATTGTAGTTATCCAGGTACAAGGATAACCATTCGTACGATTTTCCCCTCATACCATATTTATAAAGTTTCTTTCTCAAAATACTGTGCTGAACACAGTCAAAAGCTCGATTGAGATGACAAAATATCCCAATCGGTGTTTCACCCTGGTTGACCAAATTCAGAACTTCATTATAGAATGATTCCAAGGCTGTTGAAGTTGAAAATGTTGCTCGAAAACCATGTTGATGATCAGTAATTACTTTATGTATTTCCAAAAATTTCAACATCTGCTTCAGCATGGCGTACTCAAATATTTTTGACAAAACTGGTGATACAGAGATTGGTCGATAATTTAATGACAATACCAGATATGTTATCGGAACCACATCTTCCGTTGTGACAAATGAGAGAAATAAGCTGTGTGAAACAAAATTATTTTAAGGGTACTGTATATAGTTCCGTATGGATATCAATTTGATTGCTTCATTAGAAGCATTAGTAGAAGTATTCATTAAAATTATTAGCAATCAATAGTGGATCATTTACTGTTTAATTATCAATATTTAAGGTGATAGTATTCTGAATATTTTGCTTTCTTCTGAGTTTATTTATAACACCCCATACGGTTTTATTTTTATTGAAGGAATTATTTATTTTACTGTTATAATAATCACTTTTTGTATTTTCAACAAGCCTTTTGTGTGAAGACTTTGCTTTCAGATACATAGCTTCAAGTTGCGGATATTTACATTTTAAATTGAACAAATCCTTTAGATTACTAGATGAATTTTTTAATTCATTGCTAACCCACTTTTTTTTATTGCATTTTTTGATTTTATGGGGCAACTAATGTTAAAGTTATAAGTTAGAATATCATGAAATATTTCAAATTTAGTATTTGTATCAGAGGCTTCATAGACGTCCTTCCAATATTCTTTAGATAAATGTGATATTAAGTCTAAATAGATTTAATTTTAGTAGAAAATTGATTCATGACGATTATAAAGGCGCAGTTTTTGAGCGACTGCCCACAACATTTCGTTTTCGTGAGACAATGGAAGATGTCTTTTTTCGAAAGGACGACATTGTTTTAAAGCTGTCAAAGCCAATAAAAACCAGTTCTTTCAGATTTTCAAATTCAGTAGAATTCTCTGACGACCTCGCCAAATACAGTTCTCTTCTGGATTAACGTTTTGTATTTTACGTTTGATTTTTTTTCAATAAGGATTAGTTTTTTTTGAACGCGTACCATCTCTTTTATTGGGGGTTTTATACATTTCAATTTTGGAGCAAAAATACGCACTTGCGTACTACTGCCCCATTTGTAGAGGCAAGAGTACGCAAATGCAGATTTTTTAAAAACATGTTTTTCATTCATTAGTGAACTTATAGAACTTCTGTCGATACTCAAAATGGAAAAACAATATATGTAAGCTCTCCCATAATAAGATTGGAAAAGTTCTAAACTATCATGATTTCTGAAGACGATAGGAGATACCTAATCTGCGTGTTTTTACCCCCAGCTACCCTATGCACGCCATTGGACTATAATACTCTTTAAAAATGATAACGTCCCTAGTTCTTTTCTGTCAGTCCTCTTTGATAATATCAAATAATACTTCCTTTTCAATTACATAAATTAACTTCTCATCATATTCAGGAAATTTAGTTCCACGCCTGAAAATGAATTTTAATTGCCTACAAATTAACTCTTGAAAATTTGTTGTCACATCGCTTTTTGTGGTCACAGAGTTCATTTCCAATCGCTTTATATACAGTTAAAAGTGGAATTTATGTTCAATTATGAGTTGCGTGTACCAATATCTTTCCGACGAACAAACATTTTCAAGTAGAATTTTGTATGAATTGAAACATACTTGGTAAACTCCATCATTTGAATGTATTTAAATTTCCTGGTAGAAACTTTTAAAAAGACACGATGCTTCTAGTGGAATTATTGTCACGTAACATGAAAATTTTATCAGAGAATATCGATTTCTCAGGTAATCAATAACTTCTATTTAAACTTTATTTGAATTTGCTAGAGATCTCAGGTCATCCTATTTGCCACCAGATAAGATCTGAACTGCGTCTGGGACTGCCTTCAAAAACTCATGACCCTGGTAAATGGACAATAGGGTGACACTGGGCACAAGGGTATTGTGGGCAATGAATCGGCAGACACTCTAGCAAAGGTGGGGTCTGAAACTGCATTTACTGGTCCTAAACCAGAATTTGAGATACCAAAAACTGCATACAATTGGCATACATTTGGATGAGAGTTTATCTGTCGGTTGTGCATGGAAGAGGAGGAAACAACGTCACACAATATCTTCGGATGTGAAGCACTGTCTCACTGAAGATATAAACTCCTAGAGCGTCCAAGGAAGAATTTCTTCAAGAAGGACCTAGTGAAAAGACTGTTGAGCTTGTAACGGACTACTGGTATCCTCACATAAACGGTACAACCAAGAGCACAAAAAGTGTGTGTCTGTGTTCTTTTGTAGAGGAGGAAATATATTTACGTATCATCAGCCTCTGATGTTTCGCCTGGATATGTCGAACTCAAGATGTTAAAACCGACTAAAATCTTTCCTTCCTTCGGCCTCTAGTCCCCGCGGAAACCGCCGTTAGGCATTACTTCGGGAGGGGAGGGTCTAACTGCTACTCTTCCTTCTGGTGGTGGAAGTCACTGCTTCCTTCCTTCTAGGTGTTTTTGGCACTCTTCCTTTCTGTGGAACGGAGATCTTAAGGCACTTTCGTTGCGAAAGCACTGCTCTCGTTCCAAGCAGTATTCGATGACAGCAGCTCATCTACAAGTGTCACAGGCTGGATTGTCTGTTTGTGGATACTCTCCAGGTCATTAAGCATCGAGTTAAAACGGGGACACACAAAGAACGCGTGCTCCGCGTCTTCTGGGCTCCTGGGCTCCTGGGCAGGACGGGCACTCCGGAGAGTGATTCACAAGTGCCATTTCACTCCTAACCTAATTCGGACCACCTAAAATTATAGTTTGGGGCGCATCTGATTTTAAATGTCATCTAAAAAAACTGTTGAAGTGGAAAATTGGGACTAGCAAGAATTACATATACTACAACTAGATAACTTGAATTTTTGACATTTTGAGATATTTACATGTATCCACACAACTTTAGACGCTTTTTCTGATGCTACAACTAGATAAGTTCCTTTGGAATTATAAATAAGTCATATCATGTGGCACGTTACAGATAAGTCCCAAGTCGGAAAGAAATCTGATGCAATAACTGTTCAAGTTGAGTTATTTGGTTTTATCTTTGGTAATTCCTATAAAATTTCAAGTACAACTTGAGATGCCTAGTTTTGCGTCTGACTAAGTCAACTTATTGGCTGCCACGTCTAAGTCAGTCGCGAGATATCTAATTGTGGAATTGTTTTCATCGTATAGTTTGTGTGTCTTTTTTGTTGAAGATTTACTGTTTTTGTCTTAAATAAATAACAAAAATGTCTGCAAGAGGGATAACACTTGTAGATTTAGCACGTGCTCAAGCAACAGAAACAATAGGTAAGTCTATTTAAACGTGTTATTAGAGAATATTTAAAAAATTTGAGGTAGGCATTGAAATATTATAGGTTATGTATTCAATTGATGTGATCTACATAACATTTGAGAAAAATTATTTGTATTTTGTTAAAAGCAATAATATTTTCACTTCCATAAAGTTCCACCAGTACAGCATTCCAGGAAATTCAAGTTGAATGTAATCAAACCAATCCACAAAAATTTACTTTCAAGGATAATGTATTTGAAGGAAAACATGCTGCATTTGCTATGTCTATGTTGTTGAACGGGTTTTTGTTACAATGTCTTTAAAAATGATGAGGATATTTTTCAAAATTAATTTTTCCCCGATTGACATTAAACGTCAGTTTTAGTGACATTTATCGATCCTACTGCCTAGGCAGTAAAAGTGATTTTTATTGCCTAGGCATTAAAAAAATCATTGTTTCTTCTTTTTTTGAAATATCCTAGACTTTACTTAGCAATGGCAATGATAATGTGATCATGGAATCAAACAATCACTTCCACGTCACACATACATAAGCTAACTTCTCTGTGCACACTATTATTATCAATATTTAACATTATATTTATTATTTTTCAATATATATTATTATGTAGGTATACAATTTAGGGTCTAATCGACAATAATAATAAAAAAATACGATTCTATTATTACCTATAACATACGATTAGAAAAAATATTAAAAATTGTGAGTTATATCTGCCATAAAAAAGTTTTCATTTTAATTTTATTTTTCTAAACACACTGTACAAACAATCGGAGAAAAAATTATATGTTTCACACGGCAGGGAATCAGATTTACTGCCTTGGCTAGTTTCATTGCCTCGACAATGGAATGCTAGCCGCGGCAGTAAATCTGTTACTTCTCTGCCTAGTTAAACAAATAAAACTATTTTCTATTTCTTGTATTCAAAGGTAAACATGCTGCATTTGCTATGTCTATGTTGTTGAACGGGCTTTTGTTACAATGTCTTTAAATATGATGAAGATATTTTTCTAAATTATTTTTTCTATTTCTTGGTAATCTAGTTTTTTCAGTTTATAACTTATTTTGTTGAGAATATTGCAAAAAAAATTGGGACTTGATTCACTTTTCTTCTTTTTTTTTTGTAGATCAAATTACTTTTACCAGAGATGAAAGTAAACTTAACATGCCGGAAGCCAGTCCAGGTTGTTCTTACCAATTGCAGGATTTAGATTCTGATGCTGAACCTTATTCTTCAAAACACTCTGAGTATATGCCACAGTCTCATGGTTCTTCCGATAGTAACGTTGGTCCCCCGAATTCTACTTCTAAAAATAATAACAAGGATCTGCAGGACATGGAAGAATTACCTGTATGGACAAATAAATCGAGAAGAAGAAAAAGAAATGAATCAGAATGGAAAAGAAATATAGCGAAGGTAAATCGGCAACGTGGTGGAGCTCACATTTCATCTAGAGGTAAGCACATACCAGGAACAGCAATGAACGATGCATGCCCAGCTACTTGTAGACGAAAATGTGGTGAAAAAATTTCTCACGATGAGAGATTGTCAATTTTCCGACCAGTTAACTTCTTACGAAAGAAAACGTGACTTAATTCATGTTCATACTGAAAAGACAAATGAAAAATGGCAAACCACGGAACATTGCAAACGCCAGAACACCATTTAATTCTTTCTTCCGAAAATATTCAGGTATGTAAAACCATGTTCATAAAAACTCTGGGAATTCGAAAAGGTGTTCTGGATATTGCAAAGCGGAAGAGTACAAATAAAAATACAAGTTTGGAAGACAAACGCGGAAAACATAAGGAAAAGGTCACGTCACCTGAGATCCTTGCAATTGAAAGGAACCATATTGAAAGGTTTCCCGTAGTTTCTTCTCATTATTGCCGTTCAAGGACTCAAAGAAAATATCTATCCTCAGACCTCAACATAACGCTAATGTATTCCTTATACAAGAAAGATTGCATAGAAAAGAAACAAATATACATACCTACCGAGGCCACTTATAGAAAGGTGTTCTCAGAGGAATATAACCTTGGCTTTCATCGCCCACGAAAAGATCAATGTACCGTTTGTATGGCTTACAATTGCCCTTCAAGCGAAAAACAATCTATGGAAACTCACTATTTAGCTCACATAACAGCTAAGGATAGAGCCCGAGAAGAAAAACGGCTTGCGGAAGGCTCTAGTGGAGAAACAGTTAGTTGCAATTTCGATTTGCAACAACTTCTGCTGCTACCAAATGATCCAACAAACAATGCTTTATTTTATAAACATCGTTTTAAAGCATTCAACTTCACAATTTATAACACGGTTTCCAAACAAGGTGATTGCTTCATGTGGTCCGAAGTTGAGGGAAAACACGGCAGTTGTGAAATTGCTACTTGTTTTTATAACTATTTTCAGTCAATTCCTGATACAGTGAGATAAATTCAGTGTTTCAGTGATAGATGCGGGGGACAAAATTTGAACAAATGTGTAGCAAGTATGTGTTTGACAGCTGTTCAAAAAATTCCAAATTTGGAAATTATGTTTTTAGTAGTGGGACATCTATGCACTCAGCCATTTCTACTGCATTTAAAAGAGTGGGTAAAGCATATTCGTCCCAAGATTGGAAGACAATTGCAAGGTGAGCAAGGCAAAAGGGCGATAAGCCGTATATTGTTCATGACATAAATCATGAGCAAATACTAAATTGGAACGCAGATAAAAATTTAATTTTTAGAAACAAAGATGAAAACCGCAAATCAATAGCTTGGCAGAGAATGTGCTGTATGAGTTTCTTAAAGTCAAAACCATTTATTTTGAGATTCAAGGAAACCTTTGATGAAGATTTCAGATTCCTAAATTGTAACAGAAAAACAAAATCGGTTTTAATAGGAGCAAGTGCGCTAAAGGGCTTGTATCCTACTAGATTACCCATTAAAAAGGAAAAGTACAATGATCTCTTGTCCTTGCTTAAAAGCAATCTTCCTGAAATACCTATTGAAAACAAAGCCTATTTCGAGTACCTGCCATTTCAAGAAACTGGTTCTAAAGAAAATGTACATTTATCCGAATCCGAAATGAGTAAAAGCGAATGAGCAACACAAAATTATGTGACTTTTTATTTTTCGGTATTTTGTAAACCCATTTGAGAAATAAATACTCATTTTTTTATTTAAGATAAACTCATTCCATGTTAGTACAGAAACTAGATATACTTCTATTTAAATTAAAATCTAATTGCTTGAAAAAAAAAACACCCAAAAATTTAGTTTTGAAATTTTTTTGATTCCCTTAATAAGTTGACACCTATCATAAAAAGAGTTACTTGATATCGTTTGAAATTATTTTTTCAGTCTGTGAACTTAGAAATACGCTCCTAAAAAATCAACAATTTCAAGTGACCCAGTATTAAGGGAATATATAGTTACATTTTTCGCTAATGTCTCAAAAACTATTTAGTAGATCCAAAATTTGAAAAAATATTCTCAAAAAAGCAGTAAATTCACTGAAAAATTCTCAACCTTCTGAAACTGTACTGACAATATTATGATGTAGAGGTGAAAATTGGGCTGAAAACGGGTGATATGACTACTTGAGGGCAGCACGATTGGCTTCTTCACCAATAAATTTAATGAATTGATAAATTTTGGTACAATCTATCTTCACATATGTGAACAATAATCCATCGCCAAAAAAATCTAACATTCCAATTAACTGTACTTCTGTTAATTAATTGATTTTTACCTGTTGAAGTTAACATACATAACATTTTTAAATTAAAAACCTACATTTTTCCCACTTCTTAGAGCTGTTGTCGAACCGATTTAAAGAAAATACCTGTTGGAAAAATTGAGGACTTCTATTTTTCACTTTTCTGTTAACTACTTTTCGCCTAACATTCATTACAAACAAACCACACAGCCTTGTAAATGGGTTTTCGAACTCAATTCTTATTTTTTTTCAATTACAAAAAGCATTGTGTTCATTTTTTTCGGGTCAGCTTTTATAATCCTGACTAACACAGTAATGGGAGGTTAAAACTTCAGTCAACAAAGAATGGAATATATGAAACTGATTAAAAATGACCCACGTTGTAGTATTTACGCGAAAGTTGAGAGATTAACTTTATAAAGAGCTGCTTATCAAGTTGCATGAAAAAAGAAAAAGTGTTTTTTTTGTCTGTTTTTTTCTCTATTCACAAAATATACATGCTATAAACACTAAACAAAAATAATGTTAGCTCTTCATATAAAAATGTTCCCATCAGGCCTTTGTTACTATGTTATAGGGCCCCAATTATTTTTTCAATTATATTTTCTAAACAGCACATTCAATATTATTAGGATTGTAGAATGTCATACTAGTGGACATAATACTTTTTTTGACAATTTGAACAAATTTATATTCCTTCCCTAGAATTAGATACGCACTATGGCAAATAGATCTTCAGGGACTCAGTGAATGTCACCCCAATTTACATACATACTGATATGATATTTTTTATTTTGTGTTTTATAATTTTTTTTTATATTTTTACTGTTTGATTGAATGATTTTTGTTTTACCCGGAATAATTTCAAGTTTAGCAATTTTAATTTACTATACAGTGTACTCACCTTTTTTTTATAAAATCTCAGCTTCTCAGGGTTTTGATTCATGGGTTTAATGTGTAAGAAATCTAATTACTGTTCTTTTTTTATGGGCACCAAAATTCAAATAAACATTTTAATAAAGTTTTTAACATCTGATTTGGATTTAAACACTTTCCTGAATACAGTCCTGTGTACTCACCCTGGAAGTTCCCCAGTGATGTGTAACAGGTGTTCAATATAGTTATACCAACTGATAAAAAGAATTACTTCGAAATAATACTTGGGATGAAACAATTTTAAATTTATTTTATGAAAATCAAATTTGTGGACATAAATTAGCAAGATAAACGTTATTTCTCACATCAAATAGGAAAATAAAACTTAACTAAGATGGTCTTTCACTCAACAATCACATTCATACAATGAAAATTAATTTTAATACATGCAATTATGCAACTTTTTATAGATTAGTGTATTTACAGTGATGCCGTTTTAAATAAGCCAAAACGAAAAGCAAAATGGACTATACAGTTGTATCTGAATTTGCAAAATATCTAAGTTCCTTTTATATACACTCACAAGTTTTTTATTTTAAATTGAAGTTTATTAAATACCTTTTATCTTCTATTAATGTTGAAAAATGAATAATCACTTCTTTCCTGTTTTAGACCACTCTGGGCCTTTATGAAGTAACCTCCAAAACAAAAAGCAAGACAGCTCCAATGCAGCATGCCTCTTGATGAAATTTAATATATGGTTTATTTAAATTTATTTACTTACGAAGATCCCTCAGTGTTCATTTTCTTCAGGAACCGTGTTACAAGGTTAGTTAAACTATTTTCACTATTAATTACATAGATATTTGATCAAATTTACAAACTTTTTTCACTGAACGAAATAACGTGCTTCTTGTAGAAATTCATTTTCGAAAAGGGACGACGCTTTCTCTATCAACAAGTACCTAACAACTCATTTCCTTTTTCTTCCTTAGCAACAAACTGCCTACTATCTCTAAAAGTACATTCTTTGTTTGATTGTCATTGACCAATCAAATTAACTTATAATTGTTCATTAAATAGATTTTATTATATTTTTTGATAGATTTGATCTTTTTTAAAAGAAAGCATCATATTTTAAATTTCTAAATGAATTATTTAAGTTTAAATCTTTTATTAATTAAATTTTCAAATTATTAGACATGTTCAATTTAGGTTGGTAATTTTCCTGTTCTAGCTGACAATTCTGGATCTTATATTTAATACCAGGTGATTTGTTCGAGTTTTCTTTATATAATTGAATTTTAGACTTTATCCATCGAATGTATGTACGAGGTACATTATAAATTTTGAATTGCTTCTTCGAGTTTGATTTATTTCAATTTGAATCATTTAAATAGTTTTTCTTTAATATTCTATAATTATTGAAGCTTTTATGTTAGAAGTAACTCGTGTATCGGTTATGTACAATGTGTAGTTATTATTTTTCATATCAATACATGCCCAAAGTTAATCTTCATCTGATAGTGTTTTATGTATGAGAAATAGATTTTCTTTAAAAAAACGTTTAATGTAAATATATGATTTGTTTTTTAATGATGGTCGGTCATTTGGTAATTGTCCAATTTTTGGAAATGTTTGCTTGAAAAACTGTTATTACATTTGAAATACCTATTTTATACAAGATTTTTTTGAAAGGCGCATCTTTCAAAATTAAAAATCCGACAGCCTTGAGGAATTTTAATGAAAATTCACATCCCAATTTAGCTAAACTGATTAAAATGTTCATATTAAAGGAGAAGAACGTAAAATGGAACAAACCACAAAAGATTTTCTATTTGTTGTCCATTTCGGTCTAGGCATTCATGTATCCTGAACAAAACGTGCTTCTTGATTGAAAAGTCGTTTTCTCAACTTTCCATACAGCACACCACCGAATGAACATTTATTGTGAAAAGCTTTGGGGAAAAGACCTTTGTTTATTGAAAACTGCACATTTTTATAGCATGTGAGTTCGGAAACATTTGCAATGAAGATGGGCTAGAAACTTCTGGAACACCCGTTCCTATACTATTTATTATCATTATCCCATCTTTTCAGGCTCTGTTACCTGGTGATTCTCTATACTGTACGGGTCTGTTAACCAAGTATCATAGAGGGCTATCGTTCAATTACGTGGGTCAAGGAATTTTCTGACGATGTTACATGTTTTTAGTATAACCGCTTTTTGTGCTTGTGTTTGTATGTTTGATGATATATTAATCCAATTCAAATCTTGTGTGAATGTGTGAGGTGTAACTCCAGTTGGTGATTGAATAAATGGTAGTATGATGTCTTTATCCTGCTGATCATCATCATCATGGTCGTTTAATCCCGAGGGATTATGGCTAGTTCAATAGAGCTGTGTTTAATCATATTGACGAGGTGGATTACTCCTCTTATATCAGTGCGAATATAATTTTTTATCTGTCCTGGCCTCATTTGTTATAGTTCTCCATTTTCTTCTGTTTCAGCATTTTGTTTTCCAGTCTGTGGTTTTCAATGCTTTTATATCTTCCTCTACTTGATCCCACCATCTGCTTCGTGGTCTTACTCTTGGTCTCGTCTTCAATGGAACCCATGTTGTTATTCTTTTTAATATTTCTGCTGGTACTCTTCTCATAATGTGTCCCATCCATTCCAGTCTCCTTGCTTTTATATATCGGACTAAATTTTCTCCACCTGCTTCCTTTTCTATTTCTATATTTGTTTTTAATCTTCTTTCTTCATCTCTTGTTCTGTCTGGTCCAAGTATTGTTCTCAATATTTTCCTTTCTATTATTTTTAGATCTTCTTCTTCTTTTTTGTTTATAGTTGTTGTTTCGTAGTAATGACTGGTCTGATCAAAGTCTTATAGATTTGTATTTTTGTTTTTATGCTGATCGATTTAGATTTCCATAATTTCTTATTTATGCCAAGAATTTGGTTTCCTTTCATTATTCTTTCTTTAATCTTGTCTTTACAATAATTGAAGATTGATACAATCCCAAACTTGTAATTTTCGATTCTTAAGTGAGTATCATTGTTCTGTTTTTCTTTCCCCACTCGCATATATTTTGTTTTGTCTTCATTTATTCGTAGCCCGAATCTTTATGCTTCTGCGTCTAGCTTCTCTACTGCTTTTATTAGACTTCACTTAGTTCTACCCACTATGGTGAGGTAGTCGGCATAAGCAATTAACTGGTTCTCGTTCACTATAATATTTTTCACGTTCAAGTTTGCATCCCTTAAAATGGATTCAAGTACTAGGTTAAACAGTGTTGGAGAAATTGAGTCTCCCTGTTTTACACCTTCATTCATTTTAAATTCTTCTGAAATTTCAGCTTGGAATTTTACTTTCCCTTTAGTGTTTGGTAGGGTCATTCCCACCAATTCCCTAAGCCTCTTTGGGATTCCTAGTATTTTTAGTGTTTCTTTAATCTTCTGTCTTATAATCGTGTAAAATGCGTTCCTGAAGTCTATAAAAATGACGTGTAGATCATTATTGTATTCCAGGGATTTTTCAAGGATTTGTTCGATGGTGTGTACTGCCGTTACTGTTGATTTTCCTGGTCTAAACCCGTTTTTGTAGTCTCCTATTATCCTACTTATTTATGGTATTTATTTAATTTATCCGTCAAAATTAGTTTAAACCCAAACAAAATTAATATGGCTATGTAGCCAATGTCAATGCCTTTCAAACGAGATATCACTTGCCATAAGGTCCTATTTAAAATTATTGGCCAGAGTGACCGTCATCTATTACTATTACGTCACCTGTTACCATTCGTAGAGAAGTTTACAACACTTTATTTTCACCCTCCAAATTTTATTAATGTAAGTGTAGCCGTTCAAAGGATACGAGGGGGGGAGGGGACTTTTGAATAGCACTGTATATCTGCTCCATTTCTATAGCTAGTGATGTGTCTATTCTCGCCTGGTACTTCTTTCGCATGTTGTTCTCGTTTGGTATGGCAATATTTATAATTTATGTGTTTTTTTGTTTATCAAAAATAGTTATGTCTGGTGTCTGGTCTATTGTGTGCTACTGTCTTTTCTCTATGTAGTGAAAGATCCCAGTATAATTTTATTCCTTCGTTTTCCAGTATGGCCTCAAGTAGATATTTATAGTGCGGCCTTTATCCTGTTATTATGTTGTTATTACTTTCAGTATAGCATTAATATTATTATCATCTTAAGTGTACATTTGCTTAGTCCTTGCTAAGCGTGTGTAAACGCAAATGGGATCAGACTCAGCAGTTACATATTTAGAAATTTACGGACAGTGTGACAAGTATTCAAAACTACAGCCTTCTGCAGATCCATGTATGTGTTTTTGTGAAGACCTAGTTTGGTGAGGCTGTCTTGTAGAGTTTTGGTTAGTCCCGTAGATGAAACGATGACCGGCACCACCACTACTTTCTCTGCATGCCACATCTGTCCTACCTCAATTGCAAGATCGGTGTATTTTGCAATGTTGTCTTTGTATTTGCTTGAAATATTGTTGTTATTGGGTACAGCTGCATCCACTAGAAAAACCGAGTCTTTTTCATCCACAACTACAATATCAGACCGGTTATTCGTCACCCGTCTATCGGTGATAATTGACCTATCATAGTATAATCTAAAATCAGCATTCTCTAGAACTGAATGCGGATGGTACTTGTAATAAGGCGTGTAGGTGTAAACTAATCCAAATTTGTTGTCCAAACTTCTGATAGATGATGTTTCAAAATTAATTGTGCTTGCGTAGGTTAAAAATATTAGCTATGGCTGAACAATTTAGGGTGGGCCGAAAAACTGAAATCTGAAATTGTAACGAGTTATTTTTTTTTGCACCGAATCGAGGTTCACTTTTATTTCTCCGTCATATTTTATTTTTACCGCTGTTTTATATAACTCGTTACTTACTTTCCGACCCCTTTCCGTTAGTTGTATCGATATTTTTTTTTGCTTAAATGTATTTTATTATTAATCCGGGGGTACGCAAATTCGAATTCCATCGTATAAAATTTATCCGTTCCGATGTTCAAAATTTCCAACTAATGGGCCATTCAGTATATATGTCACGGGCCATGTCCGCAATCGGGCCGGGACGTCATGGCCCGGGCTATGTTGACACAGCCCGGGCCCTGACGTCCTGGCCCGACCTTCTTGGACTATGTCGTCTTGGCCCGGGCCATGACAGCGTAGACCGGGCCGTGACAGCAGCGCCCGGGTATTGTCAAGACGGCCCAATACTATCCGGGCTATGTTGTCAAATAGTTTTTTTTGCAAAATTCAATAAACGTATAAGTACATTACAAGATGAGAACTTTGACCAACCTAACAAAACCTAACCCCAACCCCAGTTAGATTCGACGGCGGACCGAACTGGGGTTGGGGTTAGGTTTTGTTAGGTTGGTCAAATTAAACAAATAGTAGGTACATGGGACCCAATTCCGAAATCGCACTCCGAATTTTTCGTAATTCGGTCCGCCGTCGAATCTAACTGGGGTTGGGGTTAGGTTTTGTTAGGTTGGTAAAATTAAACAAATAGTAGGTACATGGGACCCAATTCCGAAATCGCACTCCGAATTTT
Organism: Lochmaea crataegi; assembly: GCA_947563755.1. NCBI lineage: Eukaryota > Metazoa > Arthropoda > Insecta > Coleoptera > Chrysomelidae > Lochmaea > Lochmaea crataegi. The sequence continues at coordinate 13,866,579 of OX387435.1, forward strand.
TCGTAATTCGGTCCGCCGTCGAATCTAACTGGGGTTGGGGTTAGGTTTTGTTAGGTTGGTCAAAGTTCTCATCTTGTAATGTACTTATACGTTTATTGAATTTTGCAAAAAAAACTATTTGACAACATAGCCCGGATAGTATTGGGCCGTCTTGACAATACCCGGGCGCTGCTGTCACGGCCCGGTCTACGCTGTCATGGCCCGGGCCAAGACGACATAGTCCAAGAAGGTCGGGCCAGGACGTCAGGGCCCGGGCTGTGTCAACATAGCCCGGGCCATGACGTCCCGGCCCGATTGCGGACATGGCCCGTAACATATATAAATTTTAATTAATTCCGAAGGAAGGACAGTATAACAAAAATTTTTTGTTCAACCTAAATAAATTTTACGACCGTTAATGACAATATAAATAGGGAAGCAATTGCTTCGAGATCTTCGCTCAATAACAGATCTCCGTTCGAGAACTATTCTGCGCTCTGCAACTAACGGTCTCAAAAAGTGAATATTATCCGGTCCTGTGCTAAAATCCGGGAGTGAAAACCGGAAGAAAAGACAAATGTGTGCGCTGCTAGCTGTGCCTACCGTCCGATACCGACCTCTTATTTTGAAAGGTAAAGATTTTGTTTTATAATTCGCCGTATTTTCGAAATTCGTACCTCCGAGAAAGTAAAAATATTTTGTTAAATTTTTCTTTGGATTTGTTTTCTGCCGTTTTGTTTTTTTTCCCTTTTACCCGTTTGTATAGTTTTTTTTGTTTCTCTCTTTCTCTCTTAGCCACGAAGTGTGGAAAATAAATGTTGATTTGTTGTATTCGAAGTGAGTTTTTTTATATTCCTAAATTAATTGATTTTAGTTATTCGCCGGTTCTCAATTGAATTTACTACTTGAGTTTTTTTTTTCTTCACAGGTCTTTTATATACAATCAACACTTGTGAGGATTGTGATATATTAATTGTTTCGGGTCATTTATTCTTACTCTGTGTGTCGGAACTCGTGTCAATTTTAAATAAAAATTTTTATGTCAGTTTTTTTTTTCGTTTAAAGTAGTTTGCCGGTTTAATTTAAATCCTAAGGGTTTCTCGAACTTGGAAGTGGCTCCGTTACAACTCGTTCGATTACCTGGCCGATTTAAAACCTTCTTTCCCCGTCTCGTGAACAAATATTTTTCATTTTATTTTGATAAATCGTAGTTTGCCGGTTTAATTTAAATTCTAAGGGTTTCTCGAACTTGGAAGTGGCTCCGTTACAACTTGTTCGATTACCTGGCAGATATAAAACATTTTTTCCCGTCTCGTGAACCAATATAGATATATTTTCTTTTGTTATTTTTTTGTGAAATCGTAGCTGGCCAGTTTAGTTTAAATTCTAAGGGTTTCTCGAACTTGGAAGTGGCTCCGTTACAACTCGTTCGATTACCTGGCCGATTTAAAACCTTCTTTCCCCGTCTCGTGAACAAATATTTTTCATTTTATTTTGATAAATCGTAGTTTGCCGGTTTAATTTAAATTCTAAGGGTTTCTCGAACTTGGAAGTGGCTCCGTTACAACTTGTTCGATTACCTGGCAGATATAAAACATTTTTTCCCGTCTCGTGAACCAATATAGATATATTTTCTTTTGTTATTTTTTTGTGAAATCGTAGTTTGCCAGTTTAGTTTAAATTCTAAGGGTTTCTCGAACTTGGAAGTGGCTCCGTTACAACTTGTTCGTTTACCTGGCAGATTTAAAACGTTCTTTCCCCGTCCCGTGAACCAATATATTTTTTTTATTGTTGAAATCGTAGATTCTGTTTTAATTTAAATCCTAAGGGTCTCTCGAACTTGGAAGTGGCTCCGTTACAACTTGTTCGTTTACCCGGCCGATTTAAATCGTAATTTTGATAACCTAACCGGCTCTGCCTGTTACGTCTGTTATAGTACCAGGTATATGGTGTAAATACCAATTTTTTTGTCCGTTATTTAAATTAAATAGACCACAGAGTATCAATAGACTAAAGTTTTGAATTCCTATTATTTTCAATATTAACCGCAATTTATTGATTGGAGAACCAAGATTTGGCTTTTCCGGATTGTTATTAGTTAGTTAAATTTAATTCAACCTCCATCTGAGGCTATCTGGAACTCTTGACGCTAGGAGTAAAGGGGCCGTGGAGCAAACCGCTTTAAAAAACTGGCGCCCGAGATTTGAACCGAAACTTTTGCTTCAAGGGTGTCATAGTGACGTGTTCGTGTGGCAGGAGCCACGTGTAGAAGGGATACGCGTTATAAAATTTCAAAACGCAATACCCTTCAAAATATGCCTTTTGATGTATTTACCTAATCTCTGTGCAAAAGTAGATTCAGATTGTAGGACATCTTGTGCCCTCTACATGGCCTTCAAGGTAAATAAAATAACATATTTTCTCACATTTATAATTTGTATAAAATAATAAATATTTGCATATCAAATAATAATAAATATCTACTAGACTAGAGTAGAAATCAACTTATACTTCCAACATTAGCTGGAACTTGCGATCAGTTTGGAATCTCAGATAGAGCAGCAGCAATTGCATCGGCGGTTTTACAAGACGTTGGTTTGGTGACAGAAGAATATGTAACTAATGTAATCGATAAAAACAAAGTCCGAAGAGCAAGAGGAAAAGCCCGCAGTTTATTAGGAAAAGAACACGCTGATGCTACTAGCATTCATAGAAAAAGCATTTATTTCGATGGAAGAAAAGATAAGACATTATGTCAAGAAGAGAAAGATGGACGATTTTATCGCAGAACAATTTCAGAAGTGCATATTTCCATAATAGAAGAACCGGGGTCCGTTTATGTGGGGATCGTATCACCAACTTCTGGCACTGTAAAATCCATTGCAGTGACTATTTACGAATTTTTTATTAGAAATAATGTAATCTTTGATCAGGTGTGTGCTATTGGTTGTGATGGCACTGTAGTAAATACCGGCTGTAAGAATGGGGCCATAAGATATTTAGAATTACAAATAAAAAAACCACTTCAGTGACTTATTTGTCAGATACAAGCCAATGAGCTGCCATTATTACATTAGTTCAATCACCTAGATGGGGCACAACTGGTTCAAGACAACATCTAGGTCCAATAGGAAATTTGCTTGAGAACTGTGAGGGTCAACCTGTGGTAGATTTCGTTCCAGTTTTTGCCTGAAGTAAATTTAGATGATCTTAGCAGATACCAGCAGTATTTGTACAAAATTTGTCAAGCTGATTCTTCTGGACACCGAATTTAGCCAATGTGCAACCTGGAAAACTATATCATGTAAGGTGGCTAACTAAAGCGAATCGTCTTCTTCGACTTCACATTAGTTGTGAAAATTCGTCTGAAAATCTTGTAATTCTCGTCAATTTCGTGATTAAAGTATACGCGCCGATGTGGTTTTCCAGAAAAATGTAAAGAAGGTGCCCGACGCGTTTTTGAGACCATAATGATATCGGGTGATTGCAACACACGCGCAACGACATGCTGAAATAATTCGAGAATTTACTTAAACACAAATTAAACTTTAATGCTACTATTTATACCGAACTAATTAACTGAATGAAAGTTGACGTTACACCTCCTCCTGTCTTTGCGAACATCACCGATGAGGACCTTCAACTATTCATCAAGAATAAGGTTACTCAGGAATATCCTCGTTTTCCATGCCACACACAAGCTGTCGAAAGATGTGTGAAACCAGTAACTGAGGCATCCAATTGTGTGATAAGCGAGGAAGCACGTGATGGATTTATTCGCCTAAGAGCTAAATCACGGGAAATTATGCCTTACTTCCATCATAAGGGACAATACAAACTGGCTTAATATATTATATAAGTGTTTTGTAAATGTTATCTTTAGTTCAAAAACTTTGTCAGTTTTATAATAAAACAGTCTGCATTATTTCTAGTTAGTTTTTTTTTAATTGTTCATTCTAATAAAATGTTTCTCAAAATGTACAAAATTTAAGCCTCTGTAGAGGGCACAAAAAAATATGGAATTGAAAAACTAAAATATACGTTTTTTTTTTCTTCACACAACGCATCTTTTCTACCCTATTGTATTTCAAAAAAAAAAATTTCTAAATTTTATATTGGAATGGCCCACCCTACAGTGAACATCCCGACGTAGTGTGTTGTAACGTCTTTGTTGTTTGATGACACCAACACGATGTTTGCATCTCTTATGAAGCATGAAGCGCTTTCTGGGCTCAATCCGCCTGTTTGTCAAAGTCAGTAACGATTCCAAGTTTCTTATCAGGGTGTACAAGATCTTAGGGGGAATAGTTTTTATCTGCTTTCGCGACCAGCTCATGCAATTTGGACGTTTGAGCCTTGCAAATGAAGAATTTTTGGTATTTAGTTATTTGTTTGTGATGTAAATCAACTATGTTCGTTAGAGCTTTTCCTCCCTCTTTTCTTGGTAGTGTGGTCCTAATAACTGATTATGTCAGGTGGTGATATTTGTGTTGGTACGCGCTGTTCTTTGAATATCTTCCATTTCCGTTTTTGTCCACTTCATAATTCCAAATAAGTATGTCAGAACCGGTATGGCGAAGGTGTTAATTGCTTTGGCGAGATTTCCTGTGTTCAACTGGGATTTAGATAAAGTAGTTACCCCTTGAGTGAACTGGCCTCCTATCTAAGTTTCTACTTGCCGATCTAGTAGCTTAGCTCATGAATATATAAATAAATAAATCTCATAGAATAGAGCCTGGTTTTACCCAAATACAAAAGAAGCAGAACTATAAAACAAACAAAAAAATATTCCGAAAAAAGATCATAATCGATAGGGTACTGCACACGTGATAACAAATTGTCTCTACCATACTGGGTGTTGAATGATCAATTTTATTTTTAAGCTCGTCAATGCTACTTGGGAATAAACGAGGTGTCAAATATTTATAGATAGGACAATCAAATAGTATGCGAAAAAAGAGAAAATCTGACCATTGGAAAGATCTAGTGAAGCTTAGGCAATCAATTATACTTCTGGGCGACTTCAACCAGTTGAGAACAAATGAATGCCTGAGTCAGAGTAAATCTGCACCAAGAGTTTTGACTGGTGTCCTAACGGGACACTGTCGCCTGAAAAAGCTTAAAATAGTGGAGGAAGAAGAATGTAGATTATTTGGCATGGAAGAAGAAACCTCTATCCACATACTTGCGGATTGCACAGCAATTCATAGTCCTAGGGAATAACACCTAGGAGATAGAAGAGGGACACTCACCTAAACTGAAGACTGCAGACATCCTAAGATTTCTCCAGAAAATGAGTTCAAAGGAGCTACTAGTCTCTAAGATTTTTCCCAGAAACTAAATAGAAGCAAGGGGGCACAATAGATATTTTCAGTCTTAGTGAATGTCACTCCAATATACATACATGCATACATACATCAAATATTATGTGCCTCATCAGTACTTAGGTTACACACCGTGCACTGCAAATTGATCTTGATTTTATACGAATTTCCCTTATACATGGTGTCAATTTTAAAACTTAGAGTGAGCTGTACCTCGTGAACGAAAAGAGATTTCAAAAAAATTTCAAATCTTTTTCTAGGGTAGAGAGGGGGAACTAAAATGACATGAGAGAGAACGCATCCCCATCGACCCCTATGTCCCACCTACACCACCTTCAAAAATTTAAATGGCAACCCCCTACTTGTGATAAGTCGTTAGAAAGCCCGTAGAAAATGCTTTCCAACGGTCCAAGTCATAATTATACAGCGTGTAACAATGAAGCAGAAAAATTTATTTGACAACAAAATGAAAACGTGTTAAATGTCGAACTATAAAAATGTCAATTAATTCAGTAAATGTTCAAAATGGTTTCCATTGTTTTGTAAACTGCATACGAACGTTGGCAAATGTTGCTTTAGTAATATCACAACATGCTTGACTAATTCTTCGTCGTGAATCGTCGATTGAGGTTGGTTTAGTTTTATAAACAACCGATTTAAGGTGACCCCATAGAAAAAAATCAGGTGGCGGTAAGTCTGGTGACCTAGGTGGCCACTCAATGGGACCTCTCCTTCCAATCCATCTATTTGGATAATTATTGTCTAACCAGTCCCTAACTGCTACTGCGTAATGGGGAGGTGCTCCGTCTTGCTGCAAGTGCAACAAATTTTCATCTAGAGCTGGATTGCCATCGTCATCCTGTTGATTTTCTAATTCATGAACAATTAAGGGCTCAATAGTGTTCTCTAGCATATCGAGGTACATTTCATCGTTAAAATTTCCCGGTATAAACAAGGGACTAATCACAGAATCTCCTTATACCCTTGCCCAAACATCTAGTTTCTCAGGATACTGATTGTGGTTTTCTCTAAACATATGTGGATTTTCATCATTCCAATAACGATAGTTTTGTTTATTTACATTACCATTTAGATAAAATGTGCACTCATCAGTAAGACAAATATTTTTCAAAAGTCTAGGTTCATTCTCAATTATTTCAGTCATAATTTCACAAAAATGAATTCTTCGGTCTGGATCGTCATCGGACAATTATTGAAGACATTGCATTTTATAGGGGTGAAATTTATGAAGCTTCAAAACTTTACGTACCGACTCATGTGATAGTTCTGTTATTGCAGAGATGTGACGAGTTGATAAAGTAGGATCTATTCCAAATTGTCCAAGGACTTCAATTTGAGCTGCTTCATCGAGTACTCTTGCGGCATTCCTTCTTCTATTTGCCACATAACCCGTCTCTTTAAATTTTGCGACTAAATGTATAATTATGACTTAGACCGTTGGAAAGCATTTTCTACCGGCTTTCTAACCCCCGGGTAGGGGGTAGCCATTTGAATTTTTGTATGTGGGGCATAGGGGGTTGATGTAGGTGCGTTCTCTCTCATGTCATTTTAGTTCCCCCTTTCTACCTTAGAAACGGGTTTGAAATGTCTTTTCGTTCACGAGGTACAGCCCATTGTAAGTTTTAAAATTGACACCCTGTACGTGGAAGTCACATAGATGTTGTTAGAAAGTCGGATTTGTGCGATAATCCTTATTATGTGAATCGGTAACCTGAATTGAAGTTAGGGTCTGGTGACACGGAAAACACGAAGTTTTTGTAAAGTAATGTTGCGAGGTCCCCAACTCAAAGCCGGTCCTGTCCCTCGACTGTAAATTTTGGTGGCTACGCCGGGATTCTCCCTGCGCCAGCATGTTTTCGAGAACATTCGAGTACAACGGTTCTTTTTGCCGAAGGCAATAGAGTTTTCCAGAACCGATGAGGACTATATATACGCGGATTTTCGAGTGCGTAAACAGTTAGTTAGTTCGAGAGAATTAGTGAAACGGACAGTAAAGAGTTAGTTCACAGAAGTTCTTAGTAATCGGACAGTGATTAAATAGTGCAGATAAATAGTGTAATAGTCAAGTGGTGAAAATAAATTAGAACTAATATACCGAGTGTAAATAAATTAGTGGACATTAAGTAAAGTGTATATATAAATTAAGTTTATTACAGTGTGTGTTTCTTTAAATAAATAGATAGTAATTAGCCCTAGTAGTGTGTAAATTTTATCCAACCGTTAAAAACTATTCAAATAAATAACAAAACCATTACAGTAACAAAGAGTAGAACTTTTCTAATCGATTCAGATCTTCCTGATATAGTTTTCAATTGAACATACAAAGTAAAGCGTAGTTTTCTATTTTACAAATGAAACAGTGAGACTATCGATTATATGACTATCACAACCAGCAGAAGTGGATAATGAACTAACTTGTGCGACCCAGTTAAACTTACTGTCTCCATCATTTGCTAACTGAATAAGCCGTAGAAAACAGAACTTAGAGTATATGTGATTGCTCATTCAAAGGAATTTCACCAAGAAATTCAAGCGGTTTGATATCAAATAGGACATATGAGTTTTCTATTCGTACATTTCTTAGGTTGATTTTCTATCTTTATTTATTCCGCAAACATATGTCCCCGGAATTCATTTGTTTATTATTGTTACTATATTTTGGTTCAATGAGATCAAAAAACAATCATTAATAACAAAAAAAGTAGGTAATATCTTGGTACAAAGAGAAACTTTTGTAATTTTTCCAAACGATTCATTCCAAAAAATTTAAATCACTTTCAACAACCGACAGCAATAATTTCCACAGATTTTACTAACGACTATTGTTGGCGTTTTATGTCAAAATATGCATGGACTTCCACATAAAAACAATAATTATCATGCTTTGTATTTCCACGCGCCACATGTCGCTCCAATGCTGGGATTTTAAAGGGAAAGATTAAATATTTTCCGCCAGCTTCAGTAATCCCAAATCGACCGAAAAACATTTCAAACTATTATTCATCCAATATTACTTTTTTGAAGTGAAGTTCTTTAAAATGAACATGGTGAAAGTATGACATATCGTCTCACAGTGAACAAAATAAAAAGTGTATATACATGCCATGAAGTCTGAAAACATATTCGGAAAATTCTTTTTTTTTTCGTTACTACTCACTAATAAACACAAAAATCAAGTTTTATTAATTTTTTTATCATAAGAAAATGTCCGAATTGTATTGATACTAAGAATTGGGAATCTCTCATATTTGACGTACTTAAACATAGCCTAAACCAGTCGTCCCAAGGTGAATAAAATTTATGCAGTATGTACTTATTTTGGTATTTCATTGCATGTATTAGAGATAAACCTACACGACAAGCCATAATTTGTAGAAATAAAAAAATTTACGACTACCTTTTCTGATCCAATAAAAAACTTTCAGCAACCCGGCAAATTCACGTGAGAATCTTGAAAATCACAATATAATTCGCTGTGCGCGTGATGACTGTTACGAGCGCCGCGACGGAACTGCCAGTATCGTCTACTTCTTCGGCGAACGATGAAATTCAGATACCGCAGGCGTCAAATGTTTAGAGTTACAGTGACCCTGATTTACCTTGGGATTCTATAAGAAGGGTATTCGTAACATAGTTAGGGGTTTCCAAAATTTAAACATTGGTTTGAATGATGGATGAGGGACGTTTTTGTTTGGATGTGATGATAGGAATATGTCAAGTATAAAGACCAATGGACCAAATATTTTTTTAATAAAGTTTAGGACAGTTCCATACCATTCAAGATATAGGGAAAGAAAATGTATTGGTTTATGACTAGTTTGTTAATTTTAAAACTTACAATGGACTATGTCTCGTGCACAAAAAAATCCTGAAACATTTTTTAGGGTAGAGAGTGGGAACTGAAATGACATCGAAGAGCATGCACTCCCAACACACCAAACCAAAACTACGAAATTTGGATGACAACTTCCTATTTGTAATACGTCCTTGGAGAGCACGTAAAATATTTTTCTTCGACGGTCTATACTGGGTATTACAATAAATTGAGAAAGTAAATTTCAAAACAAAAATAACAATTAATAGTGGAACGATAATTCGTATTGAAAAGCTCCAAATAAGGTACGGTCCCTATCACGTTCGCACCGACGTGTCCCACCGGTGGCCCATGGCATAATTTATTTCTAGCCGTCGGTGGCCACCTGTGGGACACTCACCATAACTAGTTATAATGTACCTTAAATTTGTAACGACAACCGCAGAGTTTATAATATTGAGTATGTAGTATGACAAAACCACGTAGTTTCAAGGTAAACTCTTTATTGGAAATCAACTACAAAAGCCTAATGAAAAATGTATTGCATGTCTAAATGTCCACTTGTCAAACTGTTAATATCTATCCCCATTCGTCATATTATGTCATATTGGAAAGTCTATCAAAATGACACTGTCTACATAAATAGAGACAACGTCTATATAAATAGAGTGTTCCAATATTGCCCAGGAGCATGTTCAGAAATACCACAGAGTATACGGCTTCAGGATACTATAATTGAGGCTATGAGTGCATTAGTGGACTAACCCATATTAAGATTAATAGAAGATAAATGGGTTCACATTTTGTATGAAATTTCTCTGTGATGTTCTGATCTTAGTTTTAAGTATTTTGTATCAAATCAATTTAAGATCGCGAAATTGTATTGAAAATGAGATATAATATAAGATACCTTATATATTGACAAGGTATCGACATTTGAATGTGGCTTAGTCCACTTTGCTTAATTGTTTTTTCGACTTAATTTCGATTTTAGAATCAAACAACAATGTAAATTTCGATAGTATTTTCAATATCCAAACACAAATAATTTTTCAATTGGCAGAAAAAAAACTGTATGACATGACTGAGTTAAAGAAAGTCTTTTAATTAAAGTTTTCTCTTAATCATCTTCTTCCAATGATCCAATTAGATCTCCGCCTGATGACTGAGTCGAGGACTTAAAATTTTCATGAAACTTGTGAGGCAGAGGAGGGATAAGTTCCATGAGTTGAAGAAGATCCTTCTTTTTTGCCTCATTTATCACATTGCCGTTGGGGTAGAGTAGAGAAAGCATTTTGAGTCAATACCTTTTTATTTCTTTTTGCTGATGTCAACCTTTTCAAAATGATTATCCTCTCTGTTTGAGTATTTATACTGGATTGTATCAGGATATTTTCTTTCAAATCGCAACCATTGTATTTTCAGCCATTCTACCTTGTTCTTGGCGTCAGAAAATTTTCGGTTCGTAATGTTGTCCTCGAGCACCTTGGTGGAAAAGAAATTGTGTTTTCCCATTTCGATTACTGTAAAAGGATTTTTTTTCTTTGCATTCCTAATTACGATATGCCAATCTTTAGGAATAAAAATATTAGGATGAAACTTTTTTTCCTTTTCTATCAGGCCAAAATCCTGATCACAGGGAACATACGAGTAACCACTGACTAAAAATTTGTGGTCAATATCTTCCACAGTATAATCTGGTGACGCAGTGATGTAATCACAGAGCACAGACATTTTTATATTGCGGTTCTGGCCTACGCATTGATCGGAGTACATTATAAGTTTTTTTGAAGTTACAAGGTTCTTGATGTAGTATAAAAGACAAGAGCCTATTTCTTGGGGACCTCTTGAGGCAACTGTTTCATCTCATACAAACATAAAAGAGCGATCAGTTCCCATATTGTGAATACCGAAGCAGTAAGTCCATAGTTGTCTTTTATAATAGCATATTCCTGTTGTTAGTACCAGTGTTGGCAGAGTTTTCATCAAATCAAAACATATTACGGAGATCTCTCCATTTCTCGAAATCTCAGTGTCAGTTTTGTGTCCCTCTCTGGCACTTTCAGCTTTCCTCTGATGTAATTCTCTGTCAATTTCCAATTGTCTTTTTTGTGTTTCATCTCCTGCCTGGATTTCTATATTAAAAAGATCACACTTCTTACAAGAATCTGTGATTGGGGGATGGAAGTGTAAATTGAATTCAGTATTGAATATTTTTCGGAAAATGAAATAAGATACCGGATTTACTGCTTCAGCCTTATACAGCTCAAACATTTTGCCAATGCTTGAATCTGGTGGAAGATATTTTCTATGGTTACTCTTTTCCCTCCTATAGTGGGATTCATAGCGGGGGAACTTCTCGATGAAATCTTTCACCTCCTTTCTCTTTTCATCGCTTGTTTTATTGGCTGGTGCATGTTTTCCTCGACGGTCGCATGGAGGAGGTGTTCCAACTGATTTGTTCTTCAGTAGTCTGTCAAGGCTGCCAGCAGAAACCTGGAATAGAAAAAATAGAAAATTATTCCGCATAAAATATCGAAATAAAATACAAACGTGTAGAAAAGCTTGGAAGAATGACTTGCAAACCATTTGCTCTATACCATTTACGTCCGGCAAATAATAGATTCTAGTTTTCTGTCTTCTATTGTCTGGATTTGGAGTGTATGAACGTAGTTTGTTCACTACTTTTATCAAAGAAAATAAGTAAGAAGTTTGTAAGTTGAAGGTTTTTATAGAATAAAAATTCGAATGTAGCTCATTTTGCCGTTCTTGAGGAATCTTAAGAGAGTATTTATTTTTGAAAGTACATACAATAATCGGACTGAACTGTTTTGCTGGAACAATTTTTCCAGATTTTGTTTTATATTCCTCACCGGCACATCTTTTCTTTTTATCAATAACTCTCTTCCATCTCTCAGAATTGTGTACTCGCTTTTTTGGTTTAAGACTTGTTGCTGCTATAACTGATCTCGTTTGCTCAGTCGACTGGCTGCTCAAATGTTAAGCTTCTATGTCAGATGGAATATACTCGGACCCAGAATCCGCGAACGGATCAGATCGAGGCTGTAAAAATAATTTACCACTCAAATATTTTAGATCAATAGTGGACCAACCCACAAAATTATGAAAACTTTTAAGACAGAAATTGATTGATGGCCACAGACAAATAATGTTGATAGAGTAGATCGTAATAAATCATTATTTTGTTGTATGAATAATCCCTAAAATTGAGAACATTCTGAAAATATCTTATTTAGTACAATGTTATAACCTTTAAATTAATAAGAACAAGTTTTCAATAAATAATTATTTTAAATGGAACATATCATAACAATAAATAATAACTCACCTTCCATTTCAACTTCCATTACACTATTGATACTAAATGTTATTATTCTCTAGAATATTTGATTATTTTTTATAAACAACAGCATGCAAGTAGGGCTACATAAACAAATATGATCAAGAAGTACAGTGGACTAACCGCACTTGATCCACTTTGCTACTTAGCAGTCACATCAAACTAAAAACGGCAAAAGTAGTTTAGTGTAGCCATCTAGTGATCAATAGGAAAAGCTGGCTTGGTCCATTTTGCAGCCGATAATATATGAAAATAGGAGTTGAATAATACAATAAAAGCAAATTATTTGTTTTGTGGGTTAGTCCACTATTGCACTCGTAGCCTCAATTATGTAGTTGAGAAAATTATTGTTTTAAATGAAAGGAACTTTATTTTGGTCTTTTATTACATTCGAAATTTTCTTAAAATAACCGTAAGCAAATTCTTGTTAAAATAGAGTAGAGAGTATCTTTTTCAATACAACAAGAAAATACGAATGGTTTTCTGCAACTTCTGGCTGATCCGTCATATGTTAGTAGTTTGTGTTCTATAAATCCTTTATTCTTTGGTTTTTTCTTTGGAGTTGGTCCATCTTGATCTTCCTCCTCCTCCAGAATTATGTTATCTTCTCCCGAATATTAAAAACGTCTTTTTTAGTATTTCTGCCAAAATTGTTATATACAGCCCAAGTATTTACTACACACGTACCAAGAAGCACTTCAAATATAACTTTTTTCACCATTATAGAGTTTTCCGAAGGCATGTGTAGTAAGCTGACATTTGGTCTGAAACGTCTACTCCCATTTTCGCCATGTTATAGTTTTCCGCCCTGTTTCTTTCAGTTCGGGTGTAAGGCTAGGGACGGTTCTAATCATTATCACAGGACGTTTGTCAACCCACTTCAATACTTACTCCTTGCTGATTTTGTTCACCATGTACTTCACCTCTTTTTAGTTTTTCTTTTGGCAGTCACTTTTCTGGTTTCCCTTTTTGTTTGAGCTCAAATTACCGCAGACATAAGTTTTATATGATAGCAGATCTCTGGACAACTGCACAATACTATAGTAATTGTCAATATATAAAGTTCTGCCTTCGCCTAGCAACTCACTTAAAAGTACCAAACAAATGTTATAAGTATGACCTCGGCTATTGGGAAGATCTGTATTATTTTTTCCTGCATATATGTGAAGGTCAAACGTATATCCCTCCGGCGTGCAAACTTTGTAAATCTTCACTCCATATTTATAAGTTTTAGCTGGGAGATATTGTCGAATCAATAAACTCCCCCTCCAAGGCACCATACTTTCGTCGATCACAATACACTCACCAGGAGAAACAGTATCTTTGAACTGCTGGCATATCATATCTATTACTTTTCTTAGTTTGAAGAGTCTATCTTCACCAGCAACAGGATTTCCATTGTTCGCTAAATAAAAATTTTTTTGAATACTGTCAAATCTGTCACGTTTCTTTATATCTGGGATTAACTTGCGTTCAAAAAGATCATTTTTTGTCCAATAGTCTCGCATTTTTGGTAGATGGTTGATGCCCCTCAAAAATAGAATTGCCAAAATATGTTTTATTTCATTTCTGTCAGTAACTTGCCATTGTCGAAATATAGATCGGGGTCGAAGTTGATGTGATCTAATATATTGAGCTGCATAGCGATTAGTTTCTATAACTATAATATCTAAAAATTTGTCAGTAACAAATTGTCTGAAATAGCATATGGATTTGTGAAATCTATAGTGTGCACTTTTAAGCCTTCCTGTCCAGAAAAATGAAAATCTACAGGTATGTCAGACATGTTTCCCATCGACTTCTCGTGAATCGACTTCTTGTGATTCGTGTTCCTGCAGATCCTCTTGTGCGACTCCAGTTTCTTCAGAGTCATCCCTCCCTTGCTTTTCTTCTCCAGAATCGCAGTCTTCGTCTCTCTCGCTTTCAAAATCTACATCAGAAGGAACGTAAGACCAGAATCTTCGTATGGCTCGTTTTCTTCTGAAGAGGGAGAACTTGAGGTTAATATGTACCAACTAGATTGACGTCTACTGGAGGAGGCCACAGTTGTATCTTGTTAATTGGACGTAGAGGGTTGATCGAAGTTTGAAGGAATTGCGGAATATTGTTGATCCTGATATCTGTTAAAAGAGGCCTCGGCTGGATCCTGGATCCTCGGCATTTGATGTGGATGATTGATCGTTGCAATTTTGATAAGTTTGGGGACAGGCCTTCTCTTGAGAGACCCACGGGAGATTTTTTTTTGCTCTTGATGCCATTTCATTAACTCTTAGCTACTATCTGAAACAATGTATTCAATATACAAATCATTTTAAAGTTTTTCCGGTGGCACACCACAAAAATGGGTAAAATGTCAAACAAATAAAATGGTGAAAAAACATTTCGGCCTATTGAAGTTAGTTTATAATTTGTTATCGTTGCGAACGTGCTATTTTAGTGATATGGAAAAATACATAAAGAAAACACCTTAATTCTGCCAGAATATTTGTTGCATCTGATAGCCAAGCTGCTTTGGAGGCTCTGAAGTAGACAACTTATTAGTCTAAAACAGTATGGAACTGCGAAAAATATCTCAAGCAACTGGCTAGATATAACAAAGTAACTTTAACGAAGTAACTTTTGTTATGGTCTACGATGCGACGAAGTACGGCTGCAAGACGTGGTAAAAGTCAACGCGGGTTCATCATTTGCATTATTCAAATTTATATAAATAAAATCCAGTTCAAGTAAACACAGGAATCAAATTAATTCCTCTTCACATTTTATTATAATTATTGTGTAT
Source organism: Lochmaea crataegi (assembly GCA_947563755.1). NCBI lineage: Eukaryota > Metazoa > Arthropoda > Insecta > Coleoptera > Chrysomelidae > Lochmaea > Lochmaea crataegi. The sequence goes on from OX387435.1 coordinate 13,881,860, forward strand.
TCAACTCATATAAATAAAATCCAGTTCAAGTAAACACAGGAATCAAATTAATTCCTCTTCACATTTTATTATAATTATTGTGTATTCAACTCAGTTTCGTGACATCGTTGTTAATTCGACTCTTTTATCTATTTTTGGCATTGTCTATTCGTTTTTTCCCAAGTAGCTAAATATCTTCCAATTAAATACCTTCAAGATTGTACTGACGTAGTCTATCTTTAAGTCAAGTAATATGACCATGTTTTTAATAACAATCACCTAATGTAAATATTAATGTGCATTCATTCATTCATATATTTGGGTTGTGCTCATCAGCCCAGGCACTTGAACTGAATCTTTGTACCATTTCCCATGTTATCTACTTCCATTCCAGAAGCTTCGTGTCTTCTATAAAGGCCACCAGTTTGACTGGAGGGATTTTCAGTATTTGTCATGGTTGTATGAATTCCTCTCCAAAGTGCGTCTAAGTTCTTGTAAGTCCTCGCAGAAGCAGAGTATGTGAGTAGGTGTTTCTTCATCAAGTTCACATTTTCTGCACATAGGTTCACTAACTCTGCCCATATTGTACAGATGTTTCCTCATGGTGCATTGTCCAGTCACCAGGTCGGTAACTGTCTTCAAATGTCTCTTACCCAGTTTCAGTAGCCTGGTTGAGAGTTCCTTGTCTACCTTGTTCAGTAAACTCTTTGTATGAAGGTGCCCTTGTGTCACCCTCTATTTGAATTAGTGTTCGCTATCTAGCCAGTTCCTGATTTCCCCTCTTATGCAATCTTTTGTGATTCCTCAAAACGATTCCGGACCTATGAAGTCTCCTTTAGAGCCTTCTTTAGCTAACTGGTCCGCCATTTCATTACCTGCAATCCCCTCATGTACCGGCACCCATATTAGAGACACTTTGTTGTCTCTTACCAGCCTGTTGAGGGATTCTTTGCAGTTTTTCACCAGTCTAGACCTAGTTGTTGGATTACTGATAGCAATAAGCAGAGCCTGGTTGTCAGTGAATATTTCAATGTTTTGTCCGGTATATCCTCTTGTGATGTTTTCACCAATACAGGCTATAGCGGCAATCGTCTCTGCTTCAAACACTGTCGTATATCGACCAAGGCTAAAGAACATTCTCTTTCTAGGTGATTTTATACCAGCCCTGGTGCCATGGTTTGTTTTGGAGCCATCGGTGAACCAGATTATTTCTCCAGAATCACCTGGGTGCATCACCTGTTCCCTAGATGGGATGATGATATTCACTCGCTCAGTGAATATATTCTCTGGTGTCATGCTATCAAAACTCATGTGAAATATGGGTTCGTCTAGTAATGTCCCAGTTGTATCAGTGAGTCCCTCTCGAACATTGTTCGGGGACCCGATTTCAGCGTAAGAATTGCCATCATTGCCTCCGCCCTTATAAAAAGTTACAGAGGAGGAAGTCCAATAAGGGCTGCCATTGACGCCGACCCCGTGCTGTTCATTGCCCCGGTAATACCGAGTAGGGCTTGTCTTTGGATTGCATTTAAAATATTAACTGCAGAGGACACTTCTGTTCTTCTCCACCAGACTATTGTTCCATAGGTGATTGTTGGCCTCATCACAGTTGTGTAGAGCCAGTGAACCACCTTAGGTCGAATTCTCCAGGTTTTGCCCATAACTCTTCTGCATTGCCAGAAAAGCCTAGTCGCCCAGGTAGAAATTTTTTCCAGGTGTGCCTTCTAATTCAGTTTGGAATCAAGGGTCACTCCTAGACGTTTGACTTCTTTAGATATTTTTAGTTCTTCTCCAAACAATAGTACTCTACCCTACGGGAGAACTCTTCAATTCGTAAAGGCAACTAGTTTTTTTTTATTGACTGAAAGGTCCTTTGTAAGGCATCATTCCTCCACAATTCGCAGTGCTTCCTGTAGGACATTCATAACCACCTCTGGGAATTTCCCATTGGTGACAAACACTATGTCGTCCACAAAGCCTTGCGTCCATATGCCTTGATCATTCAACCTACAGATCAAGTCATCCACAACTGGGGAAAGTACTCCACCTTGAGGACATCTTTTAGTTGTCCTAATGGTGTTTGTTTTATCATGCATATGGGCTGTTATTCTCCTATGATCAAGCATGGATCCTATACATTTGCATGTGGTACTGTTAATCCCTCTGTTTTCAAGGGATCTGTTAATTGATGACATCGATGTGATGTCAAAAGCACCTTCGATGTCTAGAAATGCTGCAAGGGCTACTTCCTTATGATTCAGGCTCCTTCCGAGACCTGAGACCAAATTATACAGGGCAGCTTCACCTGATTTCCCTGCTTGATAAGCCTATTGTAGTCTATGTAGAGGGATGCTCTTAAGCGCTCCTTCTTGTAAATACATTTTTAAGACTTTTTCCATGGTTTTCACCATGAATGATGTTAGACTGATTGGTCGGTAGGATTAAGCCTGGGTGTATGTTCCTTTTCCTGGTTTAGGAATAATCACCACCTTTGACTCTCTCCATGCAATTGGTATATACCCTAGAGCATGGCTGCTACGAAGTATCAGAACTAAAGGACCCATTATGATGTCTAGTCCCTCTTGCAGAAGCTTGGGGAATATGCCGTTTGGTCCAGGAGTTTTGTAGGGTTCAAATGATAAAATGGGGTCTGAATATCTTATTCGTGAGTTCTCAGTTCTCTATTAATGTGCATACTACAGCTAATACTGAAAAGAAAAAAAGTCATGTGAAGATCTGCATAGCTGAAACAGGTTCACATGTTTGAACACAATATCAATAGTAATTATATTGCACTTGTAAAGTGGTTGAATAGGGAAAAAGTTAATTCTGATGTTCATTATTTTATGAGATGCAAAAGAAATTATCTTACGAAATGTTCGAAAAAACCTATACTTCACTCTATATTGTTACTTGTCCGGGTAGAGTAAAGACATCATTCAATTCGGTACATTGCAGTACCAGGCTGCATCGCAGTTGCATGGCAAAATGTGAGCAGCGTTTGCTTTGATAATGTGTACCTCATTAGGCTGCTATAAGCTTTGGCAGAGAAGAAGGCTTTGCTTCTGAAGCTAAGCCGGGGTGAACTTTTTTCCGCTTAAGGCTACTGCACCCGAACTTCAATTTTACGGGTTCCTCTGGCTTTTTTCAACGCGGTGATTGATTCAAAATTTTCATCGGAGTCAAAATTTGTCTAAGAACTCGGTTCAATTTTATTTCGTCGTTTGTTATATCGAATGGATTTTTCCAAATATTTACGTAACTCTTCAACTGCAGAATTTGAAGTTCACGTAGGTGCTAAATCAGTTCTTCTTCTTTTGGTGATTCCACGGTTGTTACATCTTAGCCTGCTGCATCTGCTACCATGTGCTGGATGTTAAAAAATAAATGAAAATATTTTACTAATCATCGCTTTTCTTGCGGCCAATGTTAACGGTACTAAAGCTCACAGCAATGTTGTGAATAACAAAAAACTGCCATAGCAAATGCCTTTTAAATTTTATCTCACTGCGATGCGGCCTGGTACAGCGCGCTCACAGTCATAAGTACTACCGTGGAGTGGGAAATACTGGAACATTGGGTATACAGAATTATTCGCTTTCGTGTTAACGTTATAATTCTCTTATAACTCGAAGTTATTTATAATCACATTGCAAAGTGAAAAAGTTTTATCGGAATAATCAGTTTTATATTGAATCAAAAACTTCGCTCACAATACTTCAATTACTCTCACCTTATACATAAACTTTAGAAATCCATTACCAACAAAATTAACTTCCACAAACACTATTTTACAAAATTTTATATACTCCACTAAGTTTAATCAATTTTTTTTGCGAATGGAAACTTTTGAAAGTATTCAAGCCAATGAATGACAAATGTTATCGTGTTTCAATTTAGCGATCGACACCCGAATCGAATCATCACTAAGCCTTTGCGGTTTCTCTGAGACAATATGACTAGTTTACGTTCATAGCCACATAAATAAGAAAATTAAATTGGTACAAAAAGCATTCTGAGTGCAGTACGTGGACAATTTTGAACTTTTACTCATTACCAACTATATACAATGTAATTGACCAATACTTCATACAGTATGTACCATAGATGATGAAAATAAATTAGTGGAGAGTATCGTTAGTTGGATTTTGCTACTCTTTCACCAGTGGTAGATTTATCACATCGCACCTCTAGAAGAACGATTACGCAAGTGTAAAAATTTCGGAAATTAAGTTAAATATGGCAAACGTGTCAAAAATAATCAACGACTTAATTTGTAGTAGGCACTGTTGTGCTAGAGGGAAGGTGCGTCGTTGTTCCATTTTCATAAATAGGGTACCTTCTTTTGGAGAAACCTCGACGTAACCTTCAATTTTGCTTTGAATCCGGACCGGTACGCACGTGTTTCGTTAGTACATCATAGCTTTCTTGTTTTTTTGAAAAATTACAGTTGCTCTGTTCATCAATAATAAGGAATAAAAAAAATTAATCGTCATTTCTGAGGTATTTTTTTTGCACTTTCGTCATTGTTGTTCTAGAGGTGCGACATTATTTGTTAAAAATACAGACACAATATTGACTACCTTCTTTGGAACACCTTTTTTATGGCCAAGATTCAGAGTAATTCACATGATACGAAACTTAATTGGTAACACATTTCTGCTGAGTGCATCACTTTTCACATGAATATTTGGACAAGGATTAGCTATCCGCGGGATGGGAGCCAGCATTGCGACCTTTTCAGATCTAATGTGGCCCTCTGCATCCTGGCTCTTTTCGGTAGCCATAAGCCTTGCGACTAAAAATTCCTAAGCTTCCTACCGGTTGCTCCTCATCGCCTTGTACAAGAAACCGCACATTCGCCAGGCAGTTGCACTGGCATAGGCTGTGTTCTGTGGGCTCCTTCTATAGCAGAATTTGCACTTAGATTCGTCTGTCGACTCCTTTTATTAATTTTTTCGTTTGTATCTGGTGAAATTCCCAAAAATTCTAGAGATTTTTGTGTCATCCACTTCCATGTGGACCTGCCTAATTGCCTATTTTGCACGCCGCAGTAGGGTTTCAGTTTAATGAATGGCAATAATGAGCGTTTCCTAGCCATTTCATCCGCCTTTCGTTGCTTTTATGATCCTCGTGCCCTAGTACCCAGGCTATCGTGACCTTGCAGCGGTATTCGATTACGTTTAGGACACGTGAGCAATCCCACACTAGCTTAGAATTGACCCCAATGAAACCAAGTGACTGGTTGTCTGTGAATACCGCAACTGAACGGTATGTTCGTTCCTGCCAGTGGCACCTTCTCAGAAGAGGCAAGGGAGGCCAAGTCCACCTGAAATGCCTGGAAATTTTTTTTTTCAATCCTTTGTTTTTCTTATTTTCGAAAGTACATAATTCAAATGATAGCGAGCATCAGTACCCAGCTCCTCTTTTATGTGAATTTAAATTATGCCCCCTCGCAGGTCACAATACCTAGGGACATGAGGCACAGCTTATGTGTCCTCCTGTATATGAAAAAATTTCAAGTGTTGTCTAAATGTGCTATTATAGCATTTCATTATGAACGTTTACAAAAGCATACAAGGAAAGCGTTAATTTTTCAATGATGTGGTGAATAGCCGTCAATTCCGCTTGGAACGTTGTGATGTCCTTAGATAGGCTTATTACAAGAGCTATCTTCTGTTTAAGCCCTACAATTCCGACTCTGCCATGGAATCGTCCCTGTACCAAGTTTCCTCAGCCTGTATGGGTACACCTTTGTTCCAGTCTGTCCCACTTGGTATGGTTATTTGAGACATCTTATTTTCAGTACATCTTGTGGCCGTTGCGTCAATGGGTTGCCCATTCAAGTCATCCACTTTCAGCTCCTCGATAAGCCTTCGGTGGTCAGCAATGTGCATTTGGCTTTTGTATTCAAAATGGGCTATGCGTTATAGATCTGGCTTAACCTTGTTTATAAATGTGTAGTGGTGGTAGATTTATTCAGGACTTCCATCACAATTGTGGAAGCGAGACTATAGGCGCAGCCGTATGGACACTTCAAAAGAGTGTCTAGTCTAGCAATATTCAATCGCAATCCGAACGTTTTTTTGCGCTATTTAGTTACTGTGGGCGAAACATATATCTATCACACACAAAAGAATAATGAACAATCAAGACAGTCCGGGAGAACGAGTACAAAAAATGGCCAAGGTGGGTCTGTCGACCAACAAGGTCTTGGTCTCAGTTTTTTCAGTCGCAAGTGTCGTCATTTAGATCGATTACCTCAAACAGAGTAAAACAATCACCGGCGAATATAATTCAGAGCTCATTACACAAGAATCAGCAACATATCCGTCCGATGACGGTAGAAAGAGGGTAATTGCAGTTGAAGTTGATTGCTGTTTGGGTTAGGTTAGGTTAGTCATTTTCCACACAGTTACTTCCGGAAGTGTGCAATTCAGTTTAAATAAATCCAAGGGTCGGATTTTTTCCTCAATTAGGATGTTGTTCCCAGCCATCAAGAGATTTACCAGATCATTATAGCGGTGAGTCAAATGCAGCTGATGAGTGGAATCAATATTTGTTGTCAGTTGAATAAATAACGCCCCTCAACGTAGTTCTACGGAAAATAATTGAAGATTGAGTTTATATATGACCAAGCACACAGAGTGAGTTAAGTTCGAGTGTAAGGGCCAGCTCGAGTGGATTCGGTTAAGTTCTGGAGTATGTGCAGTATTTCCGTTACATCAACACCTGCTCGTTCTTCTGAGAGAAAACCACCACTAATTTTAGAAAAGGGAATAATTTCTTCACATGACATGACATGACATAAGTGATGGAGGAAAACAGAAAATTGATTTTGTCAATATTACGGTATTCAGCCTGTGAAAGTATATGTATTTTTATAGAGCATTTTGTGTGCAATTAGAAATACCTTTCCCAAAAATAGTGTTGAATTTGCAAAGTAACTTTATCATGCATGTACAAACAATATAATTTCATGGCACTTTGAAGCATACAGAGTACACCAACAGAGTACAATCAACATTGATTTTATCTGTAGTACTTATTCGTTTAACCCAATTTTCTGCTACACCCTGTATTTACCAGTTTGGCGCGATAGTGGAAAATATTAACTCACAGGAGCTAACTGCCATACTGATATTTGGAAGAAAACTATTGATCTCGAGATTACATTGAATGTATGCCTGGTCTCTTCCCGACCCATACGCAGTTTACCAGACAGACCTTTAAATTCCTTCCTGTTCAATTCTTTTTTTGACAGTTTCTATTTCCTCACATTCTATCTTATCTATAAACTCAGCAGCTACCCGTGTCAGTGATTTTCTTTGTTTTGGAAAGTATTTCATAGTTTTATCCCACTTTCTCTACAATTATAGTATAGCATATACTAGTACTCACCGTAATTATTATTTCCGTAGGTACACTTCCGAAAATGTATATCAACCAAATGAAATATTTGACAAACATGAAAATCTATGAACGGTAGCAAGCGGTTATATTTCGAATTTGAAATGCCAAGTGTAACACGAACCGACATGAACGCGATTCAACAACACTTCCCAAACAGTCAAATGATAATTCTAGATTTAACATATAATAGATATTATTTGGAATGAGGTAGAGGTTTCATTCTGCCGGGACACAAATAACGCGCGCGAACTTCGCCGTTTTGGCTGTACCCTTTCCATGTCGCCTACGATGTGCATGTCGTTCTTCGTTGTTGCCGTATGCTTGTGGCTTGTTGTGAGTCGTATTCTCAACGTTGTAGAGTTTTGTTCTAATTTTGTGTGTTGTTTTCATACGAGAACTAATTAATAGTGACTTGAATGCGAAGAAGTATGATTTTTCCCAGTAAACCTGAGTCTCTCGTAAAAATGCTTTTCCGCGATAACAAAAAATATTTAAAAAATGGACACCTAAAATAATGTATTTCCAGCGACATTTGGAAGGAAGAGTATAATCTTGAAAGATAAGTGCTTTTGCTCCATTATTACAAAACCACAAAATATTAAAATTATTTTTCACCAAATAGTTAGTTGAGAAAACGTTGAGTTCTAGATCTGAAAAATGATACGTCGGCAGAGTGAGCGATGTTTACTCAGCCAGTCTATCAGTCAAAAGCTGCTAGTCTTGCATCATTTCGAATTATTAATATACTGGCGAAACATTTAAAAAACCATTTGGAGGTAAGAGAGGACAGCAGGTAACACAATTTGGGCTTGTTCACTTGAAGAGAAATACCTTTTTTTGAAATATTCCTTCAGTTAACAGCACTATTTGGGTCAACTTATTTGTGCGAGTCTGTGTTTTCCGAAATGAAAATAATTAAATCTAAATATCGTATTTACTGTTTGGACGCTTTCTTTGTAGAATCTACTCATATTGTAAAAAAAGTAATATAAATATCGTAATTAGCTCAGTGACGGTCATATTAATTCATGCTTGCATTTGGCACTTACTAATAATGTGCCACCCCATGAAAAGTAGCAGATGACATGCAGCGCTATCCATCAACATCAAATAGTTATTTGTGTATTTAGAGCGTAAACTAACAGATTGCCGCTTGAGAAAGAATGTTGCGATCTTTCGAAAGCGGCAATTTTACTTTACGCTCGAAAATCACACATACTTTTTTCAAAAATTTTGACCCTTTCTTAAAATTATTGACCATTTCTGATGTTTTTGACAATTATCGACCATTTTTCAAAATTTTAACAATTTTTGACAATTTTTAACAATAATTGTCCATTTTTGACAATTTTTCATAGTTTTCGACAATTTTTCAAAAATTTCAACAATATTTTAATAATTTTAACAATTTTTCAATAATTTTAGCAATTTTTCAAAAAATTTGACAATTTTTCAAAATTATTGACCATTTTTGATCGTTTTTGACAATTATCGTCCATTTTTCAAAATTTTAACAATTATTTATCAATTTTGCCAAAAATTGTCCATTTTTGACAGTTCTTAAAAATAATTGACAATTTTTAACCATTTTTGATAGTTTTTGACCATTTTTGACAATTTTCCAAAATTTTAGACTATTTTTCAAAATTATTGATCATTTTTGATAAATATTGACAATTGTTGACAATTGTGGACCATTTTTCCAAATTTTTGACCACTTTTGACCATATTTCAAAAACTTTAACAAGTTTTGATAATCATCCACTACTTTTCAAAATTTTGACAATCTTTTAACAATAATTGTCCATTTTTGACCATTTTTAATACTTTTCACAATTATTGACCATTTTTGACAATTTTTCAAAATTATTGACCAATTTTGATAGTTTTTGACAATTATCGACCATTTTTCAAAATTTTAACAATTTTTGATCAATTTTGACAATAATTGTCCATATTTGACAGTTTTTGAAAATTTTTGACCCTTTTTGATAGTTTTTGACAATTATTGACCATTTTTGACAATTTTTCCATTTTTTTTTTCAATTTTTGACAATTTTTGAAAATGTTTGACCATTTTTCAAAGTTTTTCCAAAGTTTTTGACAATTATTGACAGTTTTTGAAAAAAATTTACCATTTTTCAAAAAATTTCAAAATTTTTGACAATTCCCAGCAAACAATGCGTTGACGGCAAAAGTCCGGGCCAATGACGGGATTACCGGGAAAATGCATGTAATGGCAGACCAATCAAAGACTGTGAATGGCCTATTATACGTGGGCCGGTACCAACTTACTTTGTGATGGGCCAGTAACGTCCAGCCATTATTAAACCATATCAACTAATATTTAGTCATGGCCTATAGCCGGCCTGCTGCAAACGGGCCGATAATGGTCAGACCCCTGATGGTCCAGTAAAACCAATCCGTTATTCATCCTTACCAACGCATATATTGACCAAAATTCAGCAATCCCATAGTCGAGAAATCTATTAACACGAAACAGTGCCGACCAATAAATTTTGTTTTGTTTTGAATTTATTAAAATAACTGTGAAGTTCAAAATAAATATATCTTTATGGATGAACGGCTTAAAAATTTAGGACCCAATCTAACGAGAGAAACAGAAGAAGAAACTCCGAACTCGTGTTATGAACAGAGGTTATGTCATGAGATATTTTTATTGTTTATGAGCTTTATTGATGATTTTGTACAGTGCAAGCGTTCTATTAATTTTAATTCTTATAGTAATGGCGAAGAGTAGTTTTAACTTTATTAATAACAAGTAAGTACAATGTAATAAAACTTTGTTACGTAGATGTCGCAGATTGTTGAATTTGATATTTTTTGTTACTCAACTATTGCAGTTAATCTTTATTTAAACTACAATCTTTTAGTGTCTTAGTTAGTTTCTTTTACAGCTACAATAGGTATCTTATTTAGTACCTATTACACTTTCTAAAATTGATGGTTTTGTTATATACTTATCCATTTTATGTATTTATTTTAGAAATAGTACCAGAAATGAAATTTAAAAAAAGACATGCAGTTTATTACCCAACTAATTCAGCTTCAGATACAACCAGATGCCAAGAAGGTCCAAGTTGAAAGTGATTTGGAAACACAATTGCTGTTGAATACTATTGAAGCAATAACAATATTTAACAGCTTAAAGATGACAATTTGCTGAAGTAAGTTTAAAATACTCACCTTTATCTACACTACAATTTTATTATTTGTATTTTCCAATGCTTGTTCAAATTCACTTTAAAAATTCAGGTCCTACTCAACAAAACTGTAATTCAATTTTTATATATGTTTTCACATTTTTAATCGAAGTACTATTATTTGCAACCTGAGCTATTGAAAAGAGCTTGTATAAGAGCAAAATGTCATTGTCCCTACCCTACTAACTCTTATTATTTTAGTGCGATTGGATGACAATTCCACCAATTAGTGCTGATGACAAGGAAACAGTGAGAATGCTTGTGTAAAAGATGATGAGCCATGAATTTGCACTGCCTATGGATAAATAGCAAGCCAACATTCCAAGATTACAATAAAGTGATCGGGCTGATAATAAATTGGTAATTATCTTCCTCTAATATTGTAACTTTTCAATTACTCTTATTGAAGTTATATTTACTGGGTAGTAGGATAACAACAAAAAGATACATTTGTCAAACAGTGTATTAGCTATGCCCTGTTACTGTACTTGAATGATTATAATTCAGTCGATAATAGTTATAGGTCACAAGCAATATACTTTTTCTACTCGTATGTTTAGATTTTATCATTAAATATTTAGGAACTGTACTTTGATGATATCCATCAAGATACGGATTTTTTATTTAGATACAAGTTTGCATCCAATAGATACAATAAATCGAGCAATGAATAAATAAATAAAATAAGAATACTAATATCATTCTAATATTCAGCCAATATCTAATATAGCTGTGTCCGTAAAGTATGGAACAAATTCATTTTTAGCTAAACAGACCATTTTAAGAAATAATCCTGAAACACGTCGATTTTTGATTTTAATTTACCGTATTTTAAAATATTAATCTAATATACAGGGTGAATTACTTTCGAGTAATGACGTCACCGTCATTTTTTTTAAATGGAACACCCCCATTTTGTTTCAATTTTCGGATTACTCTAGCTGAGCTGATTCCAAAAATGTATCACATGTTGATTCCAATTGGTACAGGGTGAACAAAAATACAATAGTTTTGTGTGTGCTCATAAAGTAACGCGTAACATTCTTTATTAGTTAAATTAACAATATTATCAAAATACTTATGAAATACATGACTTTATAAATGTTCGAACTGCAGCCCTTGCTGTATTTGACAGTAACCCAAACGGTGTACAAATTCTTGTTGAACCTTGTTTATTGTGTCTTGAGAAATATTGTTTATTGCTGTCCGAATTCTCTCTTTTAATTCTTGAATATTTGCTGGTTTCGTTTGATACACAACATTCTTCAGATGGCCCCACATAAAATAATCCAAAGGATTGAAATCTGGTGACCTCGCTGGCCATTCAATAGGTCCACGTCTACCAATCCACCTGTTCGGAAAAATTTCATCTAGGTACCTTCTAACATCTACAGCATAATGTGGAGGTGCACCATCCTGTTGAAACCATAAACTTTCATCAAAACCTCCAGGATTACGTCTGCTGGGAAACAAATTACGTAAAGTAGGTACGAATACCCCCTTAAAAACTCAAGGTACGTTGCCCCGTTTAAATTACCTTCGATAAAGTAGGGTCCGATGATTCGATTTCTTACAATTCCAGCCCATACATTTACCTTTTGCGGGTATTGTCTATGATGCTCACGCATCCATTGGAGGTTTTCTTTTGCCCAGTATCTACAATTCTGACGGTTAACCTCGCCATTTAACGTGAAAGTGGCCTCATCAGAAAAAATAATGTTTTGTATCAAGGGTCTCGGTGACATTTATCCATCATTTTTTCGCAAAATTGGATTCTTCTATCGGGATCATCTTCGTTTAATTTCTGCACAAGTTTGATTTTATAAGGATGCCATTTTTCAAGCTTTAATAGTTTGTGTACCGTTATTTTGCTAACACCGATATCGCGACTAACTTTACGAACAGAAGTGTGCGCATCTTCTTCAAAACTAAGTAAAACTTCTAATGCTGTATCAGCATTTGCAGAGGGACGACCTGATTTGCGTACATTTTCAACCGTACCAGTTTCTCGAAATTTCTTTTCAATCTTACTGACTGTTGAACGCGTTATAGGTCTTTCTGGATATTTACCATTAAACAAATTGCACACTTCCATCTGAGTTCGCGATCTGTCTCCATACACAATCATCATAAGTATTTCAATTTTTTGTTTTACACTTAACTCCATTTCTACTTCTGATTAAATCTAAGCAATAATTGAAACATTCACGAATACCAAAAATTTTGTAGTACTTAACTGTCACTGAACATCAATAAATTACTAAACAAATAATGACATTTCACAAAAAATTAGACGACTATGTTTTTTTTAAATTGATAAGAAATAATTACTTTCATATTCTGTCTGATAGACCACAAGTACAACTTCAGGGTGTTACATTTAAACCAATTGCCGCTAGACAGAAAGTATTTTTGATAATATTGTTAATTTAACTAATAAAGAATGTTACGCGTTACTTTATGAGCACACACAAAACTATTGTATTTTTGTCCACCCTGTACCAATTGGAATCAACATGTGATACATTTTTGGAATCAGCTCAGCTAGAGTAATCCGAAAATTGAGGCAAAATGGGGGTGTTCCATTTAAATAAAATGACGGTGACGTCATTACTCGAAAGTAATTCACCCTGTATATAAGATTATTATTTTAAAATACGGTAAATTAAAATCAAAAATCGACGTGTTTCAGGATTATTTCTTAAAATGGTCTGTTTAGCTAAAAATGAATTTGTTCCATACTTTACGGACACAGTGTATATATCTGGCAGATCAAAATTTAATTAAATTTGACAGCTGTCTTAAAATTTGAGCATATCTAAGGATGAAATTGAAGTATGGGAGTAGTAAAAATAGTGATGTAACTCACATTTAATACAAATTTAATGGCAAACCCCTTACGCAATGTTCATATTTGTGTCTAAATAGCCATCATTAAATACTCATTGGGGGGGGGGGGGGGGGTAACAAGAAAATAAGCATGGGAAGTTATAACCTCATTGGAAATAGAGCAGAGAGAAGCAGAGAAAAAATTTATTAGATATAATTTTTTTATTGATAAACGTACAGAACGTTTTGATGTTAAGTTTGTATTAAAAGTTTTATTTCAACTATTTATGAATTTTACTACACTACACCTTTCAGTGTCAATTAAATTACGTTAGGCTGGAAACGGCCCGTCATAAAAATAATTCACGGCCTACTGACGGGCCTTTATAGGCAACGCGAACATAAACGTCATTGGGCCGGCTGTCGGCCAGAGTGTGCAAAAATTTACTGGCCCGGACCGGGGGGTAGGCATTAGGCCAATGTAGTTGAGCACTTGGGTGCTCTAATGGGCCCCCAGTGACCCACCATTACATTGATTGTTGGGTTATCGACCATTTTTCAAAATTTTATCAATTATTGACAATTATTGACAATTTTTGACAATTTTTGACAATTTTTGACAATTTTTGACAATTTTTGACAATTTTTGACAATTTTTGACAATTTTTGACAATTTTTGACAATTTTTGACAATTTTTGACCATTTTTGAACAAATTTCAAAATTTTTGACAATTTTCATAATAATTTCATTTGATTTTTAATCTGATGAATTGTTAAATATTCACCAATTGAGTTAATTCGGAGGGCGTGGTTTGATTAAATAAGCGAGAGAATAAGATTCCTTTTTTGCGCTAGAGCGTAAAGTGACCATCCTCGGCATTTGCCGACTTTACGATTTCATTTGAATATAGTAATTAGTCATTTTACTCGTGACTGTAGAAAAATAACATTTGTTGTATATTTGATGTTAACCTTTCAGTATTCGCTATTTCTGATGCGAAAGTATTTTACACTATTCATATGAAAGTTTATGTTGGGACGCAACCAGCGGGCCCTTCCAGTATAGACAACAGTACCAAAGCTATAACTGAAAAGAGCCTTCCAGCATCTTTATGGTTCGAACAGAAATGTCACAACAGACAACTGGTATACTAGCGCTGCACTCGGTATAGAACTAAAACGAAATGGTCTAACCTCAGTTGGAACTATAAAGGATGGAATAAAGGAAATACCCGATTTTTTCAACAAAGCTCAAAGTAGGTCAATTGGATCTAGTCTATTTGCTTTTGGGTGCGGAGGAACCTTAGGGTCATATAAACCGAAAAAATGTTATATTGTACTCAACCATGCTTCACGGCGATGATGTTGATGAGGAATCTGGTGAACCAGAAATAATATTAGGTACAGTATAATTCAACGAAAAGTGGTGTCGATACTGTGGACAAATTGTGTGCACAGTACAATGAAGCACGTTGTTCCAGAAGATGGCCCATGGTGATTTTTCATAGTTTGTTGAATGTTATAATGTAACAATGTTAATTCAACAAAACCAAGACGACAAATGGTAACAGAACCAGCTTTTGCTTTGACGTACAACCATAAAAAAATAGATATCTGAATCGACATATCCCAGCAACTATTAGAATGCGACTGAAAGAAGTGTGTAAACTGCAAAATCCACAAAAGAATGAACCAGCTCAGAGAAATCCGGGGCAAACTGGAAGTTGTGGTGACTGTAGTGAACTATGTGCTAAATTTTTGTGTTTATATGCATATGAAGCCTTTATGTGCAAATTTCTACGATTCTCATCGCTGATTTTTGTACCTCTTTTTCATGTTGCGGGTAAGTCTGTTTATGGTAATTTTATTACTGGTTTTAATTTTTTTAGGGCTTTGAGTATATTGAAGAATAACTTCGAGGTCGAATGTATCAGAATATTTTTTTAGTTATTGTCTTATAATCAACCACAAAAAATATAACCGTATTTGTGTAGTTTTTTTGAAGATAATGTAAAAGGGATGTTGTCAAGCAAATGTCATATAATTGTAATAAAATGCCCAAAAGACTTATGAACTTCAAATTTCAAATTTAGTTATTCAATAATTGAGTACAAGAGTTTGAACAAAACACTTAATAGTTGTCTCTCAAGTCTATTTTTTTTAACCGGTCTCGTACACCGTATGCGCCCACTAATGAACAAGTTCAACCTGCGCCTACCAAAGGGTTAATGAATATAACCACTTATATACTTTTTTATCATTTATACCTAGTCGATTGCTTGTGGTATATTGATTTTAGGGTCGTTTGCCGATGGTATAAGCACCTCTGCTGTAGATCAACTGACCAATGTTGGGTCCTAGTTCGCTTGACTATACATTGAACAGAACCCGAACAATTGGCCGTAAGTGTGTTGCATGATGTGAGCCGAATTGCTTAGTAACTTTGGCATCTGTATTGTACACATTATAATAAATTATTGGAAGTATATCAGTGACAACAATATAAATATTATTTCAACCCTTCACATCGATGTAATTGTCCATGATAAATTGATTGAATTTTAACTCGAAACACTACATTATTTGCTGTGTAAATGTATAACAAGCCTGCATTTCGACAGTATTGTAATTATATTTGCATTTGTCGATAATTACAAGCTTCGCATCAAAATTGAAAGTACACACAGGAAATCTGGTGAAACCATAATCAACATTTTGAGCTACATGTTATTTCCAGTTGCATGCCCTGTTGTTAGATCTATTCATGCCTCTGACAGTTAAAAACAGTTTTTAATGCCTATCGGTAAAACATTGGTTTTTGGTGTTTCTATTTTGGTACTGTGTTTTTGTCTTGTTATGATCAACTTTTGAGTTAAACTGTCGAAGAAGTTTCAAATGTTTCTTCTAAGGAATGTGATTCCAGTACGTCTGATGTTTTGCTTCAATCCATTCAGAGATACACTTCCGTTTTGCAGTTTTTAATATACTGAATACTGATCCAGAACCAGTGAGTTTTGTTTCAGACCCTTCTCCTACATGGGTATCAGCCACTTCATTACCTACTATAACCTTGGACATGGAACCCATACGCAAGCTTAACCTCATTGTGATTGGCCAGAGTAGAGAGTTTTCATAGGAAGTTTCAGACCGGTTAAGTTTTGATCTGGCGATACGCTGAGGATTTCAGTACTTCCTGAATCTCATGAAGTATAATGATATCTTGGTCTTTATACCTCTGTAACCTTAAGAATTGAGCTCGAGCCCAAATATGAATTTATTTACGAATTTAAAAGGTGATAAAAAAAAGTGCAAGATTATTAATTAGTTTGTCTACTCGGTCACATAAATTTCGGTTGCTCTGGTGACAACCTTAGGCCTTTGACGTCGCTCAGAACAGAGGTAGGGGTGGAGCCCTCTTCTTGATCTTCCGGACAAAAAAGGAGACAACTTGTAACGGCGCCAACTGAGTTTTCCACTTTGGCCTAGCACAACTAATTTTCCCCGATAACTCAGTAAAACAAGGGATGAAAATGAAATGTTTCTTATAATTCTTCAATGACAGTTAATACCCTTAAGGGGGTGTTTTACAATTAATAACTAATGAAAACCCTAGTAAATACCCCCCACTTGAAAAAAATAGCGTGAACATATTATGCTACACATCAAAAGTCTAATAATTAACAATAAAATTCCAAACTATACCAGTTAATCGACCTACGTAGTGTGAAATTAATATGGCTGTTCAAGTGAACCAGTACATATTAAATAAGAACGTATTAATTATATGTCCTATAAATGAACCTGAAAAGTAATGAACAGTTTATCAAAGAAATTCCATACAAGGCAACACCATAGTCAAGGCGTTGGTACCAAGGCAAAGACGCATGCGCAAGTGGATTGAATTATGGAAATTAGATTGTAAAAATTTACCGAAGAATATTAATTTCCACCATTACAATTTCATGAAGAGATAACTTACTAAGGAACTACCTATATAATATATATACATGATGGCGTGAAGCCTACTCAACCTCAAACCGTTCTGGGGCTAGGGAAAATAATATGGAAATGAGTAAATTGATTAGGAAACCCCCGATACCGGGTTACCCTCAATATGGTCTTCTTCAAGTAGTGGTGGAAAAGTAGCAGTCACAGCAGAAGACAACACTATCTAGCTACCAGGTAGACTCCAAACATCCCAAGGTGTGCATCCGAAGGGTGTTAAGTATTAAGTATGCCCTGGCCCCACAGGTAAACACTTAAAAATTAAAACAGGTATCAGCTAAAAACTGAGCCTATACATGAACAAATCCTACTTGTTGTACTACACATTCCCAACACCTCAACAAGTTAAGCTTGTCTCGGCCTATGCCCGAAGCTAATTTATAGGAATTTAAATCAAAATCAACCCCAAATTCACTTAGCCAAACCCACAAAGTAGTCATAAGGCCTACTTACAATCAACAGTGTCAGCAACGGTATACTACACTGAATTTAAATCAAATAATAAGGATATGATAAGCATCTAAAATAAATTGTTTTTGGTCATAGCCAGGGTAGGTTTGAAGAACCACCCACGAATTATAGTATTCGTTAGACTAAAGCGGGCAAAAAAAATATACACAGGGTAACAGAATAAACTGTCTTACAGCCTTCCTGATCAAACATTTGCGATCAACAGGTAGTATTTTATCACCAACTGTTCTACTTACAAAATACAAATCTATGAAACATACCTTTTCCAAAAAGGGTCCAATACTCAGAATTTTTCTTACTGGATGGCAACCAACAAATATTGCAAATATTGAACCAACAACATGTGGCACACCTCCAATTCCAAAACAATAACGTTGGCGGTTTCCTTTAAATAGTGATAACTACAAAGTGATGCGAAATCAGAAAGTAGAGAAGATACTTACAATCGTTTTAGTGCAATATATCCCCTACAAGGGTTTGAGAAAACGGCTTCCAGAACAGGACGGAATTCTCCAACAATACGAACTCCCGTAGAACAAAATACTAAACCGTATATTCCACAACTAATTCAGAACGAGAACCTATAAAACCCAGCAGGGGATGACTTCCCAGTCATTAACAAAATTCAGATTTTCGTTCGATGCACTTTTGGAAACCAAGCCATCTAGTAAGAGCACACCCGGAACATACATCCGAACTACACTGAGCGACTTCCGCACAGATCAAGTCATAAAGTGCTACACTTCTCTCTATGTAAGTCAATACGCATTCGTGAGTGAAACAGCCCACATTTCTGAGTAGCATCGATCAAACGCCATAACAAAAAATGGAGCGACAACATTTGTCTAAGGACTCGTAAAGTCACAAAGCAAACGATCTATCTCTGCCGAGAACATCGGCGTGACAAACTAAGTTGTCTGTGGACTCTTTAAGACACAGAGCATTGCTCTATCTATACCGACAACATCAGCGCGACAAACTAAGTTGTCTGTGGACTCTTTAGTCAAAGAGCATTGCTCTATCTATACCGACAACATCGACGCGACAAAGTAAGTTGTCTGTGGACTCTTTGAGTCACAAAGCAGATGCTAAACATAAATAACGACTACACTCAGCGTTACTACTTCACGGCATGACGAACGAACGCGTTTAACCAAGACACGACTGTCACGGCCAATTGTCAATGTCATCCAACAAATAATTTCACTTTGTAAACATATGGACAGAAATAATAGTGTATTAAAAATTATTCAAATCAATTTGAGCAATAACAGTACCACAATACCCCCTGCCAACGTAAACAAAGAAAGATCAAACACCCGGATTTAACAGACAAAACACATGGCGACAAACAGCTGATATATTATGAGTAGATGCTCGGAAAGTATTCGAATGCCCTCTTACACAGAAGATTTCTAACTAGTATGTCTTTCCTTAAGCCAAAATATGGTAGATAAATAAAGAAAATATACTCTAACTCAAAAGTAAAATATATCTCCATATATGAGTAAGTTTTATCAAACCTAATTACTATTTTAAATGTTTCAGACTTCAAGTAAAGGAGTCAGTAATTTATAACTGAACCCTGATAAACTGTAGCGTTTATCAAGCTGAAGCGGACAAAGAATTTGGACTACTGTGGCTTCACCCCGAAGGTGATATAATCAAAGCCAAAAAAAAAATCAGTATCCCCACGGTAACTAAAAACCATAATAAAATCCACAAGAGAAGAAAACCCCTTACTACCCTCAATGGTGAATTATAACAAACAAAAAAAAAACAACTAACATGAGTCTACCTACGGAAATTTACATGATAGGCGCTTGTTTAGTATCGTACGATCACAAAACTCACAATATTTACACTACCTAGCGTCAAAATATAAAATTTTTGTCATGATGTGAAGACAGGTTTTGTGGCTGATTGTCATTAATCGTTTCAAGAACTGAGTTTGTGATTACATCTGTTAATTTGGAAAAACAATGGATGCTGGCTTCTTTTTGCCTATTCACACCCTTACAAAGCAATTATCGCTCCCGCCTTAACATGCAGAGCTAGAGGCGGAAAATTGAGTATATATGTCTTCCAATGCAGCGTCTAATCGAATCCGTTACTCACATCCAAACACACATCTAGAGCTTTTATAGCTCCGGATCAGCCCTCATTTGAGTTGTTCTTGGGATTAAGTCCCTATGTGTCATCTATCGCCCATTTGGCAGCCATTTGGTCAATTTTCCTTCCGTTTATTTTGTCGAGCAGGTGTGTATTCCTGGAAAGTTTTGCATCCAGAATGATTCCTAGACGATTGACCATGCAGGCTAGATAAGGAGATCGAATTCATACGGAAAAATTGACAAAACTTAATATCTCCATCTAAACAGAAAGTTTTTTCACCGCGGCGTCGCGACTGCAAATCCAATACCATCTAGCCTTAGTTTTTATAAACGACAATGGTCAAATTGTGAAAATTACTTATGATAATGAATAATAAAAACTCAAAGTGAGAACAAGAAATATTAAAACATGGGCAGGGCGAGCGTTGTTAAAAATTATTGTATTAGTGGTTGGTAGTGCAGCTGATTTAAAACGAAGACGTGAATTGAATTTAAAAAAACCAGAGTGTTTTCAGTTACCAAAGGTGAATAAAAATATTCGAAGATAAATAAATGCGGAAAAAAAATGTTTTTGGCAAAACATATCATATTTTACTACCAAACGATCACAATTTTCGATATTTTTGAAGACGAGGAGCAAAACGGATTTATTACTCACAAAGTTTTTGTAGCTCATTCACTGCTATTTTGAGATAATTATTATCGATCATAGCAATGTCATCTACAAACTGCAATATGTATCTTTACAAATTTAAATATTCTGGTGCTTAATAACCTCACAAATTTATTCATTTCTGTTTCCTAACCTCACATTCTGTCAAATGACCTAGCAACCAATTAACCACCATGAACTCAAAGTGTTGTTATAACTCATATTACTTTATTAAATGATTCTAAGTGTTTCTAACTAATTCCACTATTTAATGAAAAAATTAGAAACACTTAGTTTAATTTAAGAAAGTTGTTATAATTGGCTATCATTCTTCTGCAGGCAGATATTTTTAGACATGGCTACCTCTAACACAAGGCCAAAATCCTAGATATGGCAACGTCGCGCACCTGTCAAATAGTGGGCCGATTAGAACGGCTTGTAGGCCTACTACAATGGTGAGAAATATGAAATTATAAACCTGCTTCTAGTGATAAATCGAGTATTGAAACATTATCAACTAATAAAAATCAATATATTTATAGGTAAACTGAATAAAATAAAACTGCAAAAGGTAATTTATTGATAAGAATATAAAATATGAAGGAATTCAGCTTCACAATCATTATTTCTTCTCCTTTTACTTCCTATATTTTTATCAATATAACATCTGGTATCTGGTTCACAATTTCAAATCCCAACAGTTCATTTGTTGATGACACTTCCACACTAAATGATCACAAAATTTATATTTAAAATGTTCACTATCACATCACTTTTTAGCCATTCTTCTTATTGTTTCTGTTGTCTATCTTACATCCTTCGTATTCCTGGAATACTTCTTGCAACTGGATTCTTTTTGGGAGACCGAGAAATATTTGTGGTATTACATTTTCCTTTAATTTAGGTCTTTTCCTTGTAAATGTCGTCAGAACACCATCCTTATCCTTTACATATCAGTGGATGAAATTTGAACTTTGGTGAAATGTTTCATACACACAACGGAATTATGACTCGGTTCTTCTTAACCATCTGCTCTTCAGTTAATCATTTTGAGGAAACTTAAATACTGTAATATATCCTTCAATGTTGGAAGCATAATTACTAGTACAACTTGGTACTGAACATTTCGCAGGCATCTACAACAAAATCGTATATATGATCAAAGAGATACCTATAAGTAATTACACCCATTGGCTTAATTTGCAAACTTTCCTTATGTCCATTTTGGGAAAAATCACGAATTGGATAATAATATAAAAATTAGTCTTGGTTTAAGTCGCCTTCAAATATTTCCAACCATACTTACTATTGTTATGCCCTATATTTTATATGAGTCCACAGACCAAGAGAGTATAGGTTTGTTCCAACTGGCATTTATGAACCGTACTGGAATCGTCTCGAGTACTGTATAGTGCAAAAACTCGAATTTGGGATTGACACAAGAACGATACTTTAATCAGTTGGAACGTGGAAGGAATACATCACTTGCGCGAACGATACCAAAAACGGCAGTTGGAACGAAACTAATATTTATAAATTATACTGATGATAAATTATTTCTATTTATATATATTAATAATTATCTTAGCTCTAAAACTTAACACAGACAATTGCAAACAGAAGAAGGTTTATGTTGAAGTTGTCAGATCACCAGTTACACACCATTAATATATAATAACACGTGCAATATGAACGTAAATAAAAATTATATCCCATGATATCACATTCTCACCGTGATAATAATCAGACTTGATCGGCCCTCTATTCATTGTTTCCAAATTTTGAGCATTCTGGCCTTGTGCTGGAGGTGGCCATGTTTTTGGTATTGGAGTTGAACAGGCGCCCTCTATCATGACCAGAAATTGGAATACATGAAGTCCGATCTCTTTATATAGTCTCCATGTACTTGACACTGGCTTAGACACAGCTGTACGATGTACCAAATGGGAATAGAAACGGTACAACTTGAACTTGACTGACATGGACGTACAGCTTGCTTGGAACTTGATGGCTGCAGAACGACCCGAAAACAAAAAAAGTGCACCACGATCAATTTAAAATGATTGCTGACTTCTTTGGGGCAGATATAGAAACAATCAAGTGCATTTCTTGAACTATTTTTGAAATTAATGAATTTTTAGTCAAAAATAATAGTCTTTCGATTGGCAACGCACAAACGTTATTTGAGTAGAGTGAAATTTGTACAAAGTCAATTGGAACAATGGAATTTTCGAGATACATTGCGATCACTGAAATAAATGGAAACTCATCACTCCTAGTATTGTCCACATGGGCTGAAGGTGTAGCTCATTACAATATAATGCATCTTATTGGTTGTAATTGGTCTAAATTAGATAGGTGTGAAGTTTGCTTTGGGGTCATCGATTCCAATGTGTGTTAGATATTAGCAAACAGAGCCGTAGTGATAGTGTGAAATTTTGCATACTTTGTTATTAATTTGTATTGAGTATATTTTGTAAGTTTCCGTGTAGTGAGAGAGATGATTTGGGTCGGAAATAACTTGTAGTATAATAAGGAATTTCTTTTAGTTTTCAATGGACTATGTATATTATTGAACTTCATTTGAATTTGACAATGCTGCGCCAATGTATTGCAAAAGCACTGACAAGTGATAATGAAAAAAAATTCTGGTGATCCAACTGACTTCGTACAAATTATACAAATAATTTAAGGTCGAGTACGTTATAGGAGTCAGCCAAATTTCAATTAGTAGGATGAGTCAGATAATTGTTTTGGTAGATAAGAAGGTAGTCAAGCTATTTTCGTCAAGTTCGCAATTCATACAACACTCAAATAGCGGTTATTGTAACTTTCACAAAATATTTGACATCAACAGATTAAATATAAATACTTAAAGTTCTTCTTTTTTCGAAAAAGACTTATGCATCCGTTTCAAAGTAACTTATTAATTTTAATTATTTCTCTTATAAAATAATTACAGGACTATTTCTATTCAAAACTCTGCTCGTTATTTCCAACTTCAACCTTGAAAGAGTCTTTTAGTCTTTTGATACTACTGAATAGAAGTTTGAATACTTGCGTAATGGCTCATACACCACTTTCTCTCTCATACAAGTAATAATGTTATACTTTGGAGGTATTCATTTGAGGGTAATATTATGCATAGTCAAAAGATATAAATGAGGGTGAAAAACTTATGAATAAAATACTGACATACTGTTGAATGAACTTGAGTTGTTAGTCATTGAACCGGTATAGCCTTGGATATATATTTTTCTCGACATTGAATTTAAACGGTATGGGATGAAAAACAATACATGCTTCAAACGAAATTTTCAGAACATTTATAATCACTATTGTTGTATCGTGTGTTTGATTGAAAGATGTGAGCGGCCGTATCTCAGAGGGTGTTTACCGTACAACTTCCAGGAAAAATGATTATAACAAAATTGGCCAAGAGAAACAGCTGGAGAGTGTTTGGCTTCTGACCCGTACACTCCTATCCCAGTTAGAGCTGTCTGTATTCCATTGAATGGAATTCTTCCCAAGTCTGGTAATGGTATTTGGATCCCATTTTTGTTGTTGTCTAAATCCGTATCGAATTTCTTTGAAAAATTGTACTAATTCATCATACCATCTTCTGGCATGTCAAAGGTTCTTAAAAGCGTGGATGTCTTTTCTGTAATGATTTTTTTTCTACTTAGTCAGTATCTTGTTCTTTCTGCAACCTTTTCCACCACCATATGTAGTGGTTTGAAGTTGAGAATCACTTCCATGGCAACTGTTGGGCATGTTTTCATTGCTCCTGTAATGCAAATACAGGCTAGCCTTCGAATTTTGGAGAGGTTGTCTCTCGTCGTCAATAGGCTAGTCCTACTACTCCACGCAATGGCTTCATGGAATGTAATAGGTACTGAATCAATTCTACAAGAGTTTGACTATACACTCATTTATCTATATTTAAAAACAACACCTAGCGGAGAGTGGAACTGTCAATTCAATAAAATTATCCTATCTTCAATACCGTCCAACATACTTTGACAAACTTATGACGGGTTGTACAATTTCTCGTTTAACGTATGTCTAGTTGAACTCTGGCTCATCTGATAACTACGATCAAGCGTGGTATCGTTGTTAAAGTTATATCACCGAAAAATAAACAGAGTTTAGTAGAACGCTCCTTAAACATTGGTTGGCAACACTTTTTCTCATCTGCGCAAGCTTTCGGACGACAACAGAGAAATATCTTATTATGGTCCCTGCCATTAAATAAATTTAGTTAAATAATTATTTGGTCGATAAATGGTAGGGGAGAATGAAGTAATACCGATCAGCGGGTGATACCGATCAAGGCGAACCAAGGCGAATTATTGTATTCATGTGAAGAATGATCTACTGTACGCCAGGCGGAGGTTGTTGAAAGCTTATATATATATTATTGCGCCAGTCTGCCATGTGTCGTTGGTGAGTTATGGTCATTACTGTCCGGCATTTCGATCCGATGTAATATTTTGACAAATTTATTCTAAGGTAAGAGCCATTTTGAATCATGTTTTCGATTCGTATTCAGTAAATACACCACTGAATATAGTTAGAGTTACTTCCTTGTTGTCAATTTTTTTTGTGCGTGTGGATTTTGTGTTATACCGACCATTATCTGCATAACCTCACAAAGGTTGATATGCTAAATTTTCATTACAGATGCCAATAAATAGAAAAAGAACAACTGAGGGAAGTTGAACAGAAGAGATATTAGTCAATGCCTTAGATATAGAAAATGGAAACTCAATTCGCTCTGCAAGTAAACAGTTCAATATCCCATTCACCACTCTATACGATAGAAAAACACAGGGTATCAAAACAGGGCCAAATTGGGTAGAAAAAGTACTTTTTGCAAATATGATGAGAACACTATGGCCACAAGAATAAAATTCATGGCCGATTTATTTTATGGTTTATCACCACAGGAGATGAGACGCCTCGCATACGAATTTGCAGATTCGAATGCATTCGGCATTTCTGCAGAATTCGAAAACTGCAGGAAAAGATTGGTTTTATAATTTTTTGAAGAGAAATCCAACGGTGAGTGTTAGAAAACCAGAAGCGACCCGCCTCAATCGTGTCACAGGATCCAACAGGCAGGAAGTGAAATTATTCTATGACAATTTGGAATTTTTGATGTCCAAATTCAAATTTGAACCTAGTAACATCTACAATGTAGATGGAACGGGCATATCGACCGTTCAAAATCCAGGAACTGTTTTCGCACCAAAAGGAAAAAAACGTGTTAGATCTGTTACTAGTTGGAAATGGGGAAAACAGTAACAGTTATATGCGCGATGAGCGCTGTAGGAACTTATGTTCCTCCGATGTTCATTTTTCCAAGGAAGAGGATGACACCTCTTCTTTCAAAAGGTGGTCCTCCTCGTGCAATATATCACTGCTTCCACAATGGATGGTCGAATGAATTTCTTTTTGTGGAGTGGCTCAGACATTTCATCAAACATTCGACAGCTAGCTCAGAAAATCGTGTGTTGTTGATATTAGACAACCATGGGAGTCACATAACTTTGGAAGCTTATAACTTATGCAGAGAAAACTGCATCTCAAAGTTGTCTCTTTCCCCTCACGAATCCCACAGGATGCACCTATTAGATATCACACTTCACGGACCTTTGAAAGCTGCATTACGCCGAGAATATGATCTCTTTATGAAGAGTCATGCTCTACTGAGAATCACTCCATATGACCTGGCGTGTCTGTTCAATAAGGCTTATTCCAGAGCTGCAACAATGTACATTGGTGTTTCTGGATTTCAATCAACTGGGATATATCCTATAAGCCCGAATGTATTCACGGATGAGGATTTCTTAGCTCCAGATACTTTCAATGAAAACAGTTATATTGTTATGCCCGTTGTAGAAAATATGTCAACACTGAAACACGCTCCCAATGCTGTGCAGCTCCATTCAACTCATGCCCCTAATGTTTCGCAACCAATTACTGACAATAATTCTATTTTCCGTCGAGCTGAAATATTATTGAACCAGCCAGGACCTTCTTGTTCTAAGAGTGACACAAAAGTTCTGAATTCTCATCCTGACGCTGAATCATCTGGAAGTCCGCTACCTTGTAGCTCAACTTCTTCAGAAGGTTCGAGGAATTCAACCAAAGGAAAAACATTATATGAACTCATTCCAATTCCACGTATTTCTGTCAAACAGAAAACTGGAGGTATAGCTAAACAGCACTCAGAAATACTCACAAAGACCCCTTTGAAGCAAGTTTTGGAAGAGAGAGCCGAAATGAGAAGGCAAATCAGCTTGAATTTTAGAAACAAAAAAATAAACCATTGAAAGGCAAAAAACAGCTAAAAGTACGGTGTGAAAAAGGTTTGATGGTGACTTAGAAAATGATTACATCGATGATAAAACCTTATGCGATGACGACGAATTGGACGACATGAAATATGGTGGAGTTTGATTTGCGAAGAATTCGGAAGGAGTGGAGAAATGTGGTATAGATGCACCGATTGTGCTCGTTGGGTCTATCAATTATGTAGAGGGTGGGATTCACCTGAAGGCTATTTGTGTGATATCTGCCTGAAAAAATCACCAATGAAAAGTTTTCAACTCTTCAATCATTTCAACGAAAAAGATACTTATTTATTCTAAAATCTATAATGTTTTTCAATGTTTTTTTTTTCAAGTTTCCATATTGTTTCATAATTTGTTCGTAAATAAATGCATTTATTTATTGCTTGTCATAATGAATACCTTTGAAACATCATATCATTACATCGTGATAGCCATTACCCCAAAAGGTCATCGGTATTAGCCTCAGCGTGAGGAAATACCGATCAGAGAGATTTTTTTGTATCCATCTTCATAATTCTCACAATCTCTGAATGGAGGAGCTGCAGTTGGTATGTTCCGAAATATACATGCACAGCTTTCGACTCAAATATAACACCTCATTAGTTTATCGCCCTTCCCCCATTCTCCCCTAATCTGGGATTCATTCAGCAATTCTGGAAAGTCTTCGCCATTACTTCCGGTTTCAGGTGTATTATTCATTATATGATTGACAACCCTCTGCATACCTAGTGCAGCACAAGCATGGAGTGGTACCACCCTTGAGAAAAGCCTCATGCCGGTATACTTCTGAAATGGCTTTTAACTAGATCTCTGGTAAATATTGAGTTACAATATTTTGTCCAATCTTCGGTAACCTAACCTTATTTAATAGTGAATTCTTTATCAAGTATTATTCCTTAGTCCTTTCAACATATTCTTAAGTTCAAAGTACAAATCAATTAAATATGCAATACTTACTTAACTTGTACTTGAACATGAACAATTTGAAAATTGTTCCAATGTCCCTCATAAAACAAATTCAAGTTGATTAGGTGTTTTAGTACCGACTAACGAGAATCACCCTATCAAATTCTTTCACCACTAATTCATACTTCTCTGTTTTCAAAAACTAACTTTTCTTCATGTTTGTGTTTAAAATAACCTAGCGAACTTGAGTCAAGCCATCTGAGACGCGTCACTTGTAATTAACAAAAATAAGAACTGTTAAAATGAGTCGCCAGTAAAGTGCATTTTTTAACGTTGTTAAAAAGCTCATAATGCCTCAAAAATGTGAAAAGTATACACTTTGGGGATGGATGTTTCAGCGTCAGGCAGTTAACGTCTTTTGTGTGAGAAACTCGAATAAAACTGTCATTACCGCTATCCCGCATTTTTTAATTTCATTACACTTTGACATAAAGGGTGGAGCAATGTTCTTGTTTTCAAAACACAAAAATCTTCATCTCGTGTATTTAAAATTTTTTTGTATTAATTTAAAGTTGGCCCAAGCTTGGAACTTCTCAATTTTCCGTGGATAACAAACCAACTAAAAAATCACTTAGACAATATGAAGGAAATAAATATTTTTTCTACACCCACATGTATATTATCCATTTTCTGCACAATTTACAGAATGTAAATGTAGGCCATTCCGGTTAACTGAACGGATATGATTTCATATACACCCTAGAACTTATATGAAATCCACCAATCAGCATTTGCGTTTAGTACCCGCCAACTAATCTTTTTTCAATTTCATAGAAACGTCAAAATAACTTGTCAAAATATTTCTATAGTTTTTAAGAAAAATATTAGTAAAAATGAGTGATTCTAGTGATGAATCAATAAATAATTTTCCACCAGATATTCGCTTAGCCGCAAAGGAGACGTATAACGTATAGAAACAGAATAAAATGAATATTTGAGGGTACTCCTCACAAACGTCAGTTTTTATGTAATACATTTGACGTTATAGATAGATGTTTAGTATATTCATCGGTAGTCCAGTGGTAAGTATCCCAGGCTCTCACGCGGTAGATCAGAGTTCGATTCCCCGTTGGGAAATTTTTTTTAAATTTTAATTTTATTTCTAAATAATAATAAAATAATAATACTAGTAAAATTATTAAAAAATTTTTAATTTGAAGTTATATTATAGTTTAATAAAATGTTTATTTTATAGATTTTTTCTTAAGAGGGTCGTAGAAAAAATATACTGTTCGACTCGTGTGGATTGTCCATATCGCTCTCGGACGATTGAGCACTCCGCCTACGGCGTCGTGCTCAAACTTCGTCCTCGAGCGATATGGCCATCATATCCACACTAGTTACACAAACTACTATTACCGAATTACATGAATACCTCAATATTTTTCCATATTTTTTCAAACTCCGTGATGAGAATTGCTCACCACACATTTGAAAAATTATTCAACCCCATTTGAAATTGGATTGTTTTTGCAATAAAGTTATACAGTGTGAAAAAGCCGAATGGAATAAATTCATTAGTTCAGTTGTGAATTATTCTGGAACCTTTCAGTTTCAGATTATGATTCACATCCTAGAATTTTAAACTGTATTCCAACATCCAACTCCTGTCGAGTTTCAGTTTTTCTGCTCTCTTTCTCAGGCGTGGAGCACTGCAGCCTGTTGGCTTATTGTACTCTACTCCCACATTTAGTCCACCCACTCAGTTACCCCCGTATCATCGAGTTGACGATAAAGGTCAATAGGATATGTGCCATTTGTGTTAGGCCAGATAGATATGGGTTACGGTCTCGATCTCCATCCCCCAAAGTCTGCATATCCCTGTTATACAACCCCTATTTATGCAGCTGGTCTTTCCCCGGGGCATAATCCGTTAGATAACCTATAATGATTCTTAGCTGATTCCTACTGAAATTTGGTAGTTCTTCGACCCGTTCAACACATGTACCGCCTAGAAAGTTATTACTGTGTACCTTCTTTGGAGTCTGTAGTTGGCTTTGTGCTTTTTTTGTATTTTTCCTCGAGCTACTTCCTTTGTGACCCAAGGGCTGGTTCTGCTCCATTATTTGCTGAACATCTTCTCGCGAGTTCATCGCCTTGTTCATTTCCAGAAATATCGGCATGTTCCGGCACCCACAATTACCATAGAGAGGTCTGTCAGTTCATTTAGTTTCTTCTGGCACTCCTCTACTAGTTTGGTTGTTACCTTGTGACGACTTAAAGCCACAAGGGCTTTGGATGTGGGATAAAGGGCCATAAAGTAGCTGGGTGTAGGGTGAAGGTAGTAAAGGAGAGGAGTAAGTGTTCCTTTGTAGGGTATGTGGGGAAAGGGGACACAAGCCAGGGGAGATAGAATGTAGTAGGGGAAGGGAAGAAGTAGAAGGAGACGATGGAAAAGGTGAAGGAAAAAATGGGAGGGACCCTCTGGACCCCTCAGAGGGGACGAGTCTGGTCAAATAGGAGGAAGGGGACAGCATTGCGCGGGAAGGAGGAATGTAGGGGATGTATGGAGAGTGTTACAGATAAATTTAGGGAAATGCAGGATAGCGCATGATATATTGGATGAAGTGATTTTTAGGAGGGAAGTGGAAGTGGAGTGTGGATCCGAGGTGAATGCTAGATATGTGGGGAAGCAGGGATGGATTGTGGACGATACAGGAGAAGCAGGAATAAGAGTGGTGGGAGATGGACTGAGGGTAGTGCGAATGGGAGACATGGTGGTGTACAGTGTGTATATAAGCCCAAATGTCAGCCTGGAAGAATATGAGAGGAGCATGACAGGATTAGAGGACGATCTGAGGGTGTCAAAAGGAAAAAGGAGGATCATAAGAAGAATGGTGGCAGGGGACTTCAATGCGAAAAATACTATATGGGGGGGGGGGAAAGAAAACGGACAGGAGAGGGAAGATCCTTGAGGAAGTGTTAACATCCAACGGGTTGGTGGTGCTGAATGATGGACTACTACCCACCTTCGTGAGGGGTGACGGGGGTTCATCATTCATTGATATAACAGCATGTGATGAATGGCTGTGGGAAAGAGTGTTTAGTTGGGGGGTGCTGGAGGATGAGGAAAGCTTGAGCTTACATAGGTATGTGGAGACGGATATAAGGAAAGAGAGAAAGGATTTAGTGGAAGAGTGGGAATGGAAGTGGACGAAAGCCGAGGCAGAGAGTATGAGGAAGAAAGTAAGAGAAGAGATAGGAAGGGGACTTGGACATGATGCAGATGAATTGTACAATGTGATACAGGGCTGCAAAAGAGAGGGAAAGAGGGGCAATAGGCGTGAGCGGAGCGCCAATTACTGGTGGAATGAGGAAATAGAGGAGCTGTGGAGGGAGTGTAAGAAAGAACGAAGACGGATGCTGAGAGGAAGAGGAAGGATAGAGGGAAGAGGGAGATATGAGGAGAAGAAGAAGGAACTGGAGCGTAGAGTGGAGAGGGAAAAAAGAGGGAAGTGGGAAGAGTTACTGGGGGAATTGGAAAACAATCCATGGCGAAAGGCGTATGAGATAGCGGTGAAGAGGATGGATGGAAATAGGAACGAGGTGCTAGAAGAAGATTGGGAGAAGGAGATTATAGGGAAATTGTTTACAGGGGGGGAAGGAGAATTGGGGGCAGAATTCGGAAAATCCGGAATACTAGGGTGGTTGGGGAAATGAGGGGGATAAGACCGGTAGAGAAGTTGGAAGTACAGGAGGGGCGGAGAAACATTAAAGTAAGGAAAGCCCCTGGGATGGATGGCCTGAGCGGTATGATGAAGAGGCAGTTTGATGACAATGGGGAGTACTTCTGGGAACTATTTAACAGGGTGCTGAGGGAAGAAGAGTTCCCGGAAGGATGAAAGGTGGCCAGGGTGATACTGATAAAGAAGGCGGGTAGAGGGGGAAAGTGGGTGCGGTACTACAGGCTCATCAGCCTGCTTTGTGGTATGGGTAAATTGATGGAGGGGATACTGAAGGATAGGATTGAGGAGGATGTTGGTAGGAATGGGGGTTTTAGGGTACATCAGCACGGGTTTACGAAGGAAAAAAGAGCTAGGGAGGGTATATGGACGAACAAGAAATTGGCCCTACCCGTGTTCTTCGACGTCGGGAACGCGTTCAACAGTGTCAGTAAATGGGCAGTGTTGAGCGCGTTGGTGATTCTTGAAGTGGGGTAGGCGTTGATTAACCTAGTGGAGGACTACCTGACGGGGCGTGTAATAGTAGACTAAAGGGGGAGGATGTATGAGACGGAGGCTGGAGTGCCGCAGGGCTCGGTTCTTGGACCGACGCTCTAGAAGTGTAAGCTTGATAAAGTTTTTGAGATTGTATGTGAAGAGAGATGTGAGATTACGGTGTATGCGGACGATGTGTGTCTCGTATGTACGGCAAAGGGAGAGGCGGAGATAGAAAGAAAGGCGCCGCCGCCCGTCTGGAAGTATGCTAGGGTAGTGATTCCGAGGCAGGGGTAACGGCGAGTTTGAGGTGGGTTTGGTTGGTAGGAATCCCCTTGAGGATGTGTACAACACTGTCCTGGTCCCAAACGATCAAACGTAAACTTTCCGTTTAGATTTCGATGCGCGAAAGCCTACTTTGAAAAAATATCTTTTGTGTATCTACAAATTAACAAAAGTCATCTGTTTCCACAAGTTACAATCGGGCACCGACGCTTGTGCTTAGTCTATATGTCCGTTTAAAATTAC
The DNA here is from genome assembly GCA_947563755.1 of Lochmaea crataegi. Taxonomy (NCBI): domain Eukaryota; kingdom Metazoa; phylum Arthropoda; class Insecta; order Coleoptera; family Chrysomelidae; genus Lochmaea; species Lochmaea crataegi. The sequence goes on from OX387435.1 coordinate 13,914,558, forward strand.
CGCTCAAATTGTACACTCGGGTCCATTGCTGCAAGATATGTCTGTTATATTTGCCGGAATGTATACTGCCAATAGTTTTTTTTTCCTTTTTTTGTATCTTAAAAATTAAACGGTCCAATTAAATTAATTCAAGATCCATAAGATATACCCAAGGTCATATGGGATATTGACCGGAAATTGGGATTCCTATTGGCTGTAAAATGTTAAATAAGAATCTCAACTCTGAATGGATATTATTAAGGTGAAGTTCCTGCATATCTGATGATGAAATTCGAGTATTTGAGTGATTTGAAAGATTATACTAAAAACAGGGAGTTTCATGAGTATTCGCAAACAACAACAGATTCGTCGAATTGTGGCCATTTATCGATTTTTTTTAACAATATTAATGATATGCACAAACAAATATTGTTTTACTTAGATCAATTTTTTAAGTGGAAGCTCGATCCATTTTCAGTTTGCCAGTTTGTTACCTTGTAATATTTATGAATCATCTTTATTAATTATTTATTTTGTACGTCGGGAAAACGAAAATAGTTATAACAATTAAAAATAATTAACTTCTCGGCGCTACTAAATATCCCTCAGCAGAAAGGCATCGTTTAAATAATCTACATTCATTTAAATAATCTATAGGGAATTCAGAGCATTTCAAAAGACGGTGGTAGTAGGAAGTAGATTATTGTAGGTAATAATACCACGGTTATGAGGTTTTTGTAAAATGAATCGAGTTAGTAACACGGAGTTCATATCGAATACCTAAGTATTATATGACGTATTTGAAAATTTTGTTTAGAAATTCGCTAGAGACTTAATTGAAATTTTGTTGTCGTTGGCTTTTACTGCCATAAATAACCTATCCACTTGAGACTTATTGTATAAGACCGATAATCTTTTAAAAGCAATAAAGGGTTACAGAGTCGGATTCAAAAGGGCTTAAACTCACCCAACAAACAATGCGTTGACGGAAAAAGTCCGGGCCAATGACGGTATTACCGGGAAAATGCCTATAAGGGCAGACCATTCAAAGGCTGTAGATGGCCTATTACACTTGGGCCGGTACGAACTTATTCTGTGATGGGCCAGTAACGTCCAGCCTTTACTACAGTATATCAACTAATATTTAGTAATGTCTTATTGCCGGCCTGCTGCAAACGGGCCGATAATGACCAGTCCACTGATGGACCAGTAAAGCCGATCAGGTATTCATCCTCACCAACGCATATTGACCAAAATTCTGCAATCCCAGAGACGAGAAATCTATGAACACGAAACAGTTGTACAACCCAAACCTAACATTAAAATAAGAAAATATAATGATAGCAGAAACGCCAGAAATATCTTTGAACAGAATTTAGTTTTGTGTCACTAGCTTTATCTAAATTTATTATGAAGGGTTCACGCTAGTACTTATTCACATAAGAATGTGCTACCTTTCATACGGTTTGCAGGAATTCAACACACTACATTTCCCACCAATATTACTAAAGTCGGAAGAGTACTATTTCTTCTAGTATAAGATTGAACCTAGTGCCATATTAGCTGAAGCCTTCAATGTTTTTGAAATTATCGGTTTTTTGTATGTTTCTGGAAATGTATGTCATCAGTTATCATAAAATCTGTCCTGGTGTTAATCTGGGAAAGAATTTGCTATGATTTCAGCAAGAAGCAATAGACAGTTCGGAGTAAAACCTGCAATATTATTGTTATTTTTTGCCTTCATGTGAAGGAGATTTCGTTTGGTATTTTATCAAAGAAGTATTCCAACTCTTCCGTGCAGCGTCGTGTGTATCGAACCATGTTTCGTCAATTGGTCGATACAGTTCTCTATATTGGTTAATAGCAGTTAAATGGATATGACGCTACATTACCGCAAACGTTCCATTATGCCGTTTATTAATTGTTTGAAATTTAGAACCCACCTGTTCGGATTTGGACAAAATCCGAACTGTGGTAATTTCAAGTTAATAGTTTAAAATTCTATTCGTTGTTAGTTCTTCTTTACACTGCACAGAGTGCGAGGTTTTTTGAATCTCTCTTATAGGCGCTGCCTATTTTGACCGCGAAAATGCAGCCAATGAGAAAAGATACCGGTACCCTACGCGCAGTCCATTCCTGACAATGATTGATTTTCGGTGTGTGAACGAGTTCAGACACAGAGAGAGTGTGATGCAAGGGTGAAAAGACGATGGTCTTGCTTATAACCTTTTTTGTTTCTTTGTTAGTTTATGTGCTTAGTAATAGCAGTTTTATTTATGAAAATTTAATCCTTGGTGACCAAGCCCAGTCGGGCCCCACAATTAACAAGTTAGCTATCAGTAATGTGTCGGAACTGATGTCCCCATGGCGGCCCCACATGGCCAATTGTGAAGTCAAGTGTAATAAACTCCTCTATAATCACCAAGTGTTTTATTTACGCGTATTGGATTACAACGCATGGAGAAACACCAGAGCGTTGTACACAAACGGAGAGTGTAAAGGCCTTTATTGGGAATAGAAGGCCGTTTAACCTTCTCTTTGTTCACCACCCAAGGCTTGAAATGCTACAAGAAATGTCTGTTTCGTAATTGGTCAGTTTTTCGAGGAAAACCAGACTAGGTACTGATTGCTATTCATACATTTAATGTATTCTCCGTTTTAATAAATCCAAGTCAGTTTCATCAACAGTTCTAAACGTAACAGAATCGTTTCGCCTCTTTCTGTAAATCATAGGTTTCTTATAATATCCTTCACCGAAGATACAGGCGTCTTTATCAAACAGATATCTCAGCTGAAGCATTGCTTAATCAAACATTTCTTGCCAGACAAAGATTCGTACACATTTAGTATTATTTCTCTCAAGATTTCTTATTATCAGCACATACGATAAAACCAAACACTAATGTAACATAAGTTTACTCCTTGAAAAACTCAATAAAAATGAAACTAACGTAACTATAGTTATATCTACTTATTAAGTATAAAATTTAAAGATATTAAAAATAATTTACAGCACCTTTTCTGTGAAATTGGGAAATTTTATAGCCTCGGTGATATTTATGTTTTTATTGCAGGCAAAAGCCCTCTGGACCACTCAGAGGGGACAAGTCTGGTCAAATAGGAGAAAAGGGAGAGCAGTGCGCGAGAAGAAAAAATATAGGGGATGGATGGAGGGTGTTACAGATAAATTTAGGAAAATGCAGGATAGCGCATTATATATTGGATAAGTGATTTTTAGGAGGAAAGTGGATGTGGTGTGTGAATCTGAGGTGGATGTTAGATATGTGGGAATGCAGAGATGAATTAGAGACGATACAGGAGAGGCAGGAATAAGAGTGGTGGGAGACTGATGACGGATGGAGTGAGGAAAGGAAACGGATGGGTGGTAGTGCGAATTGGAGGACGATAGACCACACATGTTGAAGCCGGCAGAGAAGGCGAAAGTGAGGACAGCATGGCTGGGGAGATTGATGTGTAATGTGAAAGGGCCGGGAGAGTGGAAGAGGAGGGTAATTGGTACGACGGTAGAGTAGAGTATGCCGTATGGTGCGGAGGTGTGGGGTGAAAGAGCGGGGGTGAATGCGAGGGTTAGGCCACTCCTGCGGGTGCAGAGAGGGATACTGCTGAAGGTGAGCAGTGGTACAGGACATTGGGTGGCAGCGGTACTGGCAAGGTCCTACCCATTGGACGAGATGGCTAGAGCCAGGAATAAACGCTGGAGAGGTGCGACCAGAGGGGAAGTACAGGAATGGATGGAGGACGAAATGGAGAGAAGGTGGGAGGAGTATGAGGGCGCGAAAAAAGGAGCAATTGGGAATAGGAGAGATTGGATGGACCGGAAATTCGGGGAGGTGAACGGTGAACTACATCTTGACATGAGTCGAGAGAGGGTATCCCCATAAGATTGGGAAAAGAGAGACTGGAGTGTGCGAGAGGTGTGAAGTGGAGGATGATGTGGGGTATGTGTTTAGATGCTGGAGGAAGTGCTGAAGAAGTTGGAGAGGAAACTAGGGGAGGCGATGTATTGCGAGAACTTGGTGGAGTTTTAGTTGGGTTTGGGTCCTGGAACCATACGAACATGAGTTTCCTATAAAAAAAATTGCAGTCAAAAGACGACCGTACATTTAGAACATAACTATACTTAGTAGGTATGTACTTAAAAATCTAATGTATGTCTTAATATTCCACTACAAAAATCGATTGAAGATTAAATTAACATGATTTATAATTAAAAAATGAAAAACGCTTGTCAAAAAATGCATGCACAATATCGATTTTATATTCATGGCTACAAAAAAATGTATGTAATGTAAAAACCTTTGTGTCTATGAGCAGTTGACGTCAAACGATGTCCATCAACCACAGGAAATATAGATGGGTAAATTAATTATAAGAAGGATAAGTTTAAATCCCCAATTTAGTACATAATTCATGGAACAATCCTCTAGTAATATGTATGGAAGCCTCCAGGCGGTGTTAGATTTATATTACTCAACACTATTGGAGATAAAGGCTGATAAAATATAGTTAGGTGTGAAGTTTTGATTTTTTTTCTGTAATGGAAACTATGATTCTGTATATTAAGCCTCTATTTTATTATAATTACAGGCCCAGCATTGTTACTGCCTGTACTCCATAAGTACAATCCTCAGATTAGGTGAATATACCTTAATGGCTTTATTATTTATTCTTAGAGATATTATACCTCTCCACCCGCATCAGCATGCTCACCGGATCTACGGACACTGTACTGGTACAACTGACGGAGCATATCCGAGATGCTCTAGACAACCAAGAAACCGTAGTATGCACATTTTTGGATATGGAAGAAGCTTCTGACAATACTACTCATGAGGCTGTCAAGCAGAGCAATGAATGGAAGAGGAACTGCTCACCACTAGAGTAGCAGTCGAGGACGAGCAAAGACATTGTCTCCATCTGTACAACCAGAGGATGTCCACAGGGAGGAGTAGCATCCCGATTTATGTGGAACCTGACAGTTGAAGAACTTCTGAGTGGTTTGACTGCCCCCGTGATATCCTACCAAAGATAGGCCGATGATATTGTCATAACAGCCAGGGGAAAATTCGAAAACACGCTTTGTGACATCGTACAAAAAGGTCTGAACTATACAATGGGCAAGTGGGACTTAACATCAACCCCACCAAAACCATCTTAATAGCCCTCACTAAGAAAAGAAAACTCAACCGAAGAACCATGAAACTTGATGGAAGCGAGGTTGAATGGAGACAAGAAGTCAAGTATGTAGGTTTGACTCTAGACAGTGAATTCCCGTGGAGCAAACACAAAAAGGGGATTATATACAAAGTAAAAATGGCTCTAATCATGTGCAGGATTCTGGCAGGGAGAAATTGGGCTGGATGTACACTGCCATAGTAAGACCAATTATCACTCATGGAGCCATTACGTGGAGTAGTAGAACTAGGCTATTGACGACGAGACCACACATACGGTGGTGGAAAGTGTTGCAGAAAGAACAAGATACAGACTAAGTAGAGAGGAAATCATCAAGAAAAAAACCACCTCCTTATTTCTTATGAATCAGAAGTCCTGGGACATGCCACAAGATGGTATGATGAAAAAGTATAACTTTTCAAAGAAATTCGTTACTGAATCAAGCAGCAAGGAGAAATGGGTTCCAAATACCACCACCAGACTCGGAAAGAATGCCATTCAATGGTTCGGCTCAAAAGCAATAGAAGGCACTGGAATAGGAGTGTACGAGCCAGGAACCAAACACTCTGAAAGCTTGGGAAGAACTCCAAGTATATTTCAGGCGGAAATTAACGCCATAAGAAGGTGTGCCCAGTTCAATATTGATAAAGGGCATACAAGGCAAAATATTATCATAATGTCGGATAGTCAAGCAGACATTAAAGCACTGAGCTCTTGTGTAATCAGTTCCAAAATGGTGTGAGAATGCCTAGACAAACTCAATGAACTGGGCGAGAATAATATAGTCACCTCACTGTGGATTCCAGGACACACTGGAATGGAAGAATATTAAATAGCGGATGAACTAGTAAAGAGGGGGACTGAAACTCCTTTTTAGGGGCCGAAACCATTTTGCAGTATCAGCTTGAAAGAAATAGACAAAGCCGAAAAAAGAGAAAATGTGACCATCGGAAAGATCTAGTAGGACCTAGACAATTAAATATTTTTATGGGTGACTGCAACCTGTTGAGATCTAATGAATGCATGAGTCAAAGTAAAACTGCACCAATAGTTTTAACAGGGATCTTAACGGGACATTGTCGCCTGAATGGGCACCTGAAAAAGCTCAATATAGTGGAGAAAGAAGGATCCTCCATCCACATACTCGCGAATTGCTCGAATTGCTCAACAATTCGGAATCCTAAAGCCTGTGGATATCCTAAAATTCCTCCGGGAAATAGGACTAATTAGGACTAGTCTCTGAGACTCTCCTTAGGAACTGAGTAGAAGTAAGGGGGCACAAAGATCTTTTAGGTATTAGTCTATGTCACCCCAATATACATACATACATAATGGTATGTGAACAAATTCAAATTTGTCTACATATCTTTTGACAGTTGACAGGTATGGTATCGATTATTGGTTTTCAATTAAAAATATCGATTGTTACTACAAAGATATAACTACAGCGACATGGACACGCCCACCCAGGGTCTTATTTGCTTCTGTTAATTGTATTGTATATATTTTTCGAGCTACTTGCATTGGCAATTTAACACATAAACGCACCGTTCCCGGTCAGAGTTTTGTAGAAAAAATGAGCAGTGTTGAAGTGCCTGGTTGTCATACGGTGATGTCAGTTATCACATAACATTGTACCAGTTTACCACCGAGTGATGATCAACACTCGGATCGGGTACGGTGCGGTTATGTGTGTTCTGGCCTTAAATCTGCCATTTCTGAATGTGAATTAAATCATAGTAGCTCATTGGAAGATTCACAAGTCCAATTTCTATTCCTTGAATGATTATTTGAAAAATATATCGCTATATTCAATCAACTGCTTTCCTAAAGATGTTTTAATGTTTATATTTGCTTGTACAAACGAAAGATCAAATTTGAAGTTTCAAACTTTCAGAAATTCTTCACAGAACTGCATCGAAAATCTTCGGCATATTCCACATGGAACAAAAATCCAACAAATATTTTGTCGCAATTCAGGATAATTCCCGCATTTGAATCTCCAGCATTAATAAAACCGTATTTTTGAAAATCACAGTGTTTTACTGGACGAACGGGAATAAAGTAAAGTTTTAGAAGGTATTTGATACTGATCGACAGACTGAGCCCGTATCATAACGTTTACTAGCGGATCGAACATTTTGTTGGTTTTACAGCTTAACCACCAAATCGATGCCGGGGGAAATTCTTCGGATAAGTTTCAATATATATTGTGCACACATGGGTGGTGAATATTATACCAGCAACGAGTGCTATAAGTTGACTTTATTAAATCCATAAAATAAAATTTCTCGGGTCTGGTCAATATACGAAGCGCTATTACAATAATATAATCGACAAATATTTTCAAGTGTTGTGTCATTTTGGCTACCAGAATCTAATGAATACTTTTGTTTTGCTAATTGCCTTTTTTTGACAAAAAAATCTTGACAGGGAAGTTCGAGATGGTGAGAAAACAACTCCTGATTGCATGCAGTCGAGGAGGCGTGTGGGTTTTTCGTCAAAAAAGTAGGAGATAATAGGGAGCTTGCATTATTATGGGTTGTGACGTCGGAGAGTATGATTTCGGTACTGTGCGTGAGTCCATGCGATAACTAACGTAGGTATACCATTTAAACAACCAATATTGCCTTGTTTACTGGAGTGTTACTCACCTTGACCTTTATAGCTCAATCAGGTGCGGATAGTCTGTTTCTCTTCATTTTGACATGTGGAGACAGTTTCTGTATCTTCATTTTCACCCCCAGAAATGTCTTGCTGGCTGTCTGTGTCATGAACTTCTACATCATCCATTTGTATGTCATCAACCTCTTCATTAACCGATTCAACGTCATAATACCGTCTCCTCATTATCCGATTCAACGTCTTAATAACGTGAGCTTTCATTCTGCATATCGCTCTCCTCTAGGAGACGTTGTTGCTCCCGTTCATCGCTATACATGACTGAAAATACGCATTCAAATAACGAATTTTTATTTGTAACATATTCTTACCTGTCCGAAAAATATCCCAATTGGTCGCGCCGGAATGGCAAACCATTTACGGAACTGGTCCGGCTGGAATCTAACACCGCAAGACAAAATAACTCGCTAACACCTCACTTGGCTGTGGTCCGCAGAATACTGTGATTTCAGGTACCTATTAGGGGAGGGTACATCGAAGAGTAGGATTGGAGAACTATCGATGGTCTATCGATAACTATAGAAAAGAATCGATAGTTTTCGGTACTTTATTGATATAGTTGAGATGTTTAGGTGGAGAATATAAATATATATTTTGACAGCTGATATGGTATAAAAATGCGATCAAAAAATGGGACTGGCAGAAAGAAAGATGAGAGAGAGAGAGAGAGAAGGTTGGGGAGAAAGGGATGGGAGAGAAGGGGAGAAAGAGAGAGAGATAATTTACCATTTTTCAAAATTTTAACAAATATTGACTGTTTTTGACAATTTTCGACAAATCTTCGAAAATTTTGACCATTTTTCAAAATTTAAGACAATTATTGACCTTTTTTCAAAATCTTAACAATTATTGACTGTTTTTGACAATTTTTCTAAAATTTTGACTATTTTTCAAAATTTTGACAATTATTGACTGTTTTTTACATTTTTTCAAAAATGTTGAACATTTTTCAAAATTCATTACAATTATTGACCATTTTTCAAAATTTTCACAATTATTGATAATTTTTAACATTTATTGACCATTTTTGGCAATTATTGACAATTCATGACAATTTTTCAAAAATTTTGACCATTTTTCAAAATTTATGACAATTATTGACCATTTTTCAAAATTTCGACAATCATTGATCATTTATGACAATTATTGACCATTTTTGGCAATTATTCAAGATTATTGACAATTTTTGACCATTTTTTAAAAATGTTGACCATTTTTCAATATTTTTGACAATTTTTGCAAAATTTTGACCATTTTTCAATATTTTTGACAAGTTTTGAAAATTATTGACCATTTTTCAAATTTATGACAATTATTGACCATTTCTCAAAATTTTGACAATTATTGATCATTTTTGACAACCTTTGACCATATTTGACCATTTTTGGCAATTATAGACCATTTTTCAAAATTTTGACAATTTTTGACCATTTTTCAATATTTTTGACAATCTTTGACCATTTTTCAATATTTTTGACAATTTTCCAAATTTTAACTTTGAAAAAATCAGACACAAAATAATCCGAATTATTAATACCTATAAGCTAAACAATAACGCTTCAAATTAAAATCGAACAAGGTAAACAACAGAGTGATAGAGATGTCAGATGTCAACAACTTTACCGATGTAAAACTATCGAAAATTATCGATAATAATCGACAGTAAAAATAGAACTATCGATAAATATCGATAGTTCTCCATTCCTATCGAAGAGCAGCTTTGTATTCGGTGCGATCCGAGGAATAGCGATGATACATTGTTTATATGGTTTCACAGACCATGGCGTGACCTATGGAGGGTTAAATTTGCTGTTTTGGGTGGCGGAATTCATTGGAAATGGATGATTTACGATGTGAAGTTTTTTTTAAAATAACATGATTCATATGTATATGTACCAATTACCAAAAAATACACAGCAGATTTATTAAATTCCATTCTCAGCTACTGTCAAGTATTTATATTACGATTACTTTCAAAAATGTCATTTTTGTCTATATAGTTTTTGTTTAAGCTATTATTTTCCAATGTATCCAGAATAATTTGAAAAATCACTCCATGTTCTATTCCAAGAATAATTTAACTTTATTTATGATTTCATTTCTTATTTTCATCTGCATATCAACTATAACTGCTGTGAAAAGGTGTTTTTTTTATCCTTTCTTCATTCATATAAACACCAACGCATATTTAACTGAAAATATTGTGCCATGAATAATGAGAAAATAAGCAGCTACGTTTAATAATTCCCAGGCTTTACCCTAGACCATTTAACTACACCATTGCTTTGTGTACTTATTTAATGTCTCACTTCTCCTGTTTTCACTTTCACCTCACCCTAATACTATTAATCCAATGAAAACATAAACGCCAACTAAAACTAATAAAGGCACTTCTTCGGATTTTAATATTCACCCTCAGACCTGCGGAATATTGTGCCACAACAAAGCCGATTGCAGAGGCGCATCCATTAAAAATAAATATCCGTAGTGAGGAAAATATTTAAACTACGAAAATGAACGTCTACCACCCTCGAAACCAACTTAACTACATTATTTATCGAAAACACTAGCCACATAAAACTTATAAGATAATATGTGATACTCTAAAGCAGAACGTGATTTGCTTATGCAAATTACGATAATACTTTCATAAAACTGGAAAGTGCCAGGAATATCATATGATATCAATTTGGTGAAATTAAATATCCAGTTTTTGTTATCCACTGCTAATCCTGGAGATTTAATGAAACTTTCATCCTAAGACATGATCATTTTTAAAACTCGGTATTTTTGTCACTACAGTAATTTAACCTCAAATGCACATATGCACAACTTCGCCTAAAGGCGGGCTTCATTTAAAGTCTCTTTATTTAAATTACGCGAATTATTTTACGATAAATGCATAAAACCCCCTCGAGGTAGGCTTCTGGATATATATATTTGGTTGCCTACAAGTGATTCCAGGTTAATAACATTACCGTCTAAACGTCAAAACTTTGACAGAATCGTATATAAATTAGTTCGTCAATATCGCGAAAATTGAAACAGCAAAAGTAAAAAAATACTGATAAGTGGGTTAATATGTTATATTTTATTACCAAGACGTTCATTTGTGAAAATATAATATATTTTATACTGAAAAACGAACATAGAATGTACCCGCCTCTAGGCGGACTTATGCATTGCCGCTAAAATTTTTATCTTATCTGGCATACTTGAAATATATCGTTGTATCATAAATTATTTAATTTTTTCTCAGATATGGCTGACCGTCGTTAGTATTATGACTTGGACAGGTTGACAAATAGGGAATCTCTTGATTTAATGGACAATATTCCTATTGAGAGTGAGGACAATGATAGTGATGAGGATACCTTAGAATTAGATGCATTCGATAGAAATGAACTAGGCTTCCCTTTAATAAATGCAGATGAGTTGGAGAACCCAGAACTTATTGAAACAGAGGCGTCGGTTGCGGGAGTGTTTGAAGAGTCATCTACGTCATATGTTACTAATTAACCAGCTTCTGAAGCTGAGCAATCAGAACATCGAAAAAACAGAGCTAGTATTTTTTCTAATATTCAACCAATCAAGTACAAACGTATAAAAAGCGCTCGATCACCAGAGCTAAGTGAAGAAGAAGATGGACCAAATGTTTTTGGTGCAGGAAAAAGGAAAAGATGAGCTTCCAGTGTTTAGAACTCAAATTGCTGATGCGCTTTGTTCAGAAGGAATCATGCTGCAGAAAGAGAGTGTTGGATGACTTTCATCATCATCACCAAATCCTGTCGTGAAACTACCAAAAAAAGGCTTAATTTCCGAATGAAGATGTACGTTTTGACCAAGTCAAGGGTCATTGGTGTATATTTCGAGACAGATTCTGGAAAGAAGCAATGCAAGTATCCCAAATGATCCTCAGAAACACATGCATTCTGTGTAAAATGTAACCTGAGTGTGTGTAATTCAACCAATAAAATATGCTTTTTTGATTTTCAAAATAAAAACTGAAAGAAGTGATATCGATTACAATACCATCCAGATCTAATGACCATGATCGACAACTACCAAGTGATCCATTGTAACCAAATCCATGACGCGTTGTGGACAAAAAATTCAGGCAGAGGACAATTTTAGCTATTGCTATTGCTATTTTCGAGACATACTTTAGTGTGTTTTTCATTTGAGATCTTGACTGGCCCATAGGCAAGTGGGGAGAGTTATCCCAAATATTGGTTTCAAGCAGATTGAGCAGAAGTTAAGAATAAATGTGCCCTATAGATTACAGGCCAACCAGACCCCTTTGTAATCTTCCAGACATTTTGGAGGAGATCTGGAATCAAATGGAAGGAAAGTTTTTGTGTTTTTTTTATGAAAAGTATGTTTTAATCTGGCAAGTAATCCTTAAGATTTTTTTATATCGTTCAATCAGTAGTAAGTAGATATCTGGGAATTTCTTCTTCTATAAAAGAGTTCACCATAGTTAGTGCCTTTATTCTGTCAGATTTGGATAATTTGTATGCGATTGGATGAGCTTGTGTGTCTCAGACTGGACTGGTTTGTCATAAAATCAATGTAATGCTATTTGTCCCAGCTTAAACTACTGCGAGCTACGATTTAACTAGTGTGAACTCATTAAATCCAGGCTGTCCGCAGTTTGGCGTAGAGATTGTATGAACGATACGACCACTATACAATCGAATAAGGTACGTTCTGGAAAACCGTGCATTTCATTGTGGAATTGATCAATCGCCTTTTAAGGCAATAATTGGCGCGGAACCTAGTGCTGGTCTTCCTACTACTTCATTGCTGTCGGAACTACTAGAGGATATTGGCAACGAAGAGGATCCTCGAAAACTTTTGATGAAAAAAACATGTATGACATACATGAAAAATTGAGACTGGTATGAAAACTAACAGATCAGAGCAGAGCAAGTACAACTGCGCTGTGCCTCGAACATCAAGCCAAAAAAATGGAAGCAACTTCTCATGAGTCGCTTTCCACTGCAGCATCAATGAATACATGAATCAGGCAATCTTTGGAAGTCCCCAACAACAGCTCCGATTTTGATAATATTTTTCAAGCTTGCTTCTTATTGCACGACATAGGACTTTTGGGAAGGCTAGTGAACTCGTGAAACGTGTGATGTTACGAAAAAGCGTTCGTCTCGCGATGACTCATTAGAAAGAGAGAGAGACGCAGGCCATAGTGTACGTTCAGTGCAGAGAGAGAGAGGCGTGTCGCTGTCAACATTTTGAAAAAAATGGTCAATAATTATGAAAAACTGTCAAAAAAGGTCAATAATTGTTGAAAATTGTCAAAATTTTTGAAAAATGGTTAAAATTTTTGAAAAATTGTCAAAATTTTTGAAAAATTGTCGAAAATTGTCAATTATTATCAAACCTGACAAAAATGGTCAAGAATTGTCAGAAACTGTCAAAAGTGGCCAATAATTGTTAAAATATTGAAAAATGGTCAAAAATGTTCAAAATTTTCAAAAAAAAGGTCAATAATTATGAAAAACTGTCAAAAATGGTCAATAATTGTTGAAAATTGTCAAAAATTTTGAAAAAATGGTCAACATTTTTAAAAAATTGGTCAACATTTTTTAGAAACTGTCAAAAATGATCAATAATTGTCAAAAAATGTCAAAATTATCAATAATTGTTAAAAATGGTTAATAATTGTTAAAATTTGAAAGAGGTCATAAGATATCGCAATTACGATATGGCCAATAATTTCGATGACTATCGACGAGAAATGGTTTTGTTGCACATTCGTTTTAGAAGTGAAGATAATGATGTTCTTGCATTCTATTGCGCGTATTTTTATTGATGGTTTTTCCAACTTCGCATACTATTGTTCATAAGAAGCAGGCTTCTGTCGGCGGTCCGACGACCGCTCACCTTTTTTTTTCTTTTATTTTTTATATTATTTAAAATAAGAAACCTTTTGGAGCGGGCAAACAATTAATTATATTTTTTAAACAATATTTATGATATTTATTAAGAAAATTGAGATTTGTCCCCATTTTTTACTGAAAATCTCTTTTTTGTGGGTCAAGAAATATGTACGTGTTGCACACTTACGTTGTATATAAATATGTTACTAATATATCTATACAATATTTTTATTGATATTTCACGTTGTATTAAATAATTTACTGACTTACGGCGTTATACGCACAATGGAAATGGGCCTTTTGTTGTGCAGTTACTCCCTACTTGGGCTACCTGGTAAAATAATTCAAGTCCCAACGCCAGGTGCTCCACTAGTTTGATATTTCTATTGCTCATGTCTTTCAGTATTCATTTGCTTTTTGAAGTAAATGTATATTTCATTATAGTCTGAGTATTATTTTCATTATACATATAAAGATTATTTGTCAGTGCGAATTATTTATAACAATAATGTTTATTGAAGTAATCAGTGTAGACCAGTATAATGCTGAAGGTATATATGAATTATTTATTAATAAAGTATTCTAAAAAAATTTTGATATTTATGATTTTATAGGTTAATATATTTATACATTGGGGGGCGTCCATCAATTACGTGAGGTGTTCAGGGAGGGGGATCGACCCGAATCTTACCAAATCTCACTTGGGGGAGAGGGGGGTCTTGGCAAATAATTTTTTTCTAGGAGAAAACTATGTAAAATTGCGTCAAAGTTAAGTTACATTAAAATAAAAAACGTGTATTTATGATCTAATTTTATCACTGTGATTTTAGATTACGGTAATATTCCCAAATACTAGTCTTAAAATGAAAGTAATCAAGCAAATTGTTTTTTTTTTTTCAATAAATTCCTACGCTTTTACACCTAGAACAAATTTTGAAAAATCTTACTTAAGATCAGGGGAGGGGGTCGAGAAAAATCTTACTACATCTCACCAAGGGGGGAGGGGGGTCATAAAATCCTCAATAATGCCTCACGTAATTAATGGACGCCCCCTTGTCAGCTATTTTGCAATTTTTTTTTAATGAATTCGATTCTTAGCTCTCAATTTATTTGTTATAGGAACAAGAAAGTGCTGTAGATTCAACAGAAAGTTTATGTTGTATTTGTTAACAAGGTGAAAATAAGGATACTCCACGCACCGTACATTGTTAATGTACGGTGCTCCGGGAACGTCAACTCAACTGAAAGAAAAATTGACTAAAGTGACTCGGGGACTGCCTACTTTAAAAACAATCGCAATTAAAGTTAAAAATAATGAACTTATTAATTTTCTTAACAGCGGAAAAAAGTGTAGGTGTGTATTCCAGTTGTCGGAAACCATTAACTGAGCGTGAAAGTGTTGCAGCTGAAATAAAAAAAGTTGCGAGAAGGAAACTCTCAGCCCACCAAAGTTAGAGAAATCATCGGAATCTTGTTTTCATTGGGATAAAAATTGTTTCATAAGTGCCGCATCGTTATTTTCTCAAAGAAAAGTTAAACATCATCACAATGTATCTGCTGTTACTTCATATCATACCAAGAAAAAATTAATTGACGCTATTAAAAATGCAAGAGATGAGTTTTCTCGATCTTTTCTTTTGAGAATTAATTCAATGACTTATTTATGATCCGTAAACGCTAAATATCATAGGTCGTGTTATGCAGGATAATACATTAGATAAAACAATAATTGATCCACGAATAATCAGTACTAATAAGGCAATGGAACAAATAGTTGATTATATTGATGACCATTCCGATGGTCAGTTTTCTTTAAAGATTGTTGTAACCTCCTGCTTCCAAAACTATTAAACGTCAATTAGAAGAATATCATGGTGAAGATCCTGTTAAAATTAAAAAAAACAGAACTAAGCTTTGGAATTTCGATTTATGTGTAAAAATGAGTGTGAGTACAAAAGTTGCCATTTTTTATTCTAACAAAAATGGTCATGTGAAGATCTTGTTGTTTCAACTTATCAAGGACTTTCGACTCTTTTTACTTAAAAAAAATACCATGACACTAAATAGATAAATAAGACATTTCTAATTGTGTTATGTATATCAATTGTATGTCACTGCACTGTTATATTAAAAAAAAAGATAGGTAATGCAATATGAAAAAAAATAATATTTGTTTTTTTGTGATTTTTTTATAAATATCGTATAAAAATTTTTTTTACACTTGAATATTATCACAATTGTTTGAATAATAGAAATACTTGTTTTCCCTCTTCAAAAGGTTTCTAATTTTGAATAATATAGTGAGACGACCTCGTATAACGCGGATATAATTTTGGATGATCCTCGTATAAACATCAATTCATTAAAAATGAAATTATAAAGAAATTGAATTTCAATTTGACATGAACGTCAATAATATTGGAACAACAAATTTTACTTAAGAATTAATGTATTGTTATGAATAATATAGTAAAGTAAATATAAAACGAAACAATTTGTACAGGAAGATAAATTAATTTAAGTCGGTACACGTCAGTTATTAAAAAGATGTGATTAGTGATAGGGCGCGACATTTGAAACGTAATCAAAAATGGCCAATGGCAATCGTAACATCAAGAGATTGGCTGGAAATCATATGTGCAGGTGAATGACCTGTACAGAAAAATATGATGTTAAATAAATATACGTAAACATCTGTCGGAACTTGGATAAATGAAATGAAAAAGTTGATTTTGGGAAAAAAAAAAGAATGAAAGGACGCTAACAAGAAAATTCAAAAATTATTAAGAATTTAAATTTTCCAGAAGTATAAAAATTGTTTAAAAATATGTTTGATTGCTGACTAACCTACGTTATATATTCGTAACATGTTCTGAGCCATAATTCTGTAAGAAAAATCCACTATTTGAATAGATTTTACATAGGAAGTCCTGGAGATAATCCAAGATATGTTTCCGATTATTATCATTTAAACACTATTTGACATTTTCACTGGCACATAATTTCTTCAGTATTAAGTAATCTCATCGAAAAGAGGATTGGCATCCAGATTTTCTCATATGGTACCTGAAATATGGATACAAACTTTGTATAAAGCCGCCATTATGAACAATAACAGGTGTAGGTGAACGATTTTTACTTAGACGTAGGTTGTAAATAATTTAGATAATATAATTGAAATATTACAAAAAGGAAGCTTACTTTTATAAACAAATAATAATACAATAATTCATTTAGTTTCCAATGAGTAAACGACATATTCATTTTGATACAAACTGAACACTTTTGCTGATACATTGATAAATCGTTTAAAGTCGGTAGCGAGAAGAGTCGAACATTATAGTTTGCGTATGCGTAGTGATGCATGATATATTTGAAAAGTTTTAATAATAACTTGTTATTTGTTTCATGTTCATACTCTGTAAAAAAATTTAGAAATACGAGGAGAGCATTGTTAACTACTTTTTTGAGATAAAATACTAATTCCAATATTGAAAAACATATTATTATAGGTAAAATTAGAAATTTGTTTGTGGCATTTTGTTTGAATATCCATCGTTGAAGGTAGGTAAGTTTATTTCGAAAGAATCCAATCCAAATGAGATAAGTTTATTTATAACTGTACTGGGGAGATAAAAAAAGCTTTCTTCAGATCATTGAAAAGGTTCATTATGAATTTATACAATTTTGATACAATTTTATTTCGAAAGAAAAAGTTGAAGTGTTCAAGTAACTTTGTATAAAGCCTTTCCATCCGTGTCTTTTTTTCCATCGTAGTTTGACATTTTAAGTCTTGCCAACATGTTAGGCTTTGTTTTCCCATGAAAATATTGTTGTTGTTATTGGTAATAATCTTTTTTGTCCGATTTAAATCACTACAAAGGTAGAAGGGTATGTTGCTGGAGATTTTAGGTATAAGATTGATGTTTTAAGTACTTTTGGTTTGGATAACTCGAGATAATTATTCATCTTTCCCACTTTTTCAATCCTGCTGAGGACCATCTAGCGCGTATACCTTAATTTTTGGTTCACCTTCTTCCATTTATCATGTAAAGTATAATACATTCCTTTTGTTGTATTTTCCAGTTTTTTCAGTACATTCAAAATTCAAACATATGTAACTGGTTGAAAAAAGTCTGCTCAGCAGTCCCGCCTCATGAAGTTACGCCCATGAGATATTTTAGACAGTGTAAGGTTCATTTTATTCCTAGCAATGGAAGATATTGCGTGTATTTACATTATGATATTTTAAGGAACGAGAAATATAATCCAAAGTGTCATTTTCTAAATTAAAAAGCTTTGTCTTCTTAATGAATATTAAATATTTATTTTGTTAGCTGACATTTTCGTAAAGATGAAATATTAAGATATTAAAATAACGTAGAATGGACATCCTCAAAGAAATAACTAAACAGCGTTATGAAAATTTAATAACGAGAGCGAAACGTTGTAAGCCGCAGCAAACATTTAATTTATCAAAGTAATTATTTTTAAAATAACGTTTCAATCTTTTTCAAACTGATACTTACCCAAATTCATCCAGTGGTATTAACGAATTGATATAATTATAAAAAGGAGACTTTTTGGGGGGAGTCCTTATAAGTGTGGTAGAGGTGGATGGGTTTTTTCAAAATTTTTTCATAATATATATAGCCCGTTCAGTACAAAAACCGTTGCACGTCATCAAAGTGTCGAAAAAGAGACGTTCGTTTATATCATGTCATTCGATTGCTGCTGTCAATCCTCTGTCAATCACTATGTTAAGCCCATCTAAACTCAATAAATATTGAAATTTGTAGGTCGCATTGTATTAAAGAATATAAATATATGTTTAAAGAAAGGTTTCGTAATTAATTTCATATCAAATACAGCTCGTAGGTTAATTAAATATTAAACTCAAACTAACGTCAGTCTTAATAAAAACTTTTTATGTTGGCAAAAATGCGCGCTGTTGCCGTGATTAAAATGGTTTATTGCTGGTTCAGTTGACGTCTTGACATTTTTGGGGTTATGTTGTGACAAAAACTGCAAAGAACTGTGAGTAATTTTTCACAAGTAGTGATGAGTTATCAAAGTTAAAGTCACATCCAAAAAAACGTATAAATGAAACTCAATAATACTGCAATAGTTGATGAATTTACTCCTGATACTATTTACAGCGTTTATGAAGCAAGTATGTATAAGTTCAATATTATACCCAATCAACTGTATTTATTATATTCTGTTACATTATTCTTAATACTTGGCAATTATACATAGACATTTTTTTTTATAGATAATCATGGTACTTTAGGAATGTTACTGCAGTAATTGGAGGAAGAGCAATAATTATTAAATGTAGAATGTTCCTGAGTAGTTTACTAAAATATGATAAACATCCACAAAGAGGACTTATGGAACTTTCAACAAAAATAAACCACTGTATACATTTGTTTTTATTAATGAATCCTGAATTTTCCAAAAGGGTGCTGAAGGCTGTTCATGTCAAAAGGTATGTTACAATGATAATGTAAAATTTTAGAATGCAAAATTGTTTTTATTCTAGATATTTTGTATTACATGCTGAGAATGGAAATGGTTATATTGATGGAGCAGAAAGTATATTTTTATATGAATCTCAGTTGAGTTATTATCATGGGAAAATAAATGAAGAACACGTTTTTAAATGGTTTGAAAACCAATTACTTACTATTGAATCTTTCTGAACCTTTAATAAATTATGGACAATGCTTTTCGATAATATTAGGTTAATGACACAATATAAAATTCAATCAACAAATGTTGAAGCTGAGCTTATTTATATTACAGCCTAGTAAGTAGATACAAACTGTATTTGAACAGTGATATAGCAAATTATATGTTAGAATTCAGAAGACTACACAACTAGTTTAATACATTCAAAATGCTTACTTCAAATTATACCTAATAGACAATAAATGCTGTTTTACTTTTATTTTCACAAAAATAATAATATAGGTAATTTGAATACTGCCCTTTCAATAAATGTTTTTTTCAGAAACAAACCCCCCAACAAAATACTTTGTGGATTTGATAGAACAGTATAGTCACAAAGTATTACCTACCATCTTTTTAAAAATCCCATTGAGTTAATACAGGGTACTGCAGAGCAAGCCGATAGATGCATTCCAGAAGTTGCGGGTTGGAATTGGTTTGTCCGTGAACCTCTCAAATTTGAAAGATTTCTATTTGACAATTATTGTTCTACCTTATTTAAAAAAATAGTATTACAAACTTTTCGGTGTAGTAACTAATTTATAAATTTGCAATGTTTCTTTTTAATAAAACAATTCCATAAAAATTGGGGTAGCATTATTTATCATTTTATTTTAATCATGATATTCGAAATAAGTAATTCAGGCAGCATTTTCTAAAGGTACATGTGTATATCACAAAGTTTTATAAAAACTACAAAGAATTAATTCAATAGTTTTTATTGAATTGAAAGGTCTCATCCTATCAATCATTTATTAGCAATACTTTCAGTTGCGGTAGGTGCTGGAGAGCTAAAACAAAATGGTAAATATAAATTTGGATTGATTAGAAGATGATGGAGTGATAAATAATTCACCAATATACTGATAATTATAATATGTATTGATTTCGGTGCTATGATTTAGTCAATCATTTGCATATACCTTCACTCGGAGAATAGAATAGATTTGCTCTCCTTTTCTGAGCTGTGGTGGTGCTTGCTGCACAATTTTCTTTTGCTATGAACAATGATCATATATCTCAGGATGATTTTCCTTGTTGAGAATGACTTACACACTAAAGCTTCACATCCCGGCTTTTCTAAAAAAAAATTAAGATTTATTTCAACAAAATATAAAATAAAATTGCCTACCTTTAAAAAGGAGGTAGATCCAGGTTATCAGAACTTTTTTATTTATAATTTGTCTGTAAACCTTACATCAATCTTTCATATTGTAGTGACAACATTTTAGAAGCCAACATGTACTTAGGTAATTGTAACCTAAAAATTATATTGGAGAATATTTTTCCTTGATACTATTTATACATACATGCATTTTAAATACTAGAATAGTTCCATAACTTCTAACTAATTAAGTGTGTGGTATAAACATACAAATAAAAGTGTTAACTATCCCATACATACCTTTTTAGTGCTAAAAATAATTCCATAGTTTTTAAAATAAGAATTTCTTAGTGCTGTACGGTTAACATACAAATCAAAATTTTATATGTAACATCTCTGTATGTAACTGAAATAAGTCGAAGTTTCTTTACACGCAATAACCATCAATAACTAAACCTAACCTAGAATATTTGATAAACTTGGGCTTGGCAGCATAGTACAGTTATGACAGATGTGACGTGCAACGGTTTTAATACTGAACGCGCTATAGTGGTAATTGCAAACTGCCGTATTAATTTTGTTTTCGAAGGAGGGATATCAATCAATTATTATTATTAGTATTATTATATTAATTTCAACTCGAAGTAATGTTAATTCTGACTTTCTGAATGTACCTGTCATTCCAATATTCATTGCAACCTCAGTCATTGAATATATTTCGTCATAAGCTTCTAACAAAAATTTGACAAATTTTTCTTTTGTGAAAATTTTTGACTTTTTAGCACTGTAGCCGTCCGACTGATGTAAAAGTATCAACAAAAATAAGATTTTACTTGTAAACTTATGTTATAAACAAGAAAAAGCAAGCATGGACTGTAGATTTTGTTAATCAAACTTTATAAATAATAAAAATAGCAATTAACTTGGTTGGAATAAAATACTATGTTAAAAATGGAACAACAAACGCCAAAAAGTGGTATGGTTCATATAATAGCCTCATTAGTGTGCGTCATCATTTGTGACATATATCCGGGTTTTGGGTATGTCGATATTTTATTTGTTATTTTGATATATGGCTAACCTTTAATTTGATAAATAAAATCATCAGGATCGTATTCAGCCAAATTAGAAAAGGCTTTGAAATTAATAAAACTTGGGATATCAAAACACTGCAAAATAAAACAAATTGTATATTCAATTTACATATTAAAATAATTTAATATTAGTAAATATAGTCCTGCATTTGAATAAATAAAATGCTAACAATAAGATCAATATTCACTTTTCATAAATAATAATCTACCGTAAACAACACAGTACAGACCTGACGAGAACTGTCAGTGGGACATTAGAAAAAGTCGTAAGACACATTGCCGCTACGAAAGGAACGTCTGCATCGTATTTTGAACGATGTAATTTCGCCCGATTGATAGGTCGCATTTGCGCGTAATCTAAACATCAACCAATCAAATTTTTGTAAGTCAAAGATTAGGGTTAACGATTGTAATACGATTAAACGGTTCATTATTGTGATATTTTGATTAAGATTAATCACAGACCTGCCTTTTTTCCATATCTTCCTACGTAATGTGTTAGAAGGACAATCAATGACGCACACCAAGAAGGCTATTATATCAACTTTAGTAAAGATTGAACTAATGAATATTTTTATATAAATAATCACAAAACTGACAAATGTCATTGCCGGTTGTATCAGAAGAGATGTGTGACGGCAATTTGACCAATCACTAGGCAGCAGAATTGCCATCTTAAATTCAAATCGTTCCCCTCAGTTTAAAAATAAGGTATAGTGATAGGATCCAGTGAAATGCATGCTCCAAGAACGGTTTTATCAAGAATAGCGCTTTTCTGCTTATTTCGGAAGTATTGTTAATAAAACGCGTTTGGTGTTACTTTTTTTGTGATTGGATAATTTTTGTTTTGAAATATGTCTAAATCAGTTTTGTGATTTTGTGTATTGATTAACAACAAATCCAACGAAAACCTTTATAAAAGCATTTCGTCGGTTAACATGCTATAGCTCGTAACCCACACTTTTTGCAAAAATGACATTTTATTCCCATTATATTTGTGGCATATATATATACCTATGCAATATCTCCCAAGCCACAGTTCTTCGATAATTTGAGTATATTTTAAATGAAAAATCTCGTATCCCACACACATAAATGCAATACCACTTAAGCCACGTACTCCCCCCACATGTGCGGCTTACGGTACTTTGCTGGCAACACTGCATGTAGAGATCGTATTCATGATATATTTCGTATCATTTACGTTTTTAAAAATTTGGTTCTGCTCCTGTTAGTTCTTTGTGACATTTTGTATCTTCGGTCATGTTAAAAATATCATGGACACAAACGAAATTTCACAAAGTCTAATAAATCAGAATGAACCGAAAATACAAAAAAAAAAGTGGAATCACACGAGTAAACAACACAGTAAACAGAGCAATACTGGCTGTTCGTTCCTTGACGCATGGACGCACGCGCAGTACCGAAATATACTCCTCCACGTCACAACGCGTTTACAAAAGCTTCAAATAATTTGAATTTTTCGGCATTTTAAATTCGTTATAGTGGTTGTTTATGACAAAAAAAAATTGTTTTTTTCATGCCAGTCGTTTTTATGCAATGTATTCTCATGATTTATAGCACATTTTTGCTAATTGAAATTTCAGTCAAGTTCCCTATTGGTCGATCAATATTCCAGTCAGTATTTCCAAACAAAATCTCCAAATTCCAATTCAATAAATTATTGTTTTGAATGGCAGTTTCTACATGTTCATTCTCTTGTAGTGGATCTATTCCACTGCAATAAACATCAAATCAATATTATCCCTGCATTTCATGGAAAGTTTTTTTCACTTTTTCATCATTGAATTATGTATTATCTTAATTCAATTCCATTGTAGCTTGATGTGCTAGTTGTTCGTATTTAAACCCAGTAAGTTTATTTATCGATTTTTGTTGTTTAGCAGGATATAAAACTATACTTTGAATGCCAGAGTGCACCTGGGTTTAATTAAATTTCTTGAAATATTGGTTTTCAGCGCGAAGACATAAGAAAGATGCCATAAGGATATTGGCTAATAAACAAAAGCGATATAAAATTTAAGATGGATGAAATCTATAGAACGCTTCCATAATAATCAATGGCATCGGCAAAATAGTACAGATACGATCAAGATAATAATACCTGGAGGTGAGATGAATTTCCTTTATTGAGGATCAAAGGGTGGTAGTTGATTTTCTAAGAGGGAATGTTACTTATTAAATATCGTATGGATATTTCATATGGAATTTCATAAATATTGAGAAATAGAGAGAGAAATATGCTCCATTATTATCGAAAATTTATATCAATTTTACAGATAAAGCGATCATCACTTTCAATAATATGAAAATGAATACACGATTTGATATATATGATATACTTAATACCCGCGTAAGAAAAATAATGTAAAATTATGCCACTGCCACCTATTTATTGTATGCATTAACCGATTTTAGTTCTTAAGGTGGATGGTTGTACGATTTTTTGGATATGGACACTGTTAAATGAACATCAATGTTACGTCATATTCGCCAATTTGATTATTGGAATTCAAAAAGACATTTGGCAACAGGGGTAATCTAAAAATAACAAACCACCTGCTGAGAAGGGATCATAGTAGGAATGGAGAACTATCGATAGTCCCGACTATCGATATTTATCGATAGTGCTATTTCTACTATCGATTATTATCGATAATTTTTGATAGTTTTACAGTCGGTAACATCATTGTACGATTTTTGTCAAAATGTTGAAAATATACATAAATATATATATTTATTTCAAAAATGGTCAATAATTGTCAAAAACTGTCAAAAATGATCAATAATTGTCAAAAATTATGAAAAATCGTCAATAATTGTTAATAATTTTTAAAAATGGTCAAAAATTTCGAAAAATTGTCAAAAACGGTCAAAAATAGTCAATAACTGTCTAAAATGGTTAATAATTGTCAAAAATTATCAAAAAAGGGCAATAATTTTCAAAAACTTCCAAAAATAGTCAATAATTGTCAAAAATGGTCCATAATTGTTAAAATTTTTGAAAATGGTCAATAATTGTCAAAAATTTTGAAAAATAGTCAAAAATGTTCAATAATTGTCAAAATTTGTCAAAAATTGTAAAAATTTTGAAAAATGAATAATAATTGTCAGTAATTATCAAAAATTAAAAAAAAATGGCGGATTTTCAGTACTTTTAAAAGTAATTTTCTCTTCCAAAAGTGAATTTTTTTTCTTTTAAAATGTTCTATAAGCAATGGGGGGCTCACTAATGAGAAAAAAATGCATTACAAAAATAGCGAGGGTCGCGAACATTACCGAATCCGTCTTAGATTCTGACAGTTTAAAATAATGATTGTACTCACACGCAATACACTCTCTTTCTCTCCCGTCTTTCTCTTTTTCTCTCCCTTCTCTCTGGCTCTCCCATCTCTCTCTTTCTTCCATAACTGTATTTGTCATCTCTCTCCCATCTATCTCTCTCTCTCTCTTTCTTCCATAACTGTCTCTGTTATCTCCCTCCTATCTATCTCTCTCTCTCTTTCCTATCTCTCTCTCTCATATTTCTCTCCATCTCCCATCTATCTCTTTATCTCCCATCTTTCTCTCTATCTCCCATCTTTCTCACTCTCTCTATCTCTCTTATATCTCTCCCTCTCTCTCATCTTTCTTTCTCTCTCTCTACCATCTCTGTCATCTCTCTCTCTTTCTCTCCCATCACTCTCTCCCTCTCCCATCTCTCTCTCTCCCATATTTCTTTCCCTTTCCTACATCTCTCTCTTTCTCACTCTCTCCCTCACATCTCTCTTTCCCTCCCATCTCTCTATCAAATCTCTCTCTCATCTCCTCCCCCCCTCTCTCTCTCTGTCCCATTTTTTGATAGCATTTTTACTCCATATCAGTTTTCAAAGTATATTTATATTCTTCAGCTAAACATATGAATCAAAAATATGGATCGTTATCGATAAACCATCGATAGTTCTCCATTCCTAGATCATGGACACTTGTGATAAGGGCGCGTATGAATAACACGTGTGTGTATAAATTGTTGAAATCGATATTTTTTCTTATAAATGATTGAATATACAGTCCACTAGTTTCATTTAATAAACACTTACGTTGGTGTCTTAACAATCAATATCCTTCATTTTTGTAGGTTAACCATGATTTTGTCTCTCGTTTGAATTGTAATAGTATTTTATAATAGTTTCGTGTTTTTGTTTTCTATTATTGAGAGATGTTATTTATTTAATTTGATTATAAATATTATTATTTGGTTATAAATGTGTATTTTTGTGGTGTGGTTCATTTTAAAAGTCGAAATAGGATTAGGTATATATTTTTGCCACGGCTCGTCAAACAGAGATTCGACTACTTACCTCAAGGACGTGTTTGAAGGTTATTATAGATGACGGTTGTTCGTAGATGGAGTTCCAATCGAATTTATGGATTATGTTCTCATGTATGTAAGAAATAAAATAGTTATGTACTCTGATTTTGATTTAATAAACAATTACCAACAAAACAATATTGAAGTTAACAATAATATGGACTATTACAAACAACAATATAATATTTTGTCGTGTCGACAACAATAGAAATGTGAAATACTCTTACCACCAATATTCGCACCTCTCCGAATATGATTACGGAACGCGGCTTCAGCTCCGTCTAAACAGCTGTTCTTTAATTCTCCTCGCAGAAATGTGGGGACGTAAACTAATAAAACATTAATACGATTTATGTTCAGTACTATGCGAATATTAGTGAAATCTGATATCAAATTTCCGTGTAAGAATGCAATTACTATACTAAATAACACAACCTATGAATGAACTCTTTAAATATGATGCAAAACTTAACCTCAAAAACTTATGTTATACTAAGATGCACAATTAATGCTTGTGAATTGTTTTTAGCTTCCTGGATACTGGAATCTCGTTCAGAATAATCAGTATGATTAATATACCTCGTACAAATAATTGGGATAAATAAGAAATTTATAAATTGGATATCTCACCAATTCCGTAGACTTTGAGTTATGATCTTTCTGTGTGGTCAATTATCCACAACTCGTCAGCAACACTTGACGATCTAGAAGAATAGTTCCCCAATTGTAGGAACTCTCGTAACTGCTCGTTAGCACTTTGCTCACCACTTTTTTCCTGGTTTTCTCCCAGAAAAATTCTCACCAAAAAAATATATGACGCACCTCTTTTCGCGTCCCCAATGCACACTCCTTAGTTTCCCCTTAGCAACCAGTCTTAATTTTTTTTTAATTGCACTTCCTTCCAAAATGTCTTACCAACCCATATTATTATTAAAATTCATCAGGTAAGTACCTATAACGAACCAATCCGAACCGATTAAAAATTCAGAATTATATTAACCGCGAACGCCACTTTGCATAATTCGCATGCGAATAGTCCCTGAACTGGTTCGGAATTACATCCGCGAACAAACCTAACATTAAAGTACTTACTGCCTATCAGATAAAATTTTTTGGATTCTAACGATGAGGCAAGTTCGTAACCTAATAAGAAAATACTACAAGTTTTTTTAATAATATTTGTGCTAGGGAAATATAAAAAAAGAAACTTCGATCTTTCGAGCAATCCCACAATTCAAAAGACCTTGTGAGTTTTTCTTTCATGATGAATGGCTTTTTTACTCCACATGTTCGCTTTACATTACGAGAAACTCTGGGGTACAGCAGAGAAATACTTTCAAACTTCTCGGAAGATATTATATCACTTTTTATTCTACACAAGATTCTGTCAAAACTGCTAAACTTCATATGGCTTCTAAGGGATGTACTGAATAATATTCTGTGTTATGAAAAGAATAATTTCAGCTGGGCATTTTAGATAGAACTGTGATATATGATGGTTGTCAGTTAAGTTTTTCATTATTTTTTAAGTATATTAGATAATAATAGCAAAAAGCAGTAAATTTTGTAGGAAATATAAAAAAAGGAAAATATATGTATTTATTTTGAATATTAATAGAAATATGTGAACAATTTTTTCTCAACTTTTGAAAAATCTCCCTTTTTCTTAACCCGGCAACAGTGTGGTGGAATTTTGTAACATGGTTGGTGTTGTGGGGTGAAAGAAACCCCAATTTTTTTAGGTGTGAACCTTTTTTTTAATTTTTCTTAAGTGCGACAATAAAAAAGTTGTCTTTATCATCCCTTTTAGGTTTAAAACCAAGATATATTCTGTAGATTGGGGAGGGTGAGTTTAGACCCACATCACTTAGGCCCTATTGTACATCCTCCCGTGGAGTTGTCCTCCTAGGTCATCGTCCATCCTGTCCTTTTCAGGAAGGTGGACAGGTCACTAGGAGACATCTCCTTTATATCGGCAGGTGTAGGCCAAGACTCACCGAACACACACTCTCTTATTGACGATAACTCCGAGCACTCACCTAAATCATGCCTGACAGTTTCATCTCTTTCAGGAAGTGGAATGGTATACCTACCCACCGCGGAAAGAGCAAAAAGGGAGGATTGTCCTCAAAGGACTAACAAGCAGCGAGGATACCAACGAGCTGAAAGAAGAGATCGAAAAGCAAGGAGTCCGAAAATAAGCAAAATGAGCCAAATCTGCTCCAGACTTGGCGAAAGAAGACCACCGCCCATCTACATGGTGGAATTAGAAGTAGAAGAAAAAGAAAAAATAAGAAAAATCCAACACATCCAAGAAGTGAGGATAAGATGGGAAGAACAGAAGAGAGGAAAAGGACCGACGCAGTGCTACAACTGCCAAGGATACCACCATGGACAGACGACATGTAACGGTTGAATTTGTCACTACGTCTATTGTATATATTAAGTATTTGTATATAGTAATTACCTGACCGATAGTGTCTCTATATTTCTAATATCGTTTGATCACTACGAAAGTACTTCAGTAGTTAAATAATTTCTGTCAGCCCAGAGATTTAGGGACTACTCTGCCATCATCCTTCCGGTGAAGTTTTGCAGGCTGTAACCATACCTGTCTTCACATCTTGACAACAATTTTATATTTTGTCGCTAGGTAAGGTAAAGAATAAAACTAGCGCCTACTTGGTAAATGTCCGTATAGATATATTCATGTTAGTTGTTTCTTTTTGTTTGTTATATTATAATTCATAATTAAGGGTAGTAAGGGGTTTTCTCTTGTGGATTTTACTTTAGTTTTTAGTTACCGTGGGACTACTGATTTTGTTTCCGGCTTTGATTATATCACCTTTGGGGTGTAGCCACAGTAGTCCAAATACTTTGTCCGCTTCAGCTTGATAAACGCTAAAGTTTATTAGGGTTCAGTTATAAATTATTACTGACTCCTTGACTTGAGTTCTAAAACATTTAAAGTAGTAATTAGGTTTGATAAAACTTACTGATCTATAAAGACATACTTTACTTTTGAGTTAAAGGTATATTTTCTTCATTTATCTACCATATTTTGGCTTGAGCAAATACATACTAGTTAGAAATCTTCTATGTAAGATGGCATTCGAATATTTTCGGAACATTTACTTATAATCTATATTAGCTGTTATCGCCATGTGTTTTGTATGTTAAATCCGAGTGTTTGATCTTGCTTTGTTTACGTTGGTTTGGTATTGTGGTACTATCTATTGCTCAAATTTATTTGAATAGTTTATAATATATACTTTATTTTTCTGCCCAATGTTTCATTTACTAGGGTTCACATTAGCTATTAATTGTAAAATATCCCTTAAGGATATTAGGTATTCTATTTTAGTTATTATAAGGAACATAAGCTGAGGTTTGCCTTTTATTTTCATCCCTTGTTTTACTGGGTTATCGGGGGAAATTCGTCGTGCTAGGCCAAAGTGGAAAACTCAGTTGGCGCCCACACAAGTTGTCTACTATTTTGTCCGGAAGATCAATAAGAGGGATCCACCCCTACCTCCGTTCTGAGCGACGTCGAAGGCCTAAGGTTGTCACCGGAGCAACCGAAACTTATGTAACCAATTAGACAAATTAATTCACAATCTTGCACTTTTTTTTTAATGAATTAAATTTTATGACTTTATTCTTATTTGGGCTTGAGCTCAAATTTTTAAGGTTACAGACATGCAGAGTAAGCACCAAGTGTGTCAAGTGCGGAGGACCACACCGCTCCAACTAGTGCGGCAGACCAAGGGACAAGCCAGCCACCTGCGCAAACTGCCAGGGAGAACACCCAGCGAATTACAAGGGATGCCCACAGGCCCCAAACAACAGGACGACGAGAAAACCACCCTCAAGGAAACGAAGCCAGGAGTCAGCTACGCCCAAGTGACAGTCAAGAAGACGACTACGACCCCGAAGAATCAAGAGATATTAATCCTATTGGAAGGAAAACCAAGAAGAAACTCGGTCTCACATCCCGTGAGACCTATACTTCAAGCCGGACGGTACTCCTTCACCATACTGGGGGTACTACTTTATAGTATCTGCCCCGAAGGAGGAGATACCCATTCCGCCCGCTTGATAACATCTAATTGGAGCTCATGGTATCTACTTCCATATTTATGAAGTCATTACCGATTGGAATCTACCATAATAATATAGGTTTGATTATGTTGTATTAAAATTGCATTTTTTCAAATGCCTTTCCTGAAAATTGATTTTTTACTTGTGACCGTCTTCTTCCAAACCGACGATATACCTACTATTGTAAAAGTGTCGGAATTCATTGATTATCATGTCATAATAAATAGAGACAATAGAAGAAAAATGAACCCACGAGCAGCTTATAGTCACAATTAAAATATGGTATTCATTGATTGGGCAGGTTCCAAGGAATGGATGTACAAAATAATCTCAATTAACAGTAATCCGTTTCAAAGTTATTTGAACTAATTCCATGTTACAACGTCATCTCTAAAGAGCTCTAGTTCTTTAGGGAAAGCATTTTTGGATGGAGTTTAATCAATCCAAAATGAGCTCTAGATTTTGCAGTTTTATTTCATTGAAAAGTATTTCTGGACGCCCTACATTTATAGATTTTGGAATAAACGTTGTACTTCCATTGAAGTAGTAATAAATTGGACGTAAATTGTTGTCACTATTTTGAGGTGAAAATCTTGATGGAAATTAACGAATCACGTCTTTAAACGGAAACAATATAAAATTAGTACAAATAAAGAATCTACTAAACTCATTATAACGTCCAAAGAAGCTGAACAAGAGGTTCTTGGTGGTAATCTTACAGCATACGGCAATCTACTCTTCTACGATCTCATAGACCGACTTTTGCGAAAAATATATAGTAAGATGTTGAGAATACGTGGAATGAAAGCAAACAAATATTTCCATAAACTAAATTTTAATTTAAATCAAGTTGAAACAATAAATAACAATATTCAAACAAATTACGACTCTTAAATAGCAGATACTTGTTGTTGGTTGAAATTTAGTTTTTATTTCGTTATTTGCCACCGCTCAAGAACCAATCAATTGTTCATTACACTGTTCCTATAGCAACAACAAAAAATAAAAACTTGAAAATTGCAAAATGAACAAGTGATATATATTTTTCAAAAATGAGTATGACTACTTAATTAGTTGAAGACTTGTTGAGTTTTTTGCTATTCACAGTTGTTGAAAATTTCCATACTAAAATAAATTGCTTCAAACGAACGAAAACAGGTATAATGAAATAAACCGAGTAACGACTATTCCATGTAATGAAATTAAACCATAATTTCGGGAGTAAGTTGAATAATCTTTTATTAATACAGGTTAAGAGGGTAGTGTAGAGGACTTTTAAAGCACTCGTTAGATAACTGTATAATTTAGTGAAACACTTCTCACGTTTGACAAAAAATGTCAGTCACACCTGGGTATTTTTAAAGCATGGAGTGTATAAAACAATAGAGATATCCATAATATTCCAAATTGTCATTGTGGTCCTAATAAAAGTATCTTACAATATTATCCAGTACCATATCGAAAATCCCTTTATTTGAATTGCATAAAAGAAGGAAAAATTATTCTGTGGAACTAAGTAGATGAGCAGTTGCTTGTGGTGATAGTTGAAATTTAGTATGTCTATTGATCAATCGAAATTTAAAATATTGTAGCTTCTGGCAAAAAAGGAAGAGCCGATCGCTTATTGGGAGTATGAAGTGGAGGAAGCATATTGTAACACGTTTATCGACCTGTTCATTCATTAATTCATATATTTGGGTTGTGCTCATAAGCCCAGGCACTTGAACTGAATCCTTGTACCATTTCCCATGTTATCTACTTCCATTCCAAAAGCTTCGGGTCTTCTATAAAGGCCACTAGTTTGACTGAAAGGATTTTCAGTAGTTGTGATGGGTGTCCTCTCCAAAGTGCTTCCGTCTAAGTTCTTGCAGAAGCAAAGTATGTGAGTAGGGGTTTCATCATCAAGTTCACATTTTCTGCACATAGGTTCACTAACTTTCCCCATTTTGTACAGATGTTTTCTCAATGTGCAGTTTTCAGTCACCAGGTCGGTAACTGTCTTTAAATGACTCTCACCTAGTTTCAGTAGCCTGGTTGAGAGTTCCTTGTCTACCTTGTTCAGTAAACTCTTAGTATGAAGGTGCCCTTGTGTCACCTTCCATTTGAATTGGTGTTCCCTATCTAGCCAGTTCCCGATTTCCCCTCTTATGCAAACTCTTGTGATTCCACAAAAGGGTTCCGGTCCTATGAAGTCTTCTTTAGAGCCTTCTTTAGCTTACTGGTCCGCCATTTCATTACCTGCAATCCCCTCATGTGCCGGCACCCATATTAGAGACACTTAGTTGTCTCTTGCCAGCCTGTTGAGAGATTATTTGCAGTTTTGTACCAGTCTAGACCTAGTTGTTGGATAACTGATAGCTTTAAGCAGAGCCTGGCTGTAAGTGAATATTTTAATTTTCTGTCCGGTATATCCTCTTCTGATGTTTTCATCAATACAGGCTATAGTGGCAATCGTCTCTGCTTGAAACTCAGTTGTATATCGACCAAGGCTAAATAACATTCTCTTTCTAGGTCCTTTTATACCAGCCCCAGTGCCATGGTTTGTTTTGGAGCCATCGGTGAACGAGATGATTTCTCCAGAATTACCTGGGTGCATCACCTGTTCCCTAGATAGGATGATTCTCACTTGCTCAGTGAATATATTCTCTGGTGTCATGCTATCAAAACTCATGTGAAATATGGGTTCGTCTAGTAATGACCCAGTTGTATCAGTGCGTCCTTCTCGAACATTGTTCGGGTACTATAAGTCTTCCGATTTCAGCCTAAGTATTGCCATCATTGCCTCCGACCTTATAAAAAGTTCTAGCGGAGGAAGTCCAATGAGTGCTTCGATTGATGCCGTCCCCGTGCTGTTCATTGCCCCGGTGATACCAAGAAGGGCTTGTCTTTGAATTGCAGTTAATATATTAACTGCAGAGGATACTTCTGTCCTCCTCCACCAGACTATTGTTCCATATGTGATCGTTGGCTTTATCACAGTTGTGTAAAGCCAGTGAACCTCCTCAGGTCGTATTCCCCAGGTTTTGCCCATAACTCTTCTGCATTGCCAGAAAAGCCTAAGTCGCCCTGGTAGTAATTTTTTCCAGGAGTGCCTTCCAATTCAGTTTGGAATCAAGGGTCACTCCCAGATATTTAACTTCTTTGGATATTTATAGTTCTTCTTCGAACTGCGGGAGAACTCTTCTATTCGTGAAAGCAACTAGTTTGGTTTTTTTGGATAAACTGAAAGGTCCTCTTTAAGACACCATTCCCCCAAAATTCGCAGTACTTCCTGTAGAACATTCATCTCCACTTCTGGGAATTTCCCATTTCTCATCGCATATCCTTCTTCAATTCCCGCTCGACGTCTCATTAGCCACTTCTAATCCTCAAACCTGACTAAAAGACAATTGTCTTTGGAGCAAGACAGATTTTTTATGATTTTCTACTATTTATATTTTTTAGCTCATCTTCTTTGTCCTTTTTCAATAAATTTCTATGGTGAACACAGCCCCAAATATTTCTCCTAAGATACCTCCAAGAATACCCACAAGCACTCCGAATGACCCACCCCTGAGATACCTCGAGATGAACTTTTTCGTCCACGCTTCCAAGAGGAAATCAAACCAAAGTAAGTACCCAAAAAAGTACAAGCAGCATTTCTTTATTTGGTCCACACCTAGCAAAATAAAATTGATGTTCAATATTTTTTTTTTATTTAATATCTTCATTCACTCTGCTATAAGAGATGTAGGAGAACGTGTCCGGGTAAACGTAAGGTTTTAACTTTTTTAAATCAATATCTCCACTCAAGTACTAAATGGACCTTTTATTTAAATTAATTTTTATTGCTCGTCGTTGTCTAATAGGTAGTGGCACCCTAAAGCTCTTTATAGTATGACAACTCTCTGACATACTTAGGGCAGCACAAGCATGAAATCGAGAAGGGTCTCATGCTGGCATTATACCTGAGTGGCCACTAACTAGCTCCGAAGCAAACATCTAGTTGCAATTTAATATGTATGGATTAAGTACAATGACATCGACTGTTCCCCAATAATAAACCCGAATTGTTGTTATATTATGCTTTCATTCACTGCTCTTTTATAAACAAAAATAGATTTTTGACTTAGAAATTGCTAGTATTTAGTGAAACTTGATGACTTTTTCTTGCGACAGTCTCGGAAAACGTTCATTTCAACAGTTAATTCAATCATAAATCAGCATATTTTATACACAATTCTTACTCGCATCGATTTCTATAATATGTAAGTTCATAAGGAATAAATGACACATCCAGACATAAGAGAAGCTGTCAAAAGTAGCAAAAAAGTTCTTGCATTTTCTGCAATTTTAGAAATTATTTACACATTTCTTGGCAATAGCGTTAATAGATAGAACCTACTTTAAAAATTTTCAGGCGAGCCACCGATTATATTTCTGCAAGAAGATTTTTTTCAATGATGGGGCCCTAATGGTAGTTTACGGGAGGGTCAAAAATTTTAGGTTCCGCCACTGTCTAGATCTTCCTCTCAATGTTCATACTTAGTTATATTAAACGTGAACCATGTATGTAAGTAAATTGGGGTGACATTCACTGAGACCTAAAAGATCTATTGTGCCCCCTTGCTTCTACTTAGTTCCTGAGGAAAGTCTCAGAGACTAGTAGTAGTCCTATTTCCCGGAGGAATTTTAGGATATCCGCAGGCTTGAACTTAGGTGAATGCTCCTCTTCTATCCAGTAATCTCCTAGTTGTTGTGCCCTAGGATTCTGAATTGCTGTGCAATTCGCAAGAATGTGGATGGAGGTTTCTTCTTCCATGCCACATAATCTACAATCTTCTTTCTCTTCACTTTATTGATCTTTTTGAGGTACCCCCATCCTACTAGATCTTTCCAATCGTGAGATCTTTTCTTTTTTCCGGCTTTGCCTATTTCCCCAATATTACATTGAAGCTGATAGCGCAAAATGGTTCTGGCCCCCAAAAGGGTGTTTCAGTGCCCCTCTTCGCTAGTTCATCTGCTATTTCATTTCCTTCTATCCCAGTGTGTCCTGGAATCCACAGTAAGGTGACTATATTGTTCTCGCCTAGTTCATTTTGTTTGCCTAGGCATTCCCTCACCATTTTAGAACTAATAACACAAGAGCTCAGTGCTCTAATGGCTGCTTGACTATCCGACATTATGACAATCATCTGCCTTCTATATCCTTTATCAATATTGAACCGGGCACACTTACTTATGGCGTGAATTTCCGCTTGAAAGATATTCGGGTTTTTTCCCAAGATTTCAGAGTGTTTGGTTCCTGGCCCGTACACTCCTATC
This sequence comes from Lochmaea crataegi, assembly GCA_947563755.1. Lineage (NCBI taxonomy): Eukaryota > Metazoa > Arthropoda > Insecta > Coleoptera > Chrysomelidae > Lochmaea > Lochmaea crataegi. The sequence goes on from OX387435.1 coordinate 13,950,024, forward strand.
CCAGTTACTTCTATTGCTTTTGAGCCATCTGTGTACCATTGAATGGCATTCTTTCCAAGTCTGGTAATGGTATTTGGATCCCATTCCTTCTTGTTGTTCAATTCCGTAACGAATGCCTTTGAAAAGTTATACTTTTTCATCATACCATCTTGTGGCATGTCCCAGGTTTTCTGATTTCTAAGAAGTAAGGAGGTGTTTTTTTTTAATGATTTCCTCTCTACTTAGTCTGCATCTTGTTCTTTTTGCAACACTTTCCACCACCATATGTAGTGGTGTGAGGTTGAGAATAACTTCCTTGGCTGCCGTTGGGCATGTTCTCATTGCTCCTGTAATGCACATACACGCAATTCTTTGAATTTTGGAGAGGTTTTCTCTCGTTGTCAATAGGCTAGTTCTACTACTACACGCAATGGCCCCGTAAGTGATAATTGGTCTCACTATGGCAGTGTACATCCAGCTCAGGATTTTTGGGTTGCACCCCCAATTTCTCCCTGCCAGATTCCTGCACACCATTAGAGCCATTTTTGCTTTGTATATAATCTCCTTTTCGTGTTTGTTTCACAGGAGTTTACTATCTAGAGTCAAACCTAGATTATTGACTTCTTGTCTTCATTCAACCTCGCTCCCATCAAGTTTAATGGTTTTGAGGTTGAGCTTTCTTTTCTTAGTGAAGGCTATTAAGATGGTTTTGGTGGGGTTGATGTTAAGTCCCACTGGCCTACACCAGCTATTTGTATAGTTAAGACCATTTTGTACGATGTCACAAAGGGTATTTTCGAATTTTCCCCTGGCTGCTATGACAATATCATCAGCATATCCTTGGCAGGATATTCCGAGGTCAGTCAAACCACACAGGAGTTCGTCAACCGTCAGGCTCCACATTAATGGGGTTGCTACTCCTCCCTGTGGACATCCTCTGGTTGTAGAGGTGGAGATAATGTCTTTGCTCATCCTCGTCTCTGCTACTCTAGTGGTGAGCAGTTCCGACATCCATTTGGATGTTGTGCTGTCTACACCTCTTCTATCCAATGCTCTTTTGACAGCCCCTTGGGTATATAATAGATGTATTGTCAAAAGCTCCTTCTATATCAAAAAATGCGCATACTGCGGCTTCTTGGTTGTCTAGAGCTGCTCGGATATCCTCCGTCAGTTGTACCAGTGCAGTTTCCGTAGATCTGCCTGCCCGGTAAGCATGCTGATGCGGGTGGAGAAGTAGTCTCTCTAGGATTTCCGCTCTAATATAATTGTCAACAGCTTTTTCCACTTTGTAGAGTCTTGCCGCAGCAGGTGTTGTGTTTATATCTTCACAGAATTTTCTGAAGCTATTTCTTTTAGCTTTTCTAATTCCCTTATAGTAGGTGTTTCTCACCTCGGTGTATCTCTGCCAGTCTCCGGTAAGTTTTGCTTTAATTAAAAGGTTTTGAGATCTCAATTCTGACGGATGTTTATTCCACCAGGGTGCATCTCTGCTGTTTCGTTGTTTTGAAGAGGGCAGCTCGATTCAAATGCATCGAGTATTGCGCCCTTTTCAGGTCCTCGAGCTCATTTTCCAGATCGAGATGGTGCTTAGCCCTCCATTTTCTCTGGATATGTGCTGGGTTTTCTTTCAGACCGGTGTTATAGTTGTCCCAATCATTTTTTCTTGGTTTTTTTCTGGGACTCACCTCAGGTTTGCCTAGTTCTAACTTGAATGTTATGATGCTATGATAGGAGAGAGATGGTTCGCCAGAAACTCTCCAATCTTTTACTATATGTTCTAGATCCTATGTTGCCCTGTGTCTAATGTTGTTGTAGAAGAAGTATAGTTAAAAACTCGTACAAAATGGCTTCTTTGCATGGGGATGGAAATTTACTGCACGAGGATGAAAATTTGCTGCGCGATTGGCAAGCACGTGTGTGTAATTTTGAGCTTGTTGCATAATATACTATTAATTGTTTTGAAAAATTGGTTTCTTTTTGAACCATTTTATAAACATCTTCGTATTCATAGTATCGTGACAATAGGCCGAATTTGACAAAAATTAGAGATCCGCTACACTCAGTAAAAATCCGGATTCTGTCCAAATATACAAATGGAAGCTAGTCTTGCTCGAACTTGGTATAATTTTGCAAAAATTTTAGTGTTTAGTGAAGGACCTATTTCATACAAAACCTTGTAGTCTTCCTTTTTGAATGTCAATCCTCTCTCAAAGAATATAATACAGTGATATAAAATTAGTCATAAAATAATCAAGTTATTGACAAAGCAACTGAAAAGTCAGGTACAATGTAGAATTTCGCGACAAACTCGCATACAAGAAACTGCTGGTAATTTTTTTCAGGTTATCTACTCCACCGCTAGAGGGCATGGTTAACAAAAAAAACACAAAAAATTATCAATTTTCTATAATAAATGTACCGTTATGGTACCACAAAATTTAAGTTTTCGTAATTTTTAGATCATTTTACGTAAATTTGCCCCAGTAATTTTTCCTTTATCTTGTAATATAACTGGTAGGGGTGAGTGGAAAAGCTGACTCAATAAAGCAGTTATAACTTTTGTTCCGCTTTATGGAGTTTGACAAACTCCCTCATTTGAGAGGGAATTCAATGCCTAATGAAATATTATATCATCGTTTTATTCCAGTGGTTTCAACGGTCCCTAGGTGGCGGTGATTGAACAATTTTTTGGGGAATTTTCAAATGCGATGCTATAATTTTTAATTATGTACTTGGAAGAGTACGGAATGAAAGAAAATGGTTAAAACCGCATCTCAAAATATATTTCCTGAGCAAAGATACGAGAAAAAATAGGTATAGGTACATAAAAATAGAATTGTGACCAGCTCAGTATCATTGTAACAATAACCAACAGTTAATTACCTAACAAAAACGGCAAAAATAAACTACATTGACCTAATAAAGTAACCTAAAGATACTGCTTCCTATATTTTTCGATGCAGATATTCAATCTCTGCGTGGTAGAAAAGACAGTAGCTTCTATTTCAGCCCTGGGAATACTGTCAATTGCGTTTTGTATTCGTTGAATAAGATTTGCTCTATTTGCAGGTCCTGTCTGAAATACTAAATCCCTAATTTGACCCAATAGAATAAAATCTAACACATTAAGGTCGGGAGATCTTGGCGTCCACGGGAATATGCTACCTCTCCCTATCCACCTATCCACCTATACTCATATTGTTGGTTCAAAAAATGCATCACTCCATTTGTGTAAGGCACTAGGTATTTTTCAATTACTAACCTTCGCAGGTTCATAAAATCATTCGACATTGCCACGTTTAATTATGAAAAAGCTAAAGTGCTAAGTATATAGTGATAATAATTAGAAAATGGACTTTTTATTATTAACAATATGTCAATAATGATTAAACGTTAGTTCTTTAATGTGCTTGTTTCATTGGATTTTGTCTATTAATATTATTTTTTCAATTTCTGAATATTAAAAGATGAACACTTTTCCAAATATGTTATGGGTTTCCTTAAAGCCGGCAACGTCGTGCGAATATCATAATCACCACGCCCTCCTACTAACTCAATTGGTGAATATTTATCGAACCTCCGTTGCTAGGTAACCACCTGACTTCCTATTGGCAAGCGCGTGCGTGTGTTCTTCTCTCTCACTTCGACAATTGATTGACATTGATTATCCAGTGGCGTTGTTACTTTATATTTTTTCCTCGAAACAAAGTTAGTGGTAGGGTTTACCACTATAAGACCTTCACAGGTAAGTGCAACTTACGTTCTTTTCTTTCGATATTAAGAGAATCCAGTAAATATTATAACGGGATTGTTCTCAGGGAGGAATTCGGTCACTATAAATAACTTGGATATTCTTGTATTATTCTTTCCAATATGAGTTATATTTTCAAAATCAGGAAGAAGTTATACTGTACTCACTGCATTAATGAAGAGCCAAGTGAGTTAGGTACCTTGTGCATATATGCAAAAGACTTACATTAAGTATTACTCTAGCTTGAATTTACAGTTAACATTTCACGTTTATATGTTGTTGTAGATATGGACTTCTGTCATAAACTTGAACTGGTAGTGATATATTATGTTAAAAGAAACTTAGCTGCTGTCCCTGTGATCTTTAGGCAGGGGAGTTTCTCTAAAACTTCACCAATTGGGGCTAGCAGTCATAACGATATCTAGCTTTCAACCCGATTCAGGCAATTCAACCATGACGTGGCAACCAATCAAGCTAAGCCAAAGTGACGATCAATTCAGTATTTATTTAGTTTTCTGGCTAAACTTGGAAGAAAAGTTCCAACTATAATTTAAGCGATTCCTTAAGAAGATTTTTATGAAGATTCTTAGGAAGCTTTTTATGAAGGCCTGAAACAATGAGTTTTCTTAAAGTGTTTATCCCATACAAGAGATAGGTAGGATTACAGATAAGCATGGTAACTCACCTAGGTTGGCATGTGGCCTTTACTGTGGCTTCGAACACGAAGGATATTATAAATTAAATTCTTTGGACTACAAAAATAAGTGATATATCCACTTAGTAAGTGATTCTGTACCTCAGACTGGAACTCTATTCAATATTTTCCAAAGATTTCCAATCTGCCAAAGACGAAGCACGTTCTTCTCGAACAAAATTGCTTTCTATTCACAAAAAAAAACCTTTTTTTCTATGACCTCTGACCTGATGCAGGTGGTTAATCTTGAAGAGAGTTTCCCGTGACTTTATTCACTAGGGTCAAGGATACTAACGAAGTGAAAGAAGATATTTCTGACAGCTGATTGATTGCTGACACTTTTTGGTTCTACTTATATTTTGTAAGTTTTGAAGCTGTTTATATAAAAATCAAGATAAGGCAATTTATGATGAAATTAAAATAATGTTTTGTTTAATTAAGAATTCTATTTTTATATTCAGGTGGTGAAGCTTGGGGAAAAAAGCAAGACATGTAGAGGATTTTGAGAAAAAAACAAATAATGACAAAAGTTATGAAAAGTTGTTGATAATACACGTATTTGCGTTTTCTTGGTTGATTTCATAGTATACTCAAATAATTTAATGAACCTTAATCCTATTTAATACTTGTTGAGGTAAGTTGTAAAATAAACCCGTAACAGCGTTTATAATGACAATATTTACCTTCGTATTTTCAGTTTTACTCGGTATCTTATTATTTAGTATCCATATTGAATTCAAGTACGATTTTTAACATTATTTGTTTTTATTAAATAGATACCATGTTTCGAAAAATACCTTACCTTTAAAGCAAAGCAAAAATCAGTTTCTATATATAATTATTATATAATAATAATTATCATTTTTAATTCTTTCATAAAATAGGTACCGCTATTGGTACGTTTATGACCCCAAATAGCAATTTAACGTTGCGGCGACGGGTTTAAAAAAGTTGCGCAACCAAACATAAGTTGCGTGGGGGACCTTAAGAAAACGTTGTCGCAACCCTGTTTTAAACCAATTTAGTCAGTAATTTTTGGGTTTTTAAAACATCTAGGTTTTAACTTCAGGTAGCAGTCGGTCGTTTCCTAAACGTTGCTGAATTCACTTAAAAACGACTGTCATCTGCGCCTTCTTGTGCGGCGATGACTGTTTACTTTCCATGGTGTTTATGAAATAGTAAAATTTTTAACCAAATAATTACTGATTGCCAGAATGAGCACTTGGAGAAAACTTTCTAACAGCTAGGCTACTACTGCATTAATATATCATAAGATGTTGTAATTATATATGCTTATATTCCCGAAAAATAACAATTTCGAAATAAAAATTATCAACGCATTTCATTGTACTGTCAAATATACTAGTACTTTATATCAAAAAAAGACCCGCGCTCTTAATCCGTTGCAAATTTCTCAAAACTCAAAAATAAAAAAAAATAACATTTGATAAATAATGTTCAAAATTGATATTTGTTGAAACGTGAAATAAATGGTATATTTGTGAATCCTTTCTAGAACACAAATAAGGGTTTTCAATTCTCTATTTACGTTTGTTTCATTCCAAATTTCAATGGCCGACCATGTCTTCAACGAGAATTCCCTTTAAACATGGCGTAGGGACATAATCGGCGCCAGCGTGACTGTGGTATCAGACAACCAAATAATATACCAAATTTCAACGTTAGTCTATAGTTAGTCTGTTGAATAACTAACTTCATAAAACGTGACCGAGTCGCTTTATCCGACCAAAACTGAACGTGTTCTTTGAATTCAACGCGGGCTCCTTGTCGCTTGTCGATCAGTTGTCTTTTCAGCTGTCATTTGCCGTGTTTGTCTGTATTTTCGTATAGTTATATTTTCAAAAAATTCAAAAGCATGGTAGACTATTTTAAGGTTATATACATTAAAAGCACTCAAGAAGTAGAGCCGATACCCCACCAATGGGAAGAAAATAGAGTAGTTTACTGGCTCCCTACAAAGAGCCAAGTTAGGCATCAGCAATCCAACGCTGGTAGTAAACCAGATAAAAAGACATGGAAAAAATACGAATGTTCGGTAAAAGCCAGCAATATACTTCTTTATATGCACGCTACTGCCCAGGCAGACCACATATGTGGAATAGAAGACACTTCCCCATTTTTTCAATTTGTACTGTTTTACGAGTACCTATGATTGTTCTACTGTCTTTTTAGCAGGGCATTAACTGCAACGTGAGATATTTGATATTTTAGTAACCAACTAGGTAAAAATTCTCGTATTTTAGAGCCTAATCTTTCATCTTCGCCAATATCTCAAACTTGAGAAATCTCTTCATGAAAATTAACCTCTTCTTCATTATTGAGTTCTTCCCTCGGTTCTTTCGTTTGATCATCCTGTTTTTCAAGATCAAGTTGTTTATCCTGCATAAATTGTTGGTCCTCTGGAATATTAGTTGTTTCCCTTAATACAACTGTATTAAGGTTGCCATTTGTTCTTGAATAATTCAAACTTAAGCTCTTCGAACTTTCTTTGTTCATGTAGGTTTCTTCACTACATAATCTCTTTTTTTCTGTAATAGGAGGCAGTGTATTTAAACGCCCGTTTCATTTTGAGTTCAACGCCCGTTCACAGCACACCCTCTAGCAGTTTAACTCTTATCTACAATTTGTATCCAAGTTATAATATCGAGCCCACCCACTTGAGAGCGCATTTGTAGCGTGACGTTGCAGAATCGCCCAATCGAGGGAAACCTGAACCATAGCAGGGTGTGCTGTGACATGAACTGTCAATTATTGAAAGTTACAAACGTTATTACATTTTAATATTCGTTAACCGTCAATTTTTGAATTGTGTTTATTTGTTTCGCCTGTGCTTACGTTGATTATCGTTGAATTGATTAATTACAGTTGAAGTTTGTCTGTGACCAATCCCTGCAGTTAGCCTTCTTCTTAAGGAAACATCGGAGGCATACTTAAGACAAGAAAACAATAAAGTGCCTTTTGGATTTGAGGTAGATGGGCAGGAGATAATACCATTGTTTGATCCTCCACATCTGCTAAAAGGATTTCGCAACAATATGTTGACAAAGGATCTTCATTTTAAGATGGATGGGGTAGCCAAAGTTGCAATATGGGCAGATATTGAACATTTTTATAATTTGGTTATTGCCGAAGACATCAAGATCTGTCCCAAACTGACAGATGCTCATGTCGTAAAAAGCAAGATAAAAAAATTAAGGTCTCTTGTTGCACACAGGCTTTTAGCTATCAAGTTGGTTCCCGTATGAAAAGGATCAGTCAGTGGAGTAAGTTGCTCAACATGTACAATTGTATGAGTAAACTAATTTGATATTTTTTCAGATTTGTTACGTTCAGCAGCAGCTGATACTGCTGACATAATCCTTTTTTTTATGAGCTTTTTGATAGTATGAACTCAAACTGTTCCATAGCTCCTGCGCCATTGCAAATTTTGGAATAAATCCATTGGCATTAACCAGGAAATGAAATATTTTTCTTTTAAACAAAACAAATTGGTGACGGTTCCGACGTTAAAACACACCATATTCATATTTAGGGGTTTCATAAGGTTTGCATTATTTATTTATTGCAATAGATACAACTATATATCATTTAATCATATTACTTATAGGGCGTGGTTATATGTCACATTCTCCAAATGAACATTGTTTTATTATATTATCAACAGTTTTCTTTATTTTAGATTAACCAAGAGGTTATTAAATGAGGAATCCTTTGAGTGTGTTTTAACTCGATGTTTTAACCAAGATGCATTGGAGAACTTTTTTGGGCTTGTTAGAAGCCAACAAGCTCGAAATGTTTTGCCAAATGCTACTAATTTCCAATCATCTTTCAAAAGTCTGGTAATCAGTAATTTTATGGCAAAACATTCCATATTTTCGAATTGCGAGGAGGATACTTCAACTGGTGCACTTCATACATTTCATGAAGCTTTGAGTACCTCTGTACCAGTCCCTGAAGCTGATCTTCAATTTACACCAGACATCAAACTTCCAAATTTGAACATCCTGAAGAGGTCAATGGTGTCCAAATGCTCAGTGGCATATATCAGTGGATATTTCATAAAAAAATTGAAAAAACTGTTAAAATGTAATGTATGTATGCAAAACTTTTGTAAAAACAATAATACTGATGATAATGATTTTATTGATGCTCGTCAGTACTGTAATAGCAGATTGGAAAGACCTGGTAAATGTTTAAGTTTTTTGGTGTACCACACTATGACCTACATCTATTATTTATTGCCCAGAGTTTGTCATTATGAAAATGTTAGAGGTATCTTGTATAACATTTTAAAAAAACACGTCAATTTTAATCTCTTTAATTGTGTAAATCACAAGACATGTGGAGGAAAAGCCTGCAGGTTAAAATTAGATGCACCATCTATTTTTGGTGCAAACAAGTTAATAAAATAGCGGCAGGCAAAGACTCCAAATATGAAAGATATTTGAATATGTGCAAGAATACCTCTTACATTGACTCCATCAAGGTGCAAGCACATAAATCATATAGCAATAGGATAAAGAGGTAAAAGTAAAATATTTATTATATAGGTAATAATAATAATACTGTTTGTCCATGACCACTTAATAACAAGTCAATATTTCACCTCCTAACTAAAGGTATATGGTACCCATATATCATTAGAGTGGATTATGATATATAGAATTTTCAAGTTTCAAATTCTCCCATGAAGTATCAGTATATAGAATAGCGGTAGCATCCGCAAAACTTAGTAAATTACCATCAAATTGTGAGGTTAGGATATTAAGATATATCGTAAACAATACTGGACCTAACACAGTTCCTTGGGGCAAACCGCAATTAACTACTTCGTCGCTACTAAGGGTATTGTTTACATTTTCCATTTGTATGCGGTTTGACAAATAATTTGTAAATAGTTTATTGGGTGCCTCTCTGATTCCTACATCCTCCAATCCCCCCAACATTTGTATATCATCAACTGTGTCGAAAGCCTTGGCAAGATCCAAGAACACGCAAAGGACAGGTTTATTACATTCTAGACATTTAGTGATATTATCAACTAATTTACTGATAGCATCTGCCGTTGATAAACCTTCTCTGAAACCAAACTGTTTTTCCGAGATTTTTATATGTATTTATTTATAATATATATTTTATGTATATATATTTAATATAAAATTGATGAACAACTTCGAAGTTTTCTTTAAAAGCCAAGTTTCCAAAAATAGCATTGAAATTTGTAACGTGAAGGACAAATTTTTTTCTACTTAAGGACAAGGAATAAAAATATGCTTAAAAAATGCCGTTTAAAAATAAAAAATAATATATTATTTTTAGGAGTTAACTATAAACTATATATTACGTAGAATTATACTTATGGATCTCACTGTATATTCATCTTATTTCATTTTTTGAAAAATGGTTAACAACAATAGCCAGTTTGTCGAATTTAAGATAAAGACACTTCTGTATTTTGTTTATTTCAAGGTGTACATATTGGAATTTTTTGCAGTCATTTAAGTGTGAAAAAATATGTGCACTTTAAAATAATTCAGAGATATCCATCTTATAATATTTAAATATCCCGCCCTTATGCCAGTTTTTACCAACCGTTTCGTAAAGTTAGGTAATGCTCCTTTTTTGGGCTATATCCTGAGGGATAATTTACCCTTTTCTTGTATGTCACAGATTTCTTTAGTTCTGTGCTCCATGTATACTATCGCAGCGCGCGGCGGGTGGGCTCAATACTAATATATTAGATCTGAGAATTAGTAAAGGAATTAGCCTGCTAGAGGGTGTGCTGTGCGCCCGTTAACATAAATAAACTTTTAAGGTTAGGTTAACGTGATTCAACTTCTTCCGATCTTCTTTTATAATTCACTTTATGAAGCAGTTTCGCGAACAGTATTGTCACAAAAATAAAAAACTAGGAATATTATTATTATCTAAATATCGGGGCATGTCCTAATATATTAGAAAAAAGGTTAGTTACAAAAATGACTACGCGAAGACGTTTTAAATTTAACTTAAAAATTGCCCTCTGGCAGTTGAATCCTACAAAGTTGGTTCTCCGTTGGGAAAACGTTTAACATAACTTAAGTTGTCACTAAAACGTTTTTAAAACGTTCATCCCATTACTAAAATATTTACTACTATTAGTCAGTTGGGTAAAAGTGGTAACAACGTCGAGTTTTAACTTTAGACTTGCTTAACATTGAGACGTCGTTGTCGGATGGTTTAGAGAGCGTCGTTGTACAAGTGACTAATTTCGACACCAAGTAGAACGTTAATTTTGGTGTAGTATGTGGGTATCGTCGTCAAAATGCTACTTGGGACAGATATCGGCCATGTTTACTCGCCCCTTACCGATGCCCCGTAGCTTCAGATAGACTTACCAAACTATACATATTTTCTTTATTAGCGTGAGTTATTGTAACACTTACGAAAACACGTCATTTTGTATTAATCAATCAGTGTTTACAGGTCGTAAATAGCATGCCCATGTTCCATTCATTGATATAATCCTCATGTTGGACATACGTCTTAATGATAAACCAACATAAATTAATGTTCCTAATCTATAACCATTAATATGGTACTATCATCAATCAAAATAATGCATATAAGTATTCGTTATACTAATAGGTATATATTCTGATCGTTTTATGATAATTATGGTCAATTAGTTACTTCCATCTACTTTTTCTCTTAAAATACTACAACCAAAATATATACATTAATTTTTATACCAAATATTGAGAGAATGGATAGAGGCAAGCTATTGAAATGAAACTTGGAGAGAAGATACACCATCAAATTGGGTAACTGGAAAATAATTTACTAATTTGTTTTGCTGAATTAAATTGATTTTGTTTTAGGTTTAAGTATTGATATGTCTCACCGGTTAAACCCAGTTACTACACTGCCGAGCAAAAAATTTAGGTCATTTAATAAATTTTGTTTTGTGGTTAGACAAGCGGATGTCGCTGTTATCGGATTCTTAGCATTTCCTTTACTGGGGTTAATGTATTGATGTGGATTCAGCGTTGTCTCCAGTCCAGGATTATGCTCTCTGGACGGATGACATCTACCTTGTACTGTTGAGGCGCAAATACGCCGAAACCAGAATGGATGGTTATATCTTGCAGATATACCAACCCCATTTAACTTCAAATCTTGTAGGTCATACCGACCCCGTTTGACTTAGGAGTGTAATGCAATGTCTGTCGGGGCATATAGCTCTAGAAGTAGTTGAAGCTTCTTAGTTAACGGTCTCTGTTCTTTGAAAAATATGTTCCAAAAACATCGTAAGGCGTTATAATAGTATTAAACTATTATCTTTGATATCTTAATTTGGGTCAGTTTGAATAACTGAAGAAATTGCGAATAATTTGAAAAATAAAATGCATCATAAATGTTCTTTTCAGAAACAATCCCCCAACAAAATACATTGTGGATTTAATAGAACAGTAAGTTCGCAAAGTATTACGTGCTCCTCCCTACCATTTAAAAAAATCCTATTGAGTTAGGCAAGCCGATATATGCATTCTAGAAGTTGCGGGCTAGAATAGGTTTGTCTGTGAACCTCAGAATTTTGAAAGATATCTATTTGACAAATATTGATCTACCTTATTAAAAAAATAGGATAGAGCGTTTCCAAGTTACGTCATCCCACGCCATGTTGTCAACTGATCACGGACAACCTTCAGAAAGATGGATGGAAATAGCATTTCTCACTGATTCAAATATAAATCGAGAACAAAAGTTAATTGGGTTTGGTAAATTTGTGTACTAGTGTGTATTAGTTGAATACTATAATAATTTAAAAGTGTAAAAAAAACAATAGAGCGTTTACAAGTGACGTCATCCCGCACCATGTTGTCAGCTGATCACGGACAACCTTCAGAAAGATGGATGGAAATAGCATTTTTTACTGATTTAAATATAACTGGAAAACAAAAGTTACTGAGTTTTGGTGAATGTGTGTACTAGTGTGTATTAGTTGGTTTGAGGTTATATTATAATTTGGTGTGAAGGTTGTCCGGTGACAGAAATTCGTCACGATGACGTACTTGGAAACGGTCAATTACAATCTTTCCGGTGTAACTAATTTATAAATTTGCAATGTTGCTTTTTAATAAAATAATCATAGAATTGGGGTGGCATTATTTATTATTTCATATACTTTTCACCTGTTCCAGACAGTTCTCGACTTTTCGATGACATTTCTAGACTTTTCGATGACAGTTCTAGATGATTCCAGAAGTATGTCTTCTTTTTCTTTATGGACCTCTACATATCCTCAGTACAGGTTCGACGAAACATAAATGTACTTGCCGGAAATTACCCAATCCATTCAGACGTTAAATTTAGAAGATTGCCGTTTTATGATGTACTTGCAGATCTGTTAAAACCCTCCACTTCAGTTCCACAGAGCAGCCACAGGATGCAAGAAGGAGCTTTTTATTTCCATTCAACTCCACAACAAGCAACGGACGTAGCCAGTAGCCAATACATTAGACCTGGTTTGAAATGTGATTATGTAAAACAAGTACAGATGCAGTTTTGCCTTTTGGAAACTAGTTGTTAGTGTATTATTGTTGCACAAGTTGAGTTCAATAGATTTATCACAAAGACTGAAACTAAAAGAAATGAAGAATTCGGATCATTCTAGAGCGATACTTGAAGAAAAACTGAACGATGATGGAGATCAAATAGTTACCACATCGTAAAGAGTGGACAATTCCAAGTCGGTTTCCTTCCATTCAACCCAACTTGTGCAACAATAATACACTAACAACTAGTTTCCAAAAGGCAAAACTGCATCTGTACTTGTTTTACATAATCATATTTCACACCAGGTCTAATGACACGGCTACTGGCTACGTCCGTTGCTTGTTGTGGAGTTGAATGGAAATCATAAGCTCCTTCTTGCATCCTGTGGCTGCTCTGTGGAACTGAAGAGGAGGGTTTTAACAGATCTTCAAGTACCTCATGAAATGACAATCTTCTAAATTTATCGTCTGGATGGATTAGGTAATTTCCGGCAAGTACATTTATGTTACGTCGGACCTGTACTGAGGATATTTAGAGGTCCATAAAGAAAAAGAAGAGGACAAACATCTGGAATCATCTAGAACTGTGTTCGAAAAGTCTAGAAATACCATAGAAAATTCGAGAAATATCTAAAAAAACAAAAATTGTAAAAACTGGTAAAACATCGTAAATTAAACATAGAGTGAATTTGGATAAACTAGATGGTCAAATCTATGTTGACAAAGTTTTTTCTTCAGCTGTAGATTCTTGATATAATTTTTGTAAAGCGTTTCTATCCAATCGCATAGCTTCAAGAACATCTTGTTGTTGTTAAGCTGTAGAATACTGTGGATAAGGAGAATACATACTTTGCTGGTACATTTGCGTTTAGCGATTTGCCATTCGCCTTTCATCGACGCTGAATGGATGAACTGTTGCTGCTGTCCTCGGCATACTGCCTTGTGTTTGTGACATATTATTTACAGGTGCTCCTGGTGGTACGTCTTCAGTAGTGGGTTGAACATTGAGCACTGCTGCTTATTTTTTAAAATCGAATTTTTCTTTGACACGTTCTTGGCAATTAGTTTCTTGAACTTGAATTTTTAAATCGGCTTCGAAATTTTTTTTTTTAATTCTTGATATGCAATGACATTTTGCAGTTTTGTGCCAACTTGATTGACTTCATTTATAAGTCTGTCTCTTTCTCTCTCAAAACCGACCCTGAACACGGAACGCAACTCTCTAATACTTCAAAAACTAATGCCCGATTGCACCGTTGCAAACGGGTCACTAATGTCAATTGGGGGTCTATTCTCGAATGTCGCACAAAATGTGTCGAATTCGACATTTGTCGATGAAAATTGTCGCACAACTTGAAATTGTGGTATTCTCAATTACTGGTTTCGTCTTCTGATTCGCACGAGACATATTTTGTCGAAGTGTATGAGCTGGCAACACCGATTCTCAAATATGTTCTATGCCAATGTGACATGTGTTGTGGGTTTTGGTTTTTTGAAGGTTATATTTGCATTTGCGTGGTAGATTGGATTGTTATTTGCATGGAGGCTTTATGATGGAGGCAGAACTCTGCCTCAAGTTCGTCTTGTATTTTATAGATCGTACTTCGGGTATTCTCGTTGGAGGTCGACCTCAAGCGAGGGAAGTTAGGGATTACGGCATTTTTCATAGATGAGATCGAAAGAAAAAGAAGAATCTAAGCTAATCTGACAGAAAACATGCAAAGAAATAGAAGATTGTGATAGAAGTGATAGAAATTGATAGAAGTGATAGAATTGTGTTTTATTGTTGAATAATAAACCACTACAACAAGTATAGCTAATCGAGCATTTTTTGGTTTAATTAAAAAATAATAACTCAATTGAATGTATATGTAACAAATCATAATTTCTGTTTAGAATAGTTAATAGTAATTCGAATAATAAATTACAAGTGCTTGTTTACATTTTTAGATGAATGGTAAATCTGCAGTTTACTCTTGCAAAGAAAAAATACTTTTGGCCCAGCTTGTAAAGGAAAATGAGAATATCATTGAAAATAAAAGGACAGACGGTACAACATTGGTGGAGAAAAATAAGGCCTGGGAGTGTATAACAACTACATACAACTCTCAGCCTGGAGTAAAAACCCTACGAACTACAGAGCAGCTAAAAAAGTTGTGGAACGACTTAAAACAAAGGTATAATATTTCATATATGTTACATGAATTATAACTAATATTAATTTTTCCATAGGAAATGCAAAGAAACCACAGCACTACGTTATAGCATGCTTGCTACAGGTGCTACAGGACCCTTGGAAAAACCAAAGTCTGATGTAGTGCTGGACTTAGTTGAACTTGCTGCTCCACATTTAGATGTAAGCGTTGACTGTCCTTGGGACAGCATACAAGTAATTGAGGAACATATGTATATTTTTCTCGTCAAAATACTTGTTTCATAGTATAATTGTAGGACAAACTGGAGTCAACAAAGTCAACTGGAGGAATCTGCGGATGATGCTGAGGTACAATTTAAGCTGACAGCTTTTGAAGATATTTCTGACACTCATTTTTCCTTCCACAAGTAAATTAAACAATAAGAAGTCAATATGTGAGTATTGATTGTCAATTTCTAGTAACCTTGTTTGTACATTTAATATTAGTTCCAGTTAATACTTGTCCTGTGACAACTGCTGCTCTTGAAGAATCCAAAACCATAGTGCAACCAAGAAGTAAGTAATATTAAATGCATTTTTAATTGTTCATAATAGTTTCAGTTGCCACTCCTAAAAGGAGCACATCAGTTTTAACTGAAAATACTCTACGTGAGAAAAAGCTTGTGGAGGCAACCCAACAGCAGCAAGAACTACACTTGCTTAAAAAAAATGATTGAAGAAGATCTGCTGAGGGTTCAGTTAGAAGTGCAGAGGTCAGAACTTCAAAAGCAGGCAGCTGAGTTTGATCGACAGAAAGCTGAGTTTGATCAACAGAGAGCTTCCGATGAAGCTGAATTAGCTGCATTGAAGTTGAAGCAGTTCGGGAAAAGGGTTAGTATTTATTTTATCTTATATATTATGCTTTTACTTTGATGAATAAGTTATAATGAGTTATCTCTTTTCAGATACTCTCTGAAGATTTGTAATATGTATTTTTTTATGTAATATAATGTTTGTGGTTGGTAGTTTTTTCTTCTAATTAGGTTAAGTTACTTGCTTGTTCTATTTGCTAATTTTAAGGTACTTTTCATTTTCACAAGTCTTCATAGGTACGCTTGTAGTTTTTAAATTGTGTTATTTTGTTAAATAGGTTTAATTGGTAGTTTTCTATTTTGGTTATGGCACTTTATTATATCAAATTGCTTTTTTGTTTTGAATTAAGCTTGGAATATTTTCCTTTTTTATAGGTTTTCTGTTATAGATTAATAAATTTAGATGGTAGTATATTTTTTTATGTATGTGTTGGTATTTTTATTTATTATGTACTAGTTGACCTGACAGTGCACTTGCCCATGAATTACATTATATTTTTATTTCATAGATATTATAGATAGATAGATAGATATTTATTGTCCATTCATACATAGTAGGTACATGAACAACGAGACGGTATGATATAATATAACAAAAAAGAATAGAGAAAAGAATACAACTGATTATTAAATAAATAAATAGATAAATATACTTACAGCCAAACCATGCTGGATTTAGGATATTAGTAAGGGTACGCAGTTAAACAAAAAATAAATAATAAAAGAAATAAAGTTAGTGTTTGGATAGAAATGCTATTCATTAATAATAAAAGCTCGTAGTTTCATTAGTCGAGGGCATCTGAATGGCTTCGCTTCTCGAATAGGTATAACTGTGTGTCTTAGACTATTATACATTGGGCAATCAAAGAATATATGCTCTAATGTTTCCAATGATTGTCTATTACAGATCGTACAAATCTGGTCAATTTTTATTTTGTGCGAGATATTATTGACATAAAGATAAATCGTTTCCTTATTAGTTGTGCATAGTTGTGCTGTTAAACGTTTAATGTGCAGTGGAGATGGTCCGCAAAGATAACTGATAGGCGTACTATCCCTAAGTAGAAATTTATATGTTGGATGGTGGACACTAAGTAGTACTTTATTCCAATCATCTTGAGTGTTTCTAACTAAGTATTTGTTTAATATGTCTTGTTTGATATTTTCATTGATGGCGTCTGGATTAAAGTTTGAATAGTATATTCTTATGATAGGGGTTAACTGATCAATCCAATTATACTTTAGGCTACCGTATTCAGATTTTTGTTGCTTTGTAAGCCTTACTAAAGCTCTATGGGGGAATCTCTTATTATCTTGATTGGTTATTCTGATTAATTGTTCAATAGCTTGTTTAATTATATAATATTCTAGTTTGCACAGGCTAGCCTCAATTCTTATAATATATTTTATAGATATGCTTCAAATCTAAATTTTCTTGAAATAAATAGATTATAGGTATTATGTTACAGGTGTATTTATTTTGCAATACTTTTCTTTTAACAAAATGGGCATTATTGTTATAAGGGATGGAATGTCAAAAACAATAAAAGGGAAACTCCTTGTGTTCAGTAAAGACATACTCTTTTCGAGTTGTCTGAGCATAATGAGAGTGAAACCCTAATTTATTATAAAGTAAAATGACGAATTTCAAGAAATCAGCACACAAAAGTAACAAGTAACAAAAACAGTAAAAAAAATAAATGGACACTGTATTATCTTGCAAAATGTTGTTGAATGAAATGTCTTCGAAAGTTTAATCCTCGTCCAAATTTAGGTACATTTCCATTTATTGGTAGGATATCAATAATGTTGTCAAAATCATTTTCATGCATGCAAACCTATATTAAACAGTACAGCTGTTGCACATGTAATTGCTACAGATGTATTCATTTTGGTTTGAAGAGTTCGTTGGAGACATGGAAACCGTCTTTTCCAAGTTCCGAATAACCTTTCGACAACATCTCTTGTTCTTACGTGTGCAGTGTTGTATCGGATTTCTGGGTCACTGGGTATACCTATAATGTATACCAACGAATAACCAATTGACTCCTATGTAGCACACAAAAATAAATACCTGGTTGTAATACAGGGGTCAGTAGGTAGTGCCTACATGCATATCCACTGTCTCCGATTAGTAAACCTGGAATTTCACCCCTTTCCATTTTAACTCTTACAGAACTGTGATCAAATATTAAACTATCATGGCTTGAACCTGGATGACGAACCACAATATCCTTCTTGGACCTGAAACAATCTGCATATTTAATGACAAAAAAAGCCTTTCTATTTCGAAATACTTCCCCATTATTTCCACCAGGTTTTGAGATTTTGCTGTGAGTGCAATCAATACATCCAGAAACATTTGGAAAATTAGCGACCCCATAAAAATCGGTTATATTTCTCCGAAAGCCTTGTGCAGTATTGGGAAATCTTACAAAATCACCCAAACATTCAGCTATCAATATTGATACCTTTTTAATAATTATGCTAATTGTCGGTTGGCTAATACCACGCAAAATTCCATTGGATTTTCCATATCACGTAGGTATATATCGCTTTCGCATGCGTTCCTGCCGATTTTCTTCTTCAATAATATCAATATATTCCAAAAATTCCTCAAAATCTCATACATTTTTATTTTAATCACAAAATTATTACAACAAAAAAGCGAGTCTTCATACTTCAATATAAAGGGCAAAGTTAGGTTATAAACCCATGCTCAAGGTAGGTCGAGACCAACCTTGAGGCGGAGTACAATGTTTTTACGATCTCAAGTACGGACTCGTACTCGACATAGAGAAATAATCACTGACCTATAGTGGTTTATAGGTCAGTGGAAATAATAAGAGAGGTTTTAAAACATATGGAAGGAGCTGGAACAAAGTTTGTGCGCAAACTTTAGCGCATGGCGCTTCACCGCAACTAGCTGAACTAACAAACCCTGCTTCCCACTACAGGAAATTTGTCATTTTCAACATTATTTACATGTGATATTAATCGTTGGAATTTTTCAATTTATTAATTTCTTGGCATTTCTGCAAAGTGCATCAACTATTCTAATTATTAGTAGATATTAGTTATTATCACAGGATTAATTATCATTTATCATAGGTAAGTTGAAAAAGTAGATTTTTACTTTTAACGTTAGGTTTTTATAAAATAATGGAAACATTATTTTTCATTTTATCGTTTTTTTTGCAGACAATAACGAAGATTTTCCATAAGTTCTTGACCCAAAATATGTAGGAACTAGTACGGTACCTACTAGATGTAATAATGTAATTTAGGATGTAGTTATTGTAGTTGTAGGCTGAAGGTATGTACCTACTACTTATGTGAAGTGCTTCAATATTTTGAACATTGTATAATTTGTGTCCTTGCTCTCTAATATTTTGCGTGTGCTTCAAGATGCCTCCAGGTAGATTGGTGTATAAGTGTGCAGTTGAGAATCAGTTTCTAGTCCTAGATAACCTGATATTTGATGTTAATTTTTATGCAATGTCCATGATTATTGATGGTAAGTTCAGAGAAATCTGGTAGACTATTTGAATAACTGGCAAATGGAATGACAACTGTTTGTTCCATATTAAGATATAATTGTAATTATGACTCAGTATATTTGGATGAGTTTTTGACCAGCATAAATAATAGGGACAAAAGACAAATCTATAAAACTTGAAATTGAAAATATCAATTTACGATTTTTACATGTTCTTATCAATAAATTTCCAAAGGGTATAAAACAAGTGTTTACCATAACCCAACACACACTAATAGGTATTTAAATTTTGATACAAGAAAATTAAATTAAAACAAATTAAAAGTCAATTACTTGATGTGTCAATTCATACAATACATACATACATACATACAAAAAGTATGACAATAAGAAGTTAAAAAAATTCAGCATTTATCTTGAAAACCAGTGCATACAATAAAATTCATAGACCTTTAATAAATATTGATAAGATAAAACTAGTTTCACAAATTTTTCTTCATGCCTACTATGTATATTATAAAATACTTTATATTTTTTAATGCTGTAAGCTGTAAGAGACCAAGATTTACATGTTTTTACAAAAGTATTGCTATACCTAGTGAATTAAAATATATTGATATTTATTAGACTAAGTTGGAATTTGTTATTGTTTTATTTGTTTTTAAATCTTTTGGGCTGTTTTTATAGAAATAAGTATTGTTTTTTTATTGAGACCTACTTAGTTTGTTTAAACTTAAGAATAAAACTGTGATTAATTTGATTATTTGTTGAAGGCTGTTTTTTTATGTATTCGATTTATTTGATATTGACTGTTTTTTTAGTTACATTATTTGTTGAAGGCTGTTTTTTGTGTATTTGATTTATTTTATTTTAACTGTTTTTGTTTAGTTTAGTTTAGCCTCTGACTGATGGTGCCGAACTAATCCATTCAATACCTAGTGAATTAAAATATTTTGATATTTATTAGTTTAAGCTGGAAATTGTTATTGTTTTATTTATTTTTAAATCTGCGGCTGTTTTTTATAGAAATAAGTATTGTTTTTTCATTGAAACCTAGTTTGTTTAAACTTAAGGCTAAAACTGTGACTTATTTGATTATTTGTTGTCGTTGTTGTTGTTTTTTATGTATTTGGTTTATTTTATTCTAACTGTTTTTTTTTTTAGTAAGATTATTTGTTTCAGATTGTTTTTTTGTATTTGATTTATTTTATTATTTATTTTCTATTGACTGTTTTAGTAGGTATGTGATTTTAGATATTTCATTTTGTGAAAGATGTTAAATTTATATTTTCTCACTTGCAAAGGTTTTTTTTATTCTCCTACCATAATTCCCTATAATATTATAATATAACTAATGAAATATTTGCAGCTGAATGATTTAGCATAATAATGTTATTTTTCAGTCTTTTAAGTCGGCTTAAAAGACTAAAAAACAAATATTAAAGTGCAAAATCATTTAATTGCAAATATTGTTCAATATTACGCGTATCCTGAAAGCTTAAAAATTCAAAAAGTGCGCGTCTTAAGTGATAGTTCATACCTGTAGCCAAGGTAGGCGCTAGTAGTAACTCTATGCCACAGAACACTACACGCTTAACACCTCTCTTATTTTTTATTTCTCTATGATACTCAAGGTTGGTTTATAAAAGACGAATATGGCGCGAACTCGACCTTAAGCATCGAGAGTGACTTGAGCACGGACTATAATTACGGGCATAACAAACAATACACCACAATCTAACGACTAACCCGCGCTAACCTGAATTAATCCTGTCAAACATTTCATGTCGTGCTCGACATGGAATTGTCGACCGCTTCAAACCACTCTAAAATTGTCTATAAGTTATCTATCGAAAATTTTCGATTGCGACATTCGAGAATAAGGAATTACGATTTTTGTTCGAAAATGTAAAAATCTCGCATGCGACAAAATATGTCATCGTTTGAGAATAGACAGCTCTCGAATTTTGGATAACATTTCTTTTCGAAGACAGTTCTAGATGATTCCAGATGTATGCCTCCTTCTTTTTCTTTATGGACCTCTACGTAACCTCAGTACATGTCCGAAGTAACAGTAATATTTCACATTTTCTTTTAAATTTTGATTGGAAATATGATGTGAACATAATTTCTGCGTGATATTGGTTTCTCTTTTCAAACACGATAGTTCCATCCGTCTTCGAGAAAAACGCAATTGAACAGTTCGAAGTTTCAAGAAGAAATTTCAAATATTATTCCGAACATAAAGAGTTTGTTTTGAACTAACGATTTTTGCTGGTAAGTGTTATTTTTTCTAAGAGAGTTAGTTTTGCTGTGGGATTATAGTCTACTGCTGCATTTTTTTAAGCTACCATCACCTTCTCGATTGAAACAACTCGTCATAGGCATTTCACGAATGATGAAATATATATACGAGGCTATACACTCCAGTTGGAGATGTAGCCGCTCAGTTTGAGCTCTTTTGACCCTGTATCTTGTGGGGGTTCAGCCCACTTTTTCTTGCTGTATATCTACAATTTACTGGATGTTTTTGAAGCTTCAACAATTGATCTCCACGCCCTTATGTCCTGCATCTGTCTCATCCCGCCTTGTACTCCCAAAATTTTCATATCCTCCACGACCTGATCTTCCCATCTAGCTTTTGGTCTTCCTGGTAATATTTCCTCATTAGGTCTCCATTCTGTAATTCTCCTTACCTCCTGTCCTTTCTCCATTTTTTTAACATGTCCATACCAACGTATCCTTTTCGATTTAATTGAGTTTACTATATCCTCATTTTCTAATATATTCCTAATTTATTCATAATTCATAAGTCTTCGGTACTCGTTATTCCCTAGTTTCACTGGTCCATAAATTTTTCTAATTATTCTCCTTTCATATATAAGTTGCTTTTCGTCCTCATTTGTAAGTTTCATAGTTTCTGCCTCATAGGTTACTACCGGTTTTATCGCAGTCCTGTAGACTCTTAACTTTGTTTCTCGGCTTATTCTTTCACTCTGCATGATATTTTTAAATTTATTA
Source organism: Lochmaea crataegi (assembly GCA_947563755.1). Taxonomy (NCBI): domain Eukaryota; kingdom Metazoa; phylum Arthropoda; class Insecta; order Coleoptera; family Chrysomelidae; genus Lochmaea; species Lochmaea crataegi. The sequence goes on from OX387435.1 coordinate 13,972,532, forward strand.
TATGCTCTATACCCTGATTGAATTATTTGTCTTATCTCGCTTTTTGTGTCATTTTTGTTACTGATAATTGTTCCCAGATACTTAAAGGTGTTAACAACTTCAAAACGGAATTCATTTAACTTCACTGCTTCTGGTTGATAGACTTCCTTTTCTCTTTTCATTTCCATATATTTTTTTTCCTGATTTATTCTTAGGCCTCTTTTTGCTGCCTCTTCTACAATTTTCTCTAGTGTTTCCTCAAGACTCCTTCGGTCTCTCGCTATTATGGTTAAGTCATCAGCATATGCTATTATTTGTTTTGACTCATTAATTATGCTTCCTTTGATATTACAAGTCCTAATTATGCCTTCCACTGCTATATTAAACAATACCGCTGATAGCCTATCTCCTTGCCTTACACCAGCATTTATTTCAAATTCCTCCGATGGACCTTCCCTAGTCATTACTCTTGCTCTAGATTTTTTCATCGTCATTTTTACCAACCGTATTATCTTTCGTGGTACATTTAGCTGCTCCATATCTTTTATAATTGTTCTTCGTTTCAGGCTGTCAAAAGCCTGCTTAAAGTCAATAAATAGCATTTGGACTCCAATATTGTGTTCATAACATTTTCCTATTACTTGATTTATAGTATGTATGGCATCTACTGTTGATTTTCCTTCCCGAAAACCTGTCTGTCAAAAAATTAAATATCGTGGAGCCTCGAAAAAATTTCCGGAAATTTTTTTAGCTGCATTATTCACACGTATATCTGGATTATTTAATAGTTGTGGATCATATGTTTACCTTTTCAACTGTCAAAAAATTTCTACTTTAATACCGTGGCGTCTCGAAAAAATTTCCGGAAATTTTTTCGGTTGCCATGGTAACTAGTTAAAATTAAGGCATCTTATTGGTTGAAAAGAAGAGGTGTGAACAGAAATGTTTCATATTTCAAAAACATATTGACAATGCTCAATTTAACACCGACAATTTTAGAGCCTTCTAGAGTAACCCTGACCACTACGAGAATCGATAATATCTGTATCAATTTAGAACTCGCTTTGTCATTTGATGCGACTACATTTTGAAGTAGGAATGTCCGATCACAAAGATCAACTATTGTCCATTAACGTGAATAAAGTTGATACTAATAACAAATACTAGGTATATTGGGAACTGACCCATTGAGTCACGCTGTCTGGTGGTGAAAAATCACACTACCATAAATATACAACACTACTATGAATGCCAAACTGGATTTCGTATATCTCGCCATTGCAACGATAAGATTTTTGTATTTCATACAATTATTAATAACTATTTACGTCTATGCTTAGGAAAACATTTTGATTTAATAGTTGATTAAAGAAAGGCTTTTGATTCCTAGAATTATAGCGTACTCTGGAAAAGCTTTATTTACAAGGCGTTAGTTTTAAAAGGTGATGTAACGGCTACTCAGTTTAGAGAGCATCTCAGGTGTAGATTCTGAGACCAAACTAGTACAAATTCAGAGAGTAGTCTTACCGGTTCTCGGGTAATCCTAAATTTATTTAAGGTACTGAAATTAGATAAAGGTAAATTATGAATGTTAAGAAAGGTAAGTGGGCGCAACCCTGAATAATACTAGCTTATTTGTTATTCACATCAGCATTATAACGACAAATCCTGTAAGATTGGAAGGGAAAATAAACTTTATGAACAACGTTATTAAATTTACAAGCTGTATATTAACTTTTGTTACAAACAATTAAACAAAGGAAAACAATTGACTAGTTTTTATTGACGTCGTTGAAGAAGCGATGAAATATATATCCATTACTTTCCTGGAATGATGGTGAGGAGATGGTGTCCTTTTGTCCCTTTTAGGTTACATATCTTGTCCCAGGTAAAGTTCCAGGTAGTGTCTCAGGTAAAATGTGGGACCAGGTAAAGTTTGTCCCAGGTAAAGTTCGGGTCCAGGTAAAGTGCTAAGAACAATACTATTATCAGGAACAAATTTACCCAATTTAACAAAATCCAGGATGTCTGAAGTATGATCTTACAATGTTAAAGAAAATTATTAATTTAATATTACATTGTTAAAGAAAATTATTTGACAACGTGGTTCATACATCCTGTATTTATAGATAAAAGAAATACTCAAAGAAATCAAATAAAAAACATAAAATCGAATAACCGATTCTACACTGGTTTGAAATATATTCCAAGATAACATTAAAGAAATATGAAAGACAAAAAAAAACCACAAAATCATATCGATATATATTCCTGGCACTGGAACGACATTGCTACATAATAAAGATAGGAAAGTAGAAAACTATTGAGAAAGGATAGTTATAGTTATACATTTAAGCGAAATAACTTACCATTCAAATGAATGCACTTCTTAAAGATAAGATACGATAAGTTAGAAAGGCTTCAATGGCACATGTTCACAGGAAAGAAGAATGAACCCTCTCCGCCATTCTTTGAATACAGGAAATCATATGAAAGATCAGACTTACGTCTCATGTTCATGTCATGCTCAGACGCCTTGACCAGGAAAGGAATTTACATTTCAATAGTGAATTCTTAATTAACATTTAATTAATGAGTGGTAGAAGAAGAGATACAAGGTCGAAGTGGGAATATCAAAATAGAAGTGACTATTTTCACGACAGACGGAACTCGATCGGCCCGTATAGAAACGTTGATTTCGACTATCGTCGACAGTAAATATATTCAGCCTTGAAACATTTCTCGGTGTTGGGTATGAGAAAAGACTGGCTATTCGCCGCCCATGCGATAATTTATTATTGATTAACTGAAGGAAAGTAAAGTGAACGAAATTAACGTTACAGTGACTCGCTTAATCCATTTCTTTTTTCCATATTTATTTAGGGTCTGGATAGCTATTTCAAAAAACATAAAGGTGAAGGAGCTACATTAGATGAAACAACGAACATTAACATGCTAATGTTAGCGGACGACCTAGTCCTCTTTGATGAGTCACTAATTTGAATGTCTCATAATATAAAAATCTTAGAGTCATACTGCGATAAATTCAATATTGAAGTTATTACTTCAAAAACAAAAGTTATTGTTTTCCATAGAGATAAACAACCACAATTCACATATAAAAGCTTTCAAATAAAAAACGTGTTTTCTTACGAGTATCTAGGTGTAATTTTCTCATAAACAACCTTAAAAACCGTGAGCAAAAATCAGGTTTGTCCCAAGGTTTAGTTCTAAAGACCATAAATTCTTCACACATATTAGACAGAAACTCAATTAAAACCCTATATAATAACGTAGTCATACCCACTTTCACATATCCTAGCAGTATTTGGGCTCTAAGTTACATAGAAGGTGCTGAAAAAAAGAAAAATAATTTTTGGAAAAACCTGCTCTTTTTACAAAACTGTATAGTGGCATATGTAATCCGAACTGAGGTTAATATTTGTAAGCTGGGATATTTTATTATAAGTTTCTGAATGGAATATAAAATCATGAAAACAACAGCACTTGCCCGTTTAAAAAAACTCTATATTGCTGATAATGTCAACTTGAAATATAACTGGATTAGTCAATTACATGCTTGCTTAGAAAAATACTGCCAGCTCGAATTAAATATTACCTACATAGGGGTCATTGATAAAGAATATATTTTATCTTCTTCTTATCATAACTATAGAGAAGACATAAATAAAATTCTACTCAGAACATATAATTCTCGTCACAACTTTTTATTGAGAGACCTCATTCCATTTGAAACAACCAACTATATGAAATACTTGTTACCCCTTTATATTAAGAGATTAATTGCGCAGTTGCGAACTGATAATGTAGAAAATTTGTACATATTGTTGCGAGGTCACCAACTCAAAGCCAGCCCTGTCTCTTGACTATTATCACCATACGACCGGAAAGTGTAGGAATGGGTCCAGTTGTCGATTTAAACATCCAGTCTCGGCTACACAGAAGTTCCAGGACGAACTTCCTATTAAGGAGGGGCCAATGTTGCGAGGTCACCAACACAAAGCAGGCCCTGTCTCTCGACTGTAAATTTTGGCGAATGCGCTCCTTTCGAGAACATTCTGGAAGATTTGTTTTTGCATACTTAAAATACAAGAACTTTCCAGAATTGATCAAGACTATATATACGCAGGTTTTTGAGTGAGTTGACAATTAGTGAAACGGTCAGTAAAGAGTTATTTCACAGACAGATTACAGAAGTTCTTAGTAAGCGGACAGTGAATTGAATAGTGAAGATAAATAGTGTAATATTTAAGAAGTAAAAATAAACTATCATACCGTGTGTAAATAAATTAGTAGACGTTAATAAGTAGAGTGTGTATATAAATTAAGTTCAATAAATGAATCAATTGATAGTAATTAGCCATAGTGTGTATAATTTTATCCCACAAGTAAAAATTATTTAAATAAATGAGAAAAACATTACAATATGTATAGGGATGAAACCCCGTATACATTAAGACAAAACTAACCTGCTCAATTTGCAATCAATTAACACCCGAATCACTTGAACATATATACTTCTGACATGTCCTATGTATAGTGGTTTAAGAACCAAACGTGTCAAGTCCGGAAGATATTCAGATGATTTAGATGCTTTATCAAAATCAAACGATATATCGGTATTAAAAAGGTTATTTAAATTTCTCAGCTAGGCGATGAAATTGAAATCGTTCATCACAAATGAATAACTGAAGGCACCTCAATCAATATTTCTATTTATTTACTATGTATAAAATATTCTATTGATTTGGGCAATATTTTTAGAAAATGCCGCAGCTAAAACTCTTCTCAGGTCGTGGTTCAAAAGAATTCCTTTTAATTTGATAAAATTGTCAAATACAAATTTTTTAATTTCAATAGAGGAGTTCAGTCTAAGGTCAGTGTGACCAACAAAAAGTGGTTTTTATGACAAGAATGACAGTTAATGTCTACCATTCAAAACTATTGAATTTAGTAAAGCGTTGTCTGCAGGTATTGTTTTGTTTAAGTTTGTAACATTCACTTGTATTTTCATGTTGTCAAATAAGACAGTTATATAGTTGTCATTTTTACATTAAAAGATCATTCCAGTGCTAGTTTTTCATTTTCATATAATCACAATAATTCAAAAGGTCATGGGCCCAGATTACGTGAAATTGTAAAGGAAGATTAACTGCAGTAAATATCGTTATTTATTTTGTGCAAGAATTATTTGTGAACTCAAAAAAAGAAAATTGGAAAGCAATTTATTTTTGAAGTTTTGAAGCCGATAATTATTAAAAGACAAAATAAATGGAAGGCGATCGCGTTAATATTGAAAAGCTGGAAAGCGGCAGCAACTGGCTAACATGGAAGTTTCAAATGCGTCAGATTTTAGAAGCTAACGATCTTTTTGACTACGTCGATGGAACAAACGTCAAACCGACATCTGAATGTACAAATTATGCGAAGGAAATTGTGACTTGGAAGAAGGCGGATGCTATGGCCAGACGAGCAATTTCCACGACTTGTATGAAACAGGCATTACTGCAGAATATGAATTGTGAAACAGCTCAAGAGATGTGGGAGACGCCCAAAAGTACGTATGAGCAAACATCAAAGGCAAATATTTTATTTTTACAACAAAAATATTATGGCTACACAAAACAACCGGAAGATGACATTGCGACATTTTTATCAAAATTAATGGAAATAGTGCAGCAATTACGTGATCAAAAAGAAATTATTTCTGAGTCCATGGTAATTTCGAAGATATTAATGTCACTACCGTCCGAGTTTAATCATATCCATAGTGCATGGGAATCTGCAAACGCAGATAGTCAAACTTTGGCAAATTTGCGGGCTCGTTTGATGGCAGAAGAACTTCGTTTGAAGTCGCAGGGTCAAGTTCAAGAAGTAGAGGCGCTAATGGCTAAGAGAATCTTCTCGAAGAAACAAATCAATAATTACAAGAAAGGAAATTCATCGAATAATAACAAAGCGACAGATAAAAATGACAAACCGAAAGGCAAATGCTTCAAATGTGGGAAAAAGGGCCACTGGAAAAGGGAATGCTCGGAAAAGAAGACTAACTTCAACGGGAGAAAAGAAGAAAATTCAAATGATGCTTTTATTTGTTACAAAACAACAAATAGAGACCAAGATACTTGGATTTTGGACTCAGGTGCAACTGATCACATGAGTCATCGCCGAGAATGGTTCGAAAACTATACGGAAATAGCTGAACCAATTACAGTTGGTAATGGTGACAAGATAATGGCTCTGGGCAAAGGCGATATCAACATTTTTGCTTTTAATGGAGATGAATGGATTCGCAAACGAGTCATGGGAGTCTTGTTCGTGCCGGAACTTAAGAAAAATTTGTTTTCATTGGGAAAGGTGTTAGATCGCGGGCATCAATTGAACATGAACAACGAAGGTTGCAAATTGCTGAAAGATGGAAACATTGTTGCAGTGGGAGTTCGCAGAAAAAGTTTGTTCCAAATGTTGTTCAGAACAATACAACCATCAAAGATTGAAACTTCAGCAAGTGTAGCAATCAAAAACGCTACACTTCGTTCATGGCACGAACGTCTAGGACATCAGAATTCGACACATGTGAAGAAGTTTCTACTAAGTCGGGGTATAGATTTCATTGATGAGGAATTTGCATGTGAAGCTTGTGTCTATGGAAAGCATCATCGAAGCAGTTTCAAGAGTCGCGAAGAAAAGTCAAAGATGTGTGGCGAAATCATTCATACTGACGTGTGTGGTCCGTTTCAGACGAATTCAATTGGTGGATCCAGATATTTTTTGTTGCTCAAAGATGATTATTCTCATTTTCGTTTCGTATATTTCATGAAACAAAAATCAGAAGTAGCGAGTATTATCGAAAAATGTGTTAAACTGATTCAGAAGAAGCATGGTCACAGTGTTCGCAATATCAGATCTGACAACGGCACAGAGTTTGTCAATGAAAAGCTGAAAGTTTTCTTTGAAGCAGCTGGAATTCATCATCAACGAACTGTGCCATATACACCAGAGCAGAATGGTTGTGCAGAAACGGAAATACGAACTATCGTTGAATCAGCAAGGACAATGCTTGAGGCAAAGAAGGTTGATAGGAAATTCTGAGCGGAAGCAGTAAATACAGCAGTTCATGTGCTAAATCAAACTGGAACAAGCACAGTTGACAACAAATCACCGTATGAATTATGGCATAACAAGGAGGCGAAGCTAGACCATTTACGGATTTTTGGTTCGGAAGTATTTATTCACATTCCAAAAGAAAAACGTCAGAAGCTCGACGCGAAGGCAGAAAAATGTATGTTTGTTGGTTATGATAATAATTCAAAGGGATATCGAGTTTGGAATTCGAAAACTAGTAAAATCGAGATCTCACGAGACGTCGTTTTTTTGTTAGAAAATTCAATGGGAACACTCGATATTTGTGTTGAAGAAAATGCTAGTGTAGTCAGTAAGAATGAAAATAACGAAAACGAAGACAATTATGGTATTGACAAAGGTGCAGAAAATGAAAATGACGAAGATAAGGACACAAATGAATGTGCGTCACTAGATCAACAGAAAAATCGTGGTATGACCTGCGATCTTGATAGCAGAAATATTGTCAATAGGCGTCTACGTGATCGTAACACATTAACACATCTGGTAACTGGTGAACATTCTGCAATGTTGGCAGTCAGTGATGAGCCAAGAACGTATGAGCAGGCAATTCAGTCGATTGATTACAAGCAGTGGGAGCGAGCAATGGATGAAGAGTACGATTCACTTATGAAAAATCATACTTGGATTTTGGTCGATGCGCCAGTTGATCAAAAAGTGATTGACAATCGCTGGGTCTACAAGGTCAAAGAAAATCCGGATGGGAGTGTTAATCGGTATAAGGCACGATTGGTAGTACGAGGCTTTACACAAGAGTACGGAATCGATTACCAGGAAACATTTAGTCCAGTGGTGAAGTTTACATCAATCAGAGCGATCCTAGCATTGGCTGCGGCAGAGCGTATGACACTAAAACAGTTTGATGTGAAAACGGCTTTTCTAAATGGCGATTTAGAAGAAAATGTTTATATGAGCCAGCCAATTGGATATAATGACAACAGTGGCCGAGTGTGTAAACTATACAAAAGTTTATATGGTTTGAAGCAGGCTTCGCGCTGTCGGAATAAGAAGCTTACTTCTTTCCTTAACAGTTTTGGTTTCAAAGAGAGTGGATCCGATCCATGCGTTTTTGTTAGCAACGGAAAAGATGGAATGTTAATTTTGGCAATTTACGTTGACGATGGATTGATTGCAGCAGAAAAACAAGAAGCCATTAAGCCGGTCATTAGACACTTACAGAGAGAATTTGAGATCAAAATTTTTGAGCTGAAATGTTTTTTGGGACTCGAAATTGATCAGCTTTTGGATGGATCGATTCATGTTCATCAACAAGGATATGCAAGAAAGGTTCTTGATCGTTTTGATATGACATATTGTAAGACAGTGACAACTCCATTAGCTAGTTCACAAAACCTCGGAGATTTTGAAGCTGATAAAAAAATCGATTTTCCTTATCGAGAGGCAGTCGGGAGCTTGATGTATCTGGCCGTTGCAACCAAACCAGATATTAGTTTTCGCAATTGGAAGTGTCAGTCGATATTTGGAAAAACCAGCTACTGCACATGTGAATGCAGTAAAACACATTATGAAATATATCAAAGGTACAATGAACAAAGGAATACGTTTCGTAAGCGGAAATAATTTAGACTTTTGCGGGTATAGTGATGCCGACTATGCTGGAGACACGCAAACACGAAGATCAACATCAGGTTATGTTTTCATGCTTGGAGGAAGTGTAATTAGCTGGGGATCAGAACGACAAAAATCCGTCGCACTATCCACAACAGAATCCGAGTATGTGGCAGCGTCACAAGCTATAAAAGAACTTGTCTGGTTGAAGAATCTCTTATGTGATCTTCGACAAGTTAAATTGGATGTACCAGTTTTATTTATGGATAATCAAAGCGCAATACGACTTGTGAAGAATCCAGAGTTTCATAAGAGAACTAAGCATATTGACGTACGTTACCATTTTATCCGAGAGAAATTCAAAGATGAATTTTTTGAATTACAATCTGTTCAAACAGATGACCAGGCAGCCGATATCATGGCAAAGGCATTATCAAAATTGAAACATCAACATTTTTGTCAAATGTTGAATGTATTGTCAAAGTGAATGTTGACATTGACTTGTAACAAAAAGTGGGAGTATTGAATTTAGTAAAGCGTTGTCTGCAGGTATTGTTTTGTTTAAGTTTGTAACATTCACTTGTATTTTCATGTTGTCAAATAAGACAGTTATATAGTTGTCATTTTTACATTAAAAGATCATTCCAGTACCAGTTTTTCATTTTCATATAATCACAATAATTCAAAAAAAACATAAGATTTTTGCAGGTTTTTTATCATTACGAACATCTATATTGCTTTATTAAAACAATGAATTAACCCCGAAGCGTAAATTTAAAATGACGTTTTAGCTGAATTCTCAATGCATCGGTGGCCAGTAATTCTAGGAACTTTCGGCAAATCACCAATTCTCATCTGTCATTATGTCACTAGTTATGTCAGATGTCAGTGGAAAAAGAAATCAGAAGAATAAAGTGATACAACTAACTAGAACTACTACAAAAGTACGGAAATAAATAAACATAAACGATAGGCGATTCGGGTTAAGATTGCAGCGCCGCAGACGGTGACAGTTGAAATCTAGCTATGGGCCATTATCAGCCATTATATTTGTTTATTTAACTGTGTTTGCGTGTGTTGATCTAGTTAATGTGCTTATTTTTGGATTTGTGTTATTTTTTCTTCGGAAAATACCTCTTGTGGATTGACTTGATTTGGATTTTGTTCATATATCAACATCATTAGACAATAAGTTGAGCATAGTAGATTACATGAAATACAGTTATGATTCATTTTCAAATATTGGAACTTCAGCAAATAAAATGAAAACTAACAGGAATACAATGTAACAACTGTTGAAAAGTACTTAAATACAATGGAAAACACGACAAATGACTGATGACATGACCCTTAGCTCGGTTACCTGAACGTCCGGTAGGGGGCGTATCGCTTATGCCAACGAATATCAGGAAAAACAAATAACACTGATATCTGACATAACTAGTGACATAATGACAGAAGAGAATTGGTGTTTGCCGAAAGTTCCTAGAATTACTGGCCACCAATGCATTGGGAATTCAGCTAAAACGTCATTTTAAATTTTAAGATTTACGCTTCGGGTGTGTATTCATTGTTTTAATGAAGCAATATAGATGTTCGTAATGATAAAAAACCTGCAAAAATCTTATGTTTTGAATGGTAGACATTAACTGTCATTCTTGTCATAAGAACCACTTTTTGTTGGTCACACTGACCTAAGACTGAACTCCTCTATTGGTTAATCCTAAATTTTGACATGCGCCAGCATTCGGAATTAACTTTATCTTCTTATTTGAATAATTGATAAAAACTTTCATCGTCTGTCATATCTACACAATATATTGTTATATGAATTTTATTGTGGGCTGCGTGAATATTGTTTGATTATTAAATATTTTCTTAATTCTTATTATTATTATCGTCAATTTAAGAAACCCCTTGTATACTTACTTTATTTTTCTTCATTTGTAGATCCGGCTAGCTATTATTGAAGGGTTTCGACTCTCTATCTTAGGTTGCGGTTCCCTCAAATAATTTTACGATAAAATTAATATTAATCAATTTAATTTTTAAATTTTTATTATGTTGAACTGTTTGAATTTATAGAAAGAATATGTAACAAATTTAGTTTAAATTCCAACCTTTATAATCCTCTTTAAAATTATTCTAATGTTCCAGTACAATTCAATTCTCTCCTCTTCCTTCCTTTTTAATTCTAATTAATAAATTTACTTTGGCAATTTCTAGTTTGAATTTTTAATCTGATTTATCGCATTCCTCTCGTAACACAAATAAGAACTTTTTAAATTTGTGCCATGCGCATAAACACGGTCAGTTATTCTATTAAACCAAAATGGTTGTTATCGTTATGAACTTAAACATGTGTCTCTTGGAAAGAAGTGTAATTGAATTGCTTTGGATTATTTACTTTAATAAGGTAAGCTTCCTTTTTAAATGTATAACTACTAATATCAACATTAAATAACTATCCAATAGGAAATACGCAATAGGTAAATAAATGTTCTCACAATATGAAATATTTATAGGTTATTTCTTTTTAGGAAAAAGATGAGAAAGAATGTTCTCTCCTATGCTGTGTGGGATATAATATAACATCAAAACTGCATGCTGATGTCATATTCACCATTGTAGAAAGGGAATTAAACTCTCAGGAACAAATTATGTCGGCTTCCTCTGGATACTTGGGACGCTATCTCCAACTTTAGTTTAAATATGTGAAATTGAGCTTACCGCTTTCTAGTTGACAATAAATGGATTTTATTTCTTACGAGGTTAGTACTTCTTGAATTCTCTCTGGTGTGACTTTTTAACTTTTTCTTTTAATATTCACCATCGAAATTCTCGTGCCTTCTCCTTCCTCGTACCAAAATCAACAACCCTCAAGTTTTCTTGTTATCTTTTACCAGACGACTTGCCTTCCTGATAAATAGTTTTAGAGTTATTTTTGTTGATTTCTCTTGAGGTTAAAGGTACTTTCACATGTTATTAAATTACTTCTTCTATTAACTACACTTTTTTTTAATTGGCTGATTCAATTCGCGATTTTCCACTGTCACTTCACAAATTTTTAAAATAATGACATTAATCTGTTTGGATTGCAACATTTTCACACTATGTACAAATAATGTGTTAATTCTAACATTGTCTATTGAGGTTTATGAAGATAAATTCTATGTTTTCATTGTTTGACTTTATTTCTGTTTTTATTCGATTGATTTATTAATTTTATTTTATTCTTTCTAATATAATTGCAATACAGGGTGTTTCAAACTAATTAATTTTGAGATATTCTGTTTCTAACTAATAAAACATAATTGTTTTATTAAGCAAAACTTTCTTCAATTTCAGGTTATTCACCTTCAATTGGACCTACCAATTTTAAATCATCACAATATATATACATTTTTTCTTTTCACTTTTTTTAAATTTACTATAATACACAAACCTCATGTAACCGTCTCTTCAGCCTGTTCATGTATATAATTGTAATACTAAACTGCAATATATTATTATAATTATAATTATTATTATCACTTTTCGCAATATCTCTTGATAAGCATAATTCAGTTCTTCCTACTTTCATAGTATTTATTTCATGATTTGTTCTCTGTAAAATATTTTGTCCCAGTTGTGTTTTAATATTTATTTTTATTTCACTAAAATTAGTTAAATTTGATGTATCGTATTTTATATTAGATTTTTACTTTATGTATTGATGAATGTGTAATGTTTTTCTTATTTATAAAAATAGTTTTCATTTGTGGGATGAAATTATACACACTATGACTAATTACTATCTATTGGTTTATTCATTAAACTTAATTTATGTACGTACACACTCTACTTAATGTCTACTAATTTATTCACACTCGGTATAATAGTTCTAATTCATTTTCACCACTTCAATATTACACTATTTATCTTCACTATTTTATTCACTGTCCGATTACTAAGAACTTCTGTAAACTGTCTGTGAACTAACTCTTTGTCTTCGTTTCACTAATTGTTAACTCACGCAAAAACCCGCGTATATATAGTCTTCATCAATTCTGGAAAACTCCTGAACTTGCTAGTCCTATGCGTATACAGAGCGTCTTCCAGAATGTTCTCGAAAGGAGCGCATTCTCCAAAATTCATAGTCGGCCGGCTTTGAGTTGGTGACCTCGCAACAACTGTATGTACTAAATATTGTATTTAAGATCAATAAAGTATCCCATCCTATATTATTATTATTATTATTATTACAACAATTGAGTGAGAACATGCTGTTTACCTTAATCATTGAGTTTATAAAGAGATATATTCATTAATGTGATAAATATGGAACACTGAAGGTAAACCCCCAGTCTCTGAAGGAGATAATTTGGTTATCAAAACACGCGTAAGATAGTGTAAAGTGTTAGTGTTGGTGTAGCGGTTGTGTAAACAGTATTCAGTGTCAAGTATTGCCACTGGTTCCAGAATTTCCAACTTATATACATGGAAGTTGGAATATTTCCTGAACGTGAGAGATTAAAAAATAGTATATGCTGTTCAGTTTGAGACTCTCAGAACAGAGATTTAAACCATGGTTTTCCATCACTTATCGAATTCAGGTGAAAGCTTAGTGGCTATGGAAATTTATTTTGGCAATAGGGAAAAATGTAAAATGTGAAAACTATTTATCTCTTATTTGCATGTTGAGGCTAGCAATTCTTACAATAAAATAATATTGCATGTTTACACCTTCCACTCAAGCAGATTATACATGAACACATGAACAGTAGTTCTGGCATTGTCGATAAGACGAGAGGGCCAAAAAGTTATATTTTCTATAAACAATTTCCTTTACTGTGGTGTCTTTGGTTGAACAATATACCTACACCAAACAAAAGCATTCAGATCAACTTATTTGAACGACCGCTGTAATCACTACATAACATTGTATTTAATGAAAAGCTTCGAAAAATTTAATCTTTCTTGTGTGCACATTTTACTGTCAGTATTTTTAATAAAGAAGCTGCCACGGAAGGAATTTAATATATCAGAACGCCTTTACAAGAATGTCGGCAAAAATTATTATTAAAACAATGGAAAGGTGGTTGGAAAAAGAGTTTAATTTTTAATCCCTTGCACCTGGAAACGAAAAAATAATTATAACATAATCCTCAAACATAAACAATCGCCCAGCGTCGAGCTTTGATGAAAGAAAAATAACGTTGAGCAACGCAAACATTAACCTATATTTATGGAAATCGTGGACATTTACTTTAATTTACGCCCACGACTTTGCCTGGACATGACAGTTTTTCAAATGCTGTACTGATGCGAGATATCTCAACTTTGTCACAGAATAAACAATCCTGTTATTTTGTGAACCAAACCAACTTGTGATGCCTTTTGGCCCAATATAATAATATAATAATAAATATTTAAAATAAGAATTAAATTCCCTTGATCTTATTTCAACAAAACGTTCGAACATTTCATTATTATACAAATATAAATTATAAGGTTATTGTCAAGTTCAAGCGTGAAGCAAAGCAAAACAATAATATGTTTATTTGGTTTACTCGAACTTGACTAGTTATATAAATATACATTCAATATTTATCAGAGAGGAAGTTGATTCAGAATAAATCATGAAGAACATTCTATATAGTCGAATGGTCAGGGATAAGTAATCCTTAACCAATAAGTATAAGTACGCTATACGGCTAGGTACTTATGCATAGCCTTAGTAATACTAATTAGTGTAATGTATTCAGTAAATAAATCAAACATATCCCAGTGCTAGAAGTAGTTGTTTCATTTCCTTGAGATGATCCTCCATGTGACCTGCAACACCACCTATTTAGAGGCCCTTCTACACCTTTAGTCTACCAACGTATCCATTGACGTTTTTACATTCATTACAAACTACCCCTATTTATAAGGAGACTATATAACCTCACTTTTTCTTGGAAGCTAAATTGAATGCATTCTGCACAAACTTGCCGAAGCAATTTGTTTGGGGATCACAATCCTCCACCAAATATACTTTTGTTACCTATTACCCCAATTACAGGTATTTTGGAAAGAGACAATACATGAAAATATAACAAACCAAATAAAACGGAAGTAATTGCAGCGTTACTAATAATACAAAAGTGAGATTGAAATAGGTCCAAGAGAAAACTAATAAATTTATTGGACAGGTGGGAAGAAAAGGTAGCTACAATAATAATGGAATATACAGAATTGGATATTGAGGGAGAAACAATGGATACAAAATTTTTCCACTACCGTTTACTTTTAGCGCGCTCACTATCTAGGACAATTGAGAAGCTTTTACGCAAATAATTATTTACAACGAGACTGCTCATTTTTGTTACCAAATAATTAATAACTTTCTATACACATACATTCAAACTCAAACGGAACATAGGGATTTTAAGCATTGTATCAGAACTGCTTTTGAACTAGTCGACCAACATCCAGCTTCAACAGATTTAAAACACGATTATTACAATCGTTTATTTGGACACTTATAACATATCGTACAATTCCCACCACTCCGTATTCCTAACGGTGGGCGGTCCTTAATTAGCGTCAGACAGTCAGTAAACAACAGTCATGTTTCAATTTGAAAAATCCTATTTTGTTTTATTTACGAATTTATTTTTATTTTGAAAGCCGTTATTGCCAAAAGAAATCAAAACATATTATCTTAACTCGAAACATTAATTGTTGAAGAGAATTTAACAATTAATTTTCGATTTTAACAACATAAAACGTAAGCATATTGTTTCAATATGTAGCGACGTTTACTACCCCCATCAAATAATTATTCAATACTAAATCGCAGTTTGCACACACCTCGCACATAACTAACAAATTTTAGAAGGAGAAGGGGCGGGCCTTTTTACAGTGATTCTGAATCCAGCTGTCCAGATCAATACTTGATATTCATTGAACTGAACTTATAGAAATGTTTTGTTGGTGGACTATTTAGATCGGCCAATACACTAAATCCCTATGTTCCGTTTTCATTTGAATGTATCTGTATATGGGGAATGATACTTCTTATAAATTTTACCATGAGGTGTCTGTTCGAAAATATTTACGATATATCAGTGAATATGTTACATAATACTCGAATTTGGGTAATGCTCACATGTAGTTATAAGGATATCTGATTCGATCTGGCAGGCACAAATTAGCAACCATTTCTTTTCAACATATAGAAATGGTAAAGGTACAAAACAAGTAGTTGGTATGAACACTTTTCCGAAAATTCCATCGCTAATTGCGGAATATTTGAGTTTACCGCATCCAGAAGAATATACAGGTCACATGCTTCGACGTACTTCGGCATCGCTTCCAGTTGATTTGGGTGGAGACATTTTTCAATTAAAGCAACATGGAGGATGGTAATCTACTGCTGTTGCCGAAGGGTATGTGAACAATTCACTCAATGAAAAAATGAATTGATTTCACGAATTTCACAAAAGGGGCTAATGTCAGCAGTTTTTTAACCTACCTTCAACATCATAATATGAGAATCAAGCAGAGACGAACTTGACTGTTTCAAAAATTCACAATTCAAATAAAGCCATGAATTAAACAGAATCACACGTGACTGGATCAAAAATTCACATAAATCAACCAAACAATTGCGTTTTCAATATTCACATTGCGAAATAAAACTGAAATACTTATAACATACAAAGTTGTTAATTTTTTTCAAATATTATTGTTGTGTATAGTTTCCAATGCAGTCGTTATGCATTCATTAGTTGTAATTTACAGAAGGAGTTTAATTAAAATATTCCAAATTACTATTTTGATTTTATGTAGGAAAAATATTGTATGCAACACATGAAGTGTCGCTCTTCTCACATCGAATTTCCGTTTTCCATTTTACAACCACTTTATGAACTTGTTGCATAAATCACTATTTTATGAATAAAAAGTAATACATTACATAATATTCATTCCAAACATACAATTTCATGCGCCATTTGTAAGGGCTCTTCTCATTGGTTTGATGTAATGTGACGCACTAGCCCCTACACGCCTATTGGCCTTAACCAGACCAATCATATAAGTATCAGACAAAACAAAAGTGAATCAATTTTGAGGTTAGGCTTCATCGTATTTGTATGCTGTTTTTAAGTTCTTGTGATTCTTGTTTCTCCGTTGAACAATGTTTGTCGAGATTTTCATCGATAATGCCTTCAAAAAAGTGCTTCGTGTTCACGTGTTTGAACTGTAGCGAAAACTGTAGAAATAAACTGTATTTCAATCCCAAACAATAAGGACATCCTGACGAGATGGTTTTTTGAGAGAGGTGTTTTGACCTTGATAAGCCTTTTACAACTTTTGTAAAGATCATTCTGATATGAGTGAATAAGTCGATTAGTTCTGGACGAAAATACTATAGTCTCATCATTTATTTTCAGTTAAAGGTAGATATGGAAAACTGGATGCAATTCAAATTGATCGGATCCCGAGTTCACGTTGAAAAAGATGCTGTTCCTCATAAATTCGTGGATGGAAGAAAACATGAAATGCAAACTGACATTTTCATAATGACATTTTCATAAAAAAATGAAGTTGGAAACTTCACAGCATATGAAGGGTGGGGTGAAATTTTGCTTTGATGATCCATCTACTTCCTATGCAGTACCATAAATGAGCAGTCCTTCTAGGATGGCAGAGCTTGTATGCGGTGAAGTTAAGTCTCCTCCTGGTACATTTTTGTCAAAATACTTCGAAGTGCCAATGGAAGTAAGCATTACCAGAGCAGAATATGGAACTAGTGAAAATATGCCTTCCGGCTCAGTATTACAGTCCCAGTATGTTAAAACCAAAATGTACATACGTTGATAGGAATTTGATGGGAATCAAGGCAAAAAGAAGAAGTGTTGCAACTATGGCATCAATAGTGCGTATGCATACCTTGTGGAACTTCAACTATATTCGTTGAGCCATTAAAAGGTACTGTTGAGAGTAAGACAAGTGATTCCAGTTTTTCCCGCATCACCACTGACAACTTTAATTTTGTCCCAACATCCTTGAAATAAAAATATTTTTTGGTGGCACTGAAGTTGTTTAGCATTACACAGAATGTTCGCATCACATAGGATCTTTGAAGAAGATGAGCAGATTGAGAAAAGCTGTTTCTTGATTGAAATCACTACAAAATATGTGAATATTTCCTTAAATGCAATGGGGAGAGTTTGGGCCTCTTGCACCTTTTCTAATAACCCTAAATATTCACAATTAGGCATTTATTTTTGACCAACTAAAGTTAAAGTACACACATGCATAATCACAATTCAAACACAAGAGGTACCTTGTAAATTATCAATAATTTCATTAATTACGGTGATTTCAACGATTCTGATCTCCAATTAAATAACAATAATTATTTATGGCAAATTGAATCGGGCACACACGAATTCCCGTCAGGTTTCTTAATGAATAGTCCTGAAAACTCCAGTATCTCGTAATCCTGAGTTCTAATAAAAAAGTTGAATAATCTATTGGGGTGGCTAAGTACTAATTGTTATGAACATATCTTTCTCTCTTTTAGAAACATATATATTATAATGGTTTTGCTTATACGTGTGTGTATTTTTGTAGTTTTTGTTTGTAATATTTATTTTGATTTTTTTAATGAAGTTTGTCTTTGTGTTTATTTGTCAAATAAAATAATATACTCTTGCAACGGCTTCTCAGATAGAAATTCGACTATTTACCTCAAGGTCGTGTTTCAAGGTTATTGTAGATGACGGTTCGTAGATGGCGTTCCAAGCTAATTTTTAAATTATGTTTTCTTTTATGTAAGAAATTAATTAGTTATGTACTCTGATTTTGATTTTAATAAACAACGATACACAAGGCAATATGGAACTCAACAATGATATAGATTATTACAAACAACAATACAACATTTTGTCGTGTCGACAATAATAGAACTGTGAAATACTCTTACCACCAATATTCGCACCTCTCCGAATTACGGAACGTGATTTCCGCTCCGTCTAAACAGCTGATCTCTAATTTTCCTCACAGAAATGTGGGGACGTAATCTAATAAAAACATTAATACAATTTACGTTCAGTACCATGCGAATATTAGTAAATTTGATATAAAATTTTCATGTAAGCATGCAATTATGATACTAGATAATACAACTTATAAATAAAAACCTATCTAAACACTTGAAATCACTTTCGATACTATGTAATATTTTTTCAACCTCAAAACTGTGTTATGCTACAATCCACAATTTTTTTTTTTTATTCGGTTATTTAACGTCGGTCTATTTCTGCAACTTAGGCTAATCACCGACGCCGGGAGCACTCTACCCCTAACCGGAAATTTTGCCGAATCCACTAGTGTTCCAACCAGTGGTAGGGATCTTTATCGAGCCCAACATCCATGGACTCGGGACCTCGGTTTTACGTCTCATCCGAAAGACGGCATATCTCCATTATACCTCGTGCTCATTGGTATAATGCCTGCGAGCTGTGATATGCTACTGACCCTAGTAATCTACGGTGCTTCGCTGCAGGCTGTACGGGCTCTACGACGGTGTTTCCCCAGCGGTCACCCATCCAAGTACTAACCGTGCTCGACCTTGCTTGGTTGTCATTATCGCTTCAGAAGCGTTCCACTACAAAGCTGGGCCGACGCCCCCAACACAATCCACAATTAAACCTTTGTGAACTGATTGCAGCTACCTGGGTACTGGAATCTCGTTCAATTAATCAAGAGATTAATCTATCTCATCCAATTATTTAGAATAATATGAAATATTTATAAACTGGATATCTCATCAAATCTGTAGACTCCGTTTTATGAAGAATAGTTCTCCAAAGGTAAGAACTCTCGCAATTCCTCGCTCTGGCACTTTATTCCTTTCCAGAAAAATCATACACTCCCCAAAATCTGTGTCAGCTCTTGCGTACCTATTACACAACTCCCTAGTTTCCCCTTAGTAACCCCATTTATTTTTTTCAATTCCACTTCCTTCCAAAATGTCTTACCAACCCATATTATTTAATATTTCAGGTAAGTACTTAAATTTATACTTTGACACTTCATGTCATTTATATAAATTATTCATCTACAATATTATTCTCTAAAATTCTCTAAAGTCTTCTGGTGAAGTATCTTGGTGTGTGAACAAAACTTGTCGCGCTAAGGTGTATACCATTGGAGAAGAAGAACATTTAGTGTTTTCTAAATCTGTCGGAGGACATGAGCACAATAGTGTGGACCAGCAACTTTTAATCCGCCAGAAGTTAAGTAACGGACTAAAAAGGAACATGGAAGATAGTGTCTATGAAAGGCCCTAGAAAATGGTTCACAGGGAGTTGGATGGGCAAAATACAATGCCGGGAACGCTTTGTTCTGAACAGAAATAACTAAACTATTGATACATGAACTTTATTCATAATTCAAGATAATTAATGACAATATAGTAAATTATTATGTCAAGTAAAAAACAATGGCGACAAATATTAAAACTAATCATGTGTTCACAAGAACCGTTAAAAACGCTGAATTGTAAGTAACCAGCTTATCAAATATACTACATTCTCCCCCCCTTTGTATTAATGACGAAATCTTGTAAATGACTTGGCATACGTCGTTCTCTATTAGATTTTCTCATTTCAATTACCGGGACTTCAGTGTTAGTCGTTTCAAAATTTGTAGGATGTCAGAAGAGTCGGAGGTATTCGGGGACTGTATCAAAGATTACAAAAAAAATATAAGATTATTCACTCATAGGCGGTCTGATTCTTCTTAGTGTTTTAAACGATCGCCGCACTCATAAATCATATTTACAGCTCGCTTTTGTTGACAATAACGACACCGCTAGGTACCGGAGCGCTAGAAAAGTATATTTTATTCCAAGCTATACAGGGGTAACTTGAGAAATATATATATTCAAAGTAATAGGACGATTTATTGAAGGTTTTTTTATATACATAATGTTTTTAAATGTTAATTATTTCGAAAAATATTCAGGATATGAATTTGAAAAGGAAAGTTTAGGTATACGTGAAAAATACATAGAAATTTTTAAAATGAATAAATTGACAGTTTTTATTCAGCATTTTAGTAATTTTGTGATACTTATTGATGATCTAGCGGTTATTTATACAAATTATCACAAGTTCAATTAAATACACTTATTGGCCACCAGAATAATAGGACCACTAAAACAAATTTCTAGAGATTGTAGGCACATTTCTGGTCCTTAATTGCTTATCTATATTTTTATCTTTGTTCACATTAAAAGGACTTAAAACAAGACTGCATTCAGAATTCGTGGGAAAGTGATAAACTACCATTTATTATGTATACAACTAAGACTATTAACAAATATCACAAAATATTTATTTCATAAGTGCTATTAGAGAGAAGAATATTAATATTATTTTTTCCTTATTGCAATAATTAATTAATAAATTTAAAATATGTATACAACATGAACATAAAACACGAACAACGAATTCTAAAATACCAGCGCTCGACAGGCGACGACCCGTATAATATGCAAAATTAAATGCAAGTAAGGATTTAGCGACATACTGTAGCATGGCGCCAACCGCTAAGTCACCAGACAGTAACCAGCGGTATGAATCCTTTGATAGATAGAATTCGTACGAGTGAACAATCATATTTTTTTTGTAATCTTTGACTGTATTATATCATTCGTAGTAGATTCTGGGAAATCGGTGCCACGTTGTGTTTGAGGATCTGCTTCAGTTTGATCGCTATTCGTAACTATTGGTACTTCTTTTCCTTCACTACATGGAGCTAAGTGTTTAGAGATACTGTCAGTTCTCGGCCATTCTGAAGACGAACAAGGGCATGATTAGAGTCTGCTTCTAATAGATCTACTTCGTCGTCGAGTTGTTCGTATTTAGAAAACTTCACTTGACGACGCATAAGTACTTTTCCGGGAGTCAATAACCAGGATGGGATCGACTCTCCATTCGGTGACCTCCGGATATGTTGAAACATGCGTTCATGTGGAGTTTCATTAGTGGCAGTACAAAGAAGTGACCGGACACAATGCAGGGCATCTTGAAGAACAATCTTCCATTGAGAAGTTGTTTATTTGTGAGTATTAATTAATATGAAATAACACTACAACCTCAATCTTTACAATTTATTTCAAGACTGCTCGATTTGCTACCAAAACTTTTAATTCACCCACAGGTAAAATGTGTACAAACATCAAAGATAATGAAACCACTTTTTTGGATGTCCAGACCCAAAATGCTTAATTACTATGTACCACATCTCCCTCTTTTATACCAACACTCCCCCATAATACCCTATCATAACTTAACAACATTCCCTAAATAATAATTCAACAAAACTATAATTATTCATTTACGCCGTAGCGTTGCGGTTTTACAAGTTTGCTACGACGACGTAGGGTCCTTCCGGCTGTATCTCCTTCTATTCCTGCATCGTTATTTTCTACAGTCACAACAATATTTTCATTTGATTCGTTAATATCCGGAAACGCACTTTCCTCACTATCACTGTTTTCACTGTTTTGCACATTATTCACATCAGGTACAAAATTATTATTTATTTGTGATCGTGGTATGATTGAAACACCTTCTGGATTAACATTACAAGTAGTTTGATGTTTCAATTTCAATTGATCAGAGTGTCTTTTCCAATTCATACCACTATCAGTCTTAACCATGTATGTTCTCCGACCCAACACATCTGTAATTATGCCCGAACACCAAGGTGAACTAGAATGTAATCGAAAATCTTTTATCCATACCTTATCGTTTATTTCAAAAATAATATCCTTGACGCGAGACGAAAAATTTTGTCGTTGTCGTTCTTGATTTGATCTTACTACTTCAACGGTTGAAGGCATGAGTAAGTCAAATTTGGTTCTTAAACTCCGACCAAAAAGCATTTTTGCAGGTGATTCTCCTGTAGTGGTATGAGGTGTGTTACGAAAATTAAACAAGAATCTCTGCAGTATCAGATTTAATTCTAATTTAGGATTTTCATACTTAGATTTTAAAATGGCTTGTCTTAAAATTTTTACTGCACTTTCCGCTTGTCCGTTTGTAGGAGGATGATACGGAGCCCCTGTCTTATGTTTTATGCCACATTGAACTAAAAATGTTTGGAATTCTTCCGAAGTGAAAGTTCGACCGTTATCAGTGCATAGCTCTCTCGGCAACCCAATTCTACTAAAAACTTCCCTAAATAATTCAATTGTTCTAGATGCCGATACATTTTTTACCTCAAACGCTTCTAACCACTTCGAGGTAGCATCCTGAATCACTAAAAATGTCTTTCCATGGATTGGCCCAAAAAAATCAGCATGTGACCTTGTCCACACTTCTTTGGGCCATTCCCATACAACCAATGAATTTTTTTGTGGATTAGAGCTGTATGCATTACAAGCCCCACAACGTTTAGCCAAAGATTCGATA
Source organism: Lochmaea crataegi (assembly GCA_947563755.1). Classification (NCBI taxonomy): domain Eukaryota; kingdom Metazoa; phylum Arthropoda; class Insecta; order Coleoptera; family Chrysomelidae; genus Lochmaea; species Lochmaea crataegi. Next base: position 13,995,706 of record OX387435.1, read on the forward strand.
TTAGCATTTAAAGAAGGCCACCAGAAATAGGATCGAGCCAAAGCTTTCATTTTTACTACTCCCATATGGGATTTATGTAGTTCACTTAATATTTGACCATAAAATTTTTTAGGTATAATAAGACGGTATCCCCATAATAAACAGTTTCTTTCTGTGGATATTTCATTTTTATGCAAAAAATATGGCCTTATTTGTGAAGAAGGACACTCTGCTGGCCATCCATTTTTTACATAGAACATTATTTTAGTTAAAAGTGGCTCGGAGTTAGTTTCATCTTGAATTTTTTCAAAATTCAGTGGAATTTGTGATTCTTGAATGTAATTCAAAAATGAATCTGTAGGATTGATACTTAAATTAAGAATACTTTCCTGACCATTAAAAAAAATATTCTTTTCCGGTAATCTCGAAAAACAATCTGCTATATTTTTTGAAGAAGGTACAAATTTAATTTCATAATCAAAAGCAGAAAGTATGTGTGCCCATCTTTGCAAACGGTTCGCGGCAAAAATTGTTAAACCCCTTTTATTTCCAAAAATAGCCAAAAGAGGTTTGTGATCCGAAAATAAAAAAAAATTTCTTCCGTATATATATTGGAAAAACTTTTTAACTCCAAATATAATTGCGGCTGCTTCCTTTTCAATCTGTGAATAATTTTGTTCCGCAGAATTTAAAACGCGAGATGCAAAAGCAATAGGTCGCTCAGACCCATCATCGAAAATATGACTAAGAGTTGCACCTAAAGCAAAACTGGAAGCATCTACCATTAACTTTACCTTTTTTTCTGGGTCAAAATGTGATAATACAGATGAGGACGATAATAACTTTTTAATATGCTCAAAACTATTTCTGCAATCATTTCCCCAGTGCCAGTCGACGCCCTTTTTCAGTAAGTTATATGAAGGTTTTAAAATGTGTGAGACATTCGGTATAAACCGGCAATAAAAATTTACCATCCCTAAAAATGATTTGAGTTCCGTCGTTGAGCTTGGAGTTCCAACATTTTTGATTGCAGAAATTCTTTCATCTGACATATGTAGCCCTTGCTTATCAATCACATGCCCTAAATACTTCACCGAATCTTGAAACAAAAAACATTTTTCTTTTTTTATTTTCAGACCACATTCCCGCAATATTTGGAAAATTTTCTCCAATCTATCCAAATGCTGTTGATCATTCGTCCCTGTAATAAGAATATCATCTAGAAAACATGCTACCACTGGAATCAAAAACAGTTGTTCCATGATTTTCTGAAAAATGGATGGGGCCGTTTTTATACCATAGGGTAAGCGCGTATATGAGAACATACCTTTGTGTGTTGTTATCGTAACAAGCTTTTGAGATTCCTCTGTCAATAGAACTTGTTGGTATGCTTCAGATAAGTCAATTTTTGAAAATTTTTGACCGTTTTGAAGTTGAGAAAAAAGAGATTCAATGCGAGGTAGGGGAAAGTGTTGTGTTACTAAGTGTGAGTTTAAAGTAATTTTAAAATCTCCAGACAACCTTAGGGAACCATTTGGTTTTAAAATAGGAACAACCGGCGTAGCCCATTCAGAAAATTGAGTAGGCCTTAAAACTCCATTGGCTACTAATCTATCGATCTCGGTTTCTCTTTTTGGTTTTAATGCGAAAGGAACTGGTCTGGGTTTGCAAAATTTGGGAATAGGGTAAAGGCTACAGTGATTGGCAACTTAAGCGATACAGTTCAGTAAACCTGTAAAGCATTTTATGTTATTGAGACTTTATAATAATGTAATGCATGAATATATAGATAAAACTATTCCATTTTTGATTCAGTACCAACTGTATTGTATCAAATTGTTGAATTTTGAAAGTGATTTGGTTTATTGTCAAGAGTACGGATTTAACAGTTATTAGCCAGGTTAGTATAATGATTGGCATAGCAAAATGACCAGTAATTGGCCACGTTTGTATTATGATTAGCATGGAAAAATGCGGAGTTATTTGCACCAGTTTAATAAGTCTGCTCACCTATCTGGGTGGGTAATTGTAGCAAAATCACTGGTTATATACCTACCACAAAAAAGTAAGAAGATTCAATGAAACCTGCATTTTTATTAGCATTACATTTTATCAAAACAGACATTGCACATAAATTGGTTCATACCAATAGACTTCATATCTCTTTTCAAAATACATTTAATATGGTATGTTCTTGTACAATTTACGCATCTTATCCCATATTGGCTTCTACTCAAATTATTTGTGCACGAAAAACATAGTCCAGCGTAAATAGTTTGATTCTGGAATGGATTCGGAGAAGCTGCTTTTATGATAACCATACTGGTTATGTTAACTGCTTTCTTATCACCATCGATCTTCTCGTCTGCAAACAGTCTTCTTTTAGTTTCCGCCGGAACTGAGATAACACATTCGGGTTCATCTTGGCAGTCATTTTTGGGTTGAATGATTTCTTCGGTATCAACGGCTTCGGTTATGTCTCAAGTATTCTCTTTATTTTCAGAAAAATTATTATTTGAAATGTGGGCGGCTTCTGGATCTTGATTATTTTCAGGAATCTCTGGATTGTGTTGTTCGTTTCTGGTTAAAACTATGGCCTCGCCATCAGTTATTTTCGGTTTGCCTTTTTTTATCGGTGCCTTCAATCCCTTTATTTTTTTTCCTTTTCTTGAAAGTACTTCCTTCATGTGTTGCCTATTCAACCTTTCAGTCTTACGTTTCTCTTTTTTTTCTCCGACTTCCTTTTTTAATGCTATTTTCTTCTTCATTGCTTCTTTTCTAACTGATGAAGTTAGTACAAAGGGTAGCTTTTCTGTCTCTCTTTTTCCCTTCCTTTCTGGGGTTTTGGGCCAAACTACGTAATCACTAAGTGATGATGTGTTTGGTCCACATTCTTTGTTGGCCGATGAGGTACTAGGCATTTGGCAGTCGTAATAATTGATATTTTCTTCTATCACAATAGGAATGCTTTCAATGTCGATACTTGATTGATTTCAGTATCAGTCTCCATAAGATCTGCCTCAATATTCTGATCGTTTGATTTGATACTCTCACGTTCAAGATTTTTTGACTTTGATTCATAATTTTCATTTTCTATTATGTTTTCGGCCTGATTCGTTTTAAAAAATTCTTTATAGAGATAAGAGAGCGTCAAAAAATCTTCATTATGAACATCGTTTTCACTAAAATGTTCAATCCTTTTGATTTTTTCTACTCCAACAATTTTCTTGAACGTTTCGAACGTAATTGTATTTGCTTCTTTGCTGTGAGTAAGAGTTGTTTCTTTGTTTTTGCCAGTACATTTGGTATAATCGATTGCAGATGGGTTCCATGGATAGAGCCCGCAGGCACGAAAACCATGCTGTATCGCTACCGGCCTTACATCATCAACCACTGTTTTTAAAACGGATGCAAAATTTTCTTTCGTTACAACTTCATTTGGATGATTTCTTCAGAACTTCAACACAGCTTTTTCCATCCTTCTTTTAATGGATTAAATACGGCCACATCGGCGGGCTGCATAATTCTTGTAGAGTTTGGGTACAAAGCGACTAAAATAATATCTAACTTTGAGCATAATTCACTTATTTCATACGTCATATGAGTGCTATGACCGTCAACAAATAACAGTATTGGAAATTTTATGTTACTCTTCTTTAGGTAAGGATATAATACATTTCCTATGTACTCGTAGAATAGTTGGTACTTCATCCAACCATTATCGCTGCAACCGATTCCCCATGTATCCGGTACTGACTTTACGATGTCGGACGGTAATCTTTTATATGCATATATGATCATTACATCGTATATGATCGTTACATCTCCACTAGCCGAAAATGTGAACATCACCGTGATATTATTCTTGGGATGATGTTCTATTTCGTAAACGTTCTTTGTTCCTCTTGGTGCAAGAACTTTTTTGTTTTTTGGACAAAGCCAAAAGCAGGTTTCATCTCCATTGTATATTCTGCTGGGATCTTCAAGAACATCTGATAATTGCTTACGCTTTAAATAGTCATCCACATTGGAAAACCAACTTCTAATATCTGCTTCTGCTACTACGGAACTAGCTGCTGTAATTCCTTCAGAGGTTCTCAGGGTTATATTTGGGTGACGTTTTAAAAAAGCTAGATACCACCCTCTTCCTGGAAGGTTCTCTTTAAATGGATTTTCTCTATGAGATTCGTCAAGGAAATACTTTACAGAGGTTTGAATGTCTTCAATTCTACGCGGAAAACCTTTCTTGTGAGAGGTCAAAATCCAGTTTTCTAATAGTGCCTCTTCTTCGAAAGTCAATATTGGTTTGTGTCCGAGAGAAACTTTATTGTTGAACTTTTCACTCGACCGGAATTGGAGTGTGGCCCGAGGAACACGATAAAGCTTAGAAGCTTCTCTTTGACTCATTCCATCCTCTATAGACTCCAAAGCCTTACAAATATCCTCTTCTTTATATTTTTTTCGATAGGAAGCACCTTCAGAAACTTTTGGCATGGTAATAGGCTTACAAAACTAAAAAAAAAAAAACAAATGCGATAATGATTCGCCACTGACGGAATCAGTTAATGGCCCTCGGCCAACCACTGTTTACGCTTTGAAAAAACGAAAACCAACTTAAAATAGTATAAAGTTAACAGGGTAGTAATGAAAAAAACCGGTTTCTTTTAAATAATAATATCTATAATTTTATCACAGTAATTGGCCGGCCGGCCAATGACTGTTTCCGTCTAAAAATTGTGAGACAGTTAATGGCATATTAAATTGGCGCCAATTTTTATAAACTAAACACTTTTGTGACTCAGGAAACGATCAATTATGATTAGTTATTAGATATCCACATATATTTATGCATACATTCATAGCTTAAGGAGTCATTAGCGTTGAAAACTAGCATAGAATCCTTATGAAATTTGTAGGGTTTTACCTGTTTTGAGATGAATTGATGACCACAAGCAGCAGCAACGCACTTTTGACTTTCAGTTGCCAACCCAATAAAATTTAACTTTGGTTTTGTATTAAGCAATGTTGCCACAATGTAGTAGTAAATTTGTCGTATTTCATAAACTGCAGAGATTCTTAATAAACTCAATTTAATACTACCCTGGCCAATCACTGACGCATGGCCAACGACTGTATCACTTACCCTAGTACCTTCTTTTAATTTTAAAGAAATTTTAAACTTATTAAAACAACCAAGATTAGGCTCTAAAATTTCTTGATAAGTTTCAAGCAATTTTTGAAGTCTTGTCGGAAAACTTAAATTTTTATCAGCAATATTATTTAACAAATCTGAATTTGGTAGTTTACAAATACCTAAACCTAACATTTTCAATCCATTTCTGCCTATGAGGGGTGGTCCCCCATTCCTAATAACATAAGTATTTAATATATAAGATTTATTTTCAAATTTTATATGAAGTTTTAAAAATCCTAAGGGTTTTTTTTCTAAATTTAAACCCTTAAAATGTTTACGATACATTTTTTCAGAAATGGCTGAATGTGCGAAACCAGAGTCCGCTTCAAAATGCGTAGGGATGCCTTCAACAGTTAGTTTTATAAAAGTCGGCTTAATACTTTGTGTAGAATCGTCACCCTCTATGTTATCTATATCCCTTGCATTAAAAATGGACTCAGTTCCATCAAAATTATCCAAATCGCTTGAACAATGTTTATCATTTTCAATATTATTTTCCGTCAAAAAATTGTGATTATTTTTTTTACATTGAGGTGCTAAATGATCCTTAACGCCACATCTATAACAAGTGCAACCTTTGAAAGCACAATCACTAGCAATGTGATTGCTTCTACCGCACAGAACACATTCTTTTAGATTCTGATTAAAAGATTCACTTACCGAGAAATTTCTTCTTTTACCTTTATTTCCAATTCCAGATGTAGAAGGTCGATTAATACCACCCGACCCATCTGTTTGTTGAACTCTTTTTTGTTGATGGAAATTCAACTCATCTTGTTTAATGTGAACGCCTGCTAATGACTGTCTGTTAGAATGTTCCTTTACAGCTGACTCCTTTGTTAACGCTAATTTCATCATCCTGTTCAATGTTATAGTACTTTTCGAGGCATCTTCTTCAAAAAGACGGTCCATAATTTTATCATCATTCATACCAATGGTGAAAATATCTCGCATAACTACTTCCAGTTCCATTCCAAATTTACAATTTGATGCCAACTTCTTAACCCGGGCTGACCAATCGGAGACATTTTCATTATTATCTCTCCGTGCTGAATAAAACTTCAACCTTTCGGCAAACCATGATTTTACCGGTACACAATGCTCACTTAGTAACGTTACTAGCTCATCAAATGATTTATCTGCAGGTAAACCTGGGACACAAATATTCCTTACTAGTACATAACAACTCTCCGATAATGTGTTTAATAATATAGCTTTTTTCTTTTCTGCTTCCTCGATACCATTTGCTATAAAAAATTGGTTTAGTCTTTCATTAAACACCGCAAATTCGGAATCTTTATGATCAAATTCTGTTAAACTTCCTAAAAACGCTTGCATTTTCGAAACGAAATCACGATCACGTATCACAACTAAACAATTTTTACTTGTTAATCCGACACCAAAATCCTCGTCGCCACTGTTTATTTGCGAGTATTAATTAATATGAAATAGCACTACAACCTCAATGTTTACAATTTATTTCAAGACTGCTCGATTTGCTACCAAAACTTTTAATTCACCCACAGGTAAAATGTGTACAAACATCAAAGATAATGAAACCACTTTTTTGGATGTCGAGACCCAAAATGCTTAATTACTATATACAACAGAAGTCTTCAGCATACGGGACTCAAGTGCCAACATAATAGTCTTCCAGACTGTTCCATTGTATCTTTCTACTTGGCCATTTCCTTGAGGATTATAAGGTGCAGTGCGACTGGTAACGTTAAACTTATTTAAGTATCTTTTAACTTCATCAGATATAAAAGAGGATCCTCTATCATAATGGATGTAGGAAGTTATTCCGAATACAGTAAAAAGTTTATGTAAATTTTGTATTACCGTCGCTGCTGACACATCAGAACATGAGAAGGCGAAAGGAAATCGTGAATATTCGTCAATGATCACTAATAAATATCGATTCTGTGATGTGGAAGGTAGAGGTCCCTTAAAATCGATATTAAGCCTCTCAAACGGTGCTGTCGCTTTTATCAATTTTCCTGATAACTTGACGAATCGTGGTTTCAATTCGCAGCATATCGGACACATATTTGTTATTCTTCTTATTTCATCTATTGAAAATGCCAAATTTCCACTTTTTACATAATGATATAAACGAGAAACTCCAGGATGACAGAGAGTAGTGTATAATTGTTCCAATGTTTGTCCGTTAGTTGCTAGATTACAGTGAATTCTAGTAAATGCGTCTGCCACAGAATTGAATTGGCCAGGTCTATATATTATGTCATACTTATATTCGGATAATTCTAGTCTCCATCGCAGTATTTTCTCGTTTTTGATTCTGCTACTTTGTTTAGAATTAAACATTAACGAAACTGATTGTTGATCAGTAATCAACTTAAATTGTCTATCCAGTAGGAAATGTCGCAATTTTCTTAGTGATACAATTATTGCGTTAGCTTCCTTCTCGATGGCAGAGTGATTTCTTTCCGACGGGGACAAAGTGGGGGAGAAAAATGCCATTGGGCGTCCTTGTTGCGAAAGAGTCGCAGCTATTGCGTTTTCGGATGCATCAGTTTCTACTACAAATTCCAATGATTCGTCGATGCATTTGACAGCTGAATCTGCAATCGATGTTTTAAGATCTTCAAATGCCTCTTTAGCTTTGTCGTTGAATGGAAACGTCATGCAGTGAGCTAACGGTGCAATCCGTTCTAAAAATCGAGGCACCCATTTCGAATAGTGCGCAAACATACCAAGTACTAGATTCATAGCTTTAAGATTAGTAGGGAGAGGATAATGCAGAAGAGCTTGTAGTCGAGACGGATCAGGTCGAATAGTGTTATTTTCAATAACATATCCCAGTAGTTCAATGTGCGTTATTGAGAATTTGCTTTTTTCAGTATTTAAGGTTAGTTTATATTGCTTTGCGACCTGAAGAAAATGTTCTAAATTTCGATCGTGATCAGCTTGATTGATTCCACAAATGGTAACGTCATCAAGATAAGAATAAGTGCCATGTAACTTTTCAGTTTCGATTATCCTGTCGATAGCTCGTTGAAATTCAGAAACGCCATTAGTAACACCAAATGGGATTCGCCGGAATTGATATTAGGTTAGATATAGTTTGCCATTCGCTTCAAACGCAGTATAAATTTTGTCACTATTCTGTATCGGAATTTGATGATAGGCTGATTGTAAGTCGACAGTACTAACGGGTACTTCAGCAGCCGCTAGGTTACAAATAGTAAGAGTCGATCTAGATCCTTCAAAATTCACATGTAGCTTCATGTTGCTTCAAAATATTATGTCCAATGATGACATTGGCACAGGCTTTTGGTAATATTGACATTTTTATATTGTTGTAGATATTCCCAAACATTTTTAGGTCAACTTTACAGATGTTGTGTATTTGGCATGTCAAAGAACTAGATGCCATCAAAATATTTCCATATTCGGTGATTAAATCTATTTTCAAAGATTTGGCAAATGATTCATTTAAAAAACTCAGAGAAGAGCCACTGTCGACCAACGCCGTTGCAGGTTGAGAATTGATAGTTACATTAATATAAAGTCTTAGCTAAGCAAGTAGGTCCTGTAGCGCCTAAGAAAGAATTTTTCCAAGTATGAGTCAATGTTTCTTCTTCAACAGGTGAGCTGCTAGCAGTTACTCTTTCCTTAGACGAGCGACAGACATTAAAGAAGTGCCCCTTTTTCTTACAATTTCTGCAAAGTGCTTCACGGGCAGAACAAATATTACGAGGATGTTGAGACCTTCCGCAAAAATAACACTTACTAGTTGAAACTACCGAATTAACTTGAGGTTCGATAGAGTTTTCAGGAAGACCATTTTCGGATATCACATTCAAGTTTATTGGTGACGTGCCAGAAGTTAATGAATTCGACTGAAGAACTGCCATTTCTAACGCTATAGCCTGAGAATAAGCTTGATCAAGAGTAAGAATTGTATTCTCCAAAAGTCTTTGTCAAATTTTCGTATCGCTTAGCCGTCTTATAAAAGAATCTCGTATATACGGATCCCTATGCTCGGATGCAGTTACGTGTTCAAAGTCGCATTCTTTAGCCAATGAGTTTAATGCGCACAGATATTGATCTACTGATTCATTTGGTATTTGAGATCGCGATGCAAGTTTGTGCCTAGAAGAAATTTCGCTTACCTTCTTGACAAATATATCTTTAAGAGTACTGATTGCTGTGTCGTAATCTGTAGATTCGCTTATGTAAAAGTATACTGACGACGAAACATGGTTAACAAGTAAATCCAATTTTATCTCTGGAGTGATCTCATTTATCGTGCCAATAAAGTTTTCAAACGTTCTCAGTCAATAAATCCATTCCTTGGCAGCAGTTGAAGACTAAGGATCCACTTCTAATTTCTCCGGACGGAGAAATCGATTCATAATTGAAAATTATGTCGAATAAACTGTTCTGAACAGAAATATCTGAACTATCAATACTTGAACTTTATTCGACATAATTCAAGATAATTAATGACAATATGGTAAATTATTATGTGCGATATCAGCGGCATCTCCACATTTCCTTTACTGAGGCTAATATATTGGTGTGGTAACAACGTAGTCTCTAGTCCAGGATTATGCTCTTAGAGCGTCAGGACGAATGGCATTTACCTCGTGCTGATGAGGCGCAAAAACGCCGAAACCGGTCTACAAGTGATGTTATTCCTTCTAATCGCAAACCAGAATGGTTGGAACCAACCCCGTTTACTTTAGAAGTGTAATTCAATGTCTGTCAGGGCATGTAGCCCGAGAAGTAGTTGTTGCTTCTTAGTGGACGGTCTGCTCTTTGGAAATTTATTTTTCTAATTTTGTAAAGCGTTTAATAGTATTGAACTATTATTTTTTGACGTCTATAGATCACGCTTTACTTATATGACAATTATATATAGGTAACTGTAATTAGGTAAATTATATGATCTTTTTTTTTCGGGTCGAGATGGGAAACTCATGTTCGATTGGGTCCAGGACCCAAATAGTGTTGGACCCATCCCCAAGGGAATGCCTACCAACCAAACCCACCTCATACTCGCCGTTACCCCCGCCTCTGAATCACCACCCTAGCATACTTCGAGACGGGCGGCGGTCCCTCGCACACTCTCCGTTCACACCGTCGTCTTCTCCCTAACTATCACTCCTACCTCTCATGCCATATCAAGTCCTTCTCTCTTCCTAACCATGCTCTCTACTATGCCACTCACCTCCATCCATTCCTCTTCCCCCCTCAACATTATCTTCACCATATTCTCCCAATACACTTCCTCCCCTAGTTTCCTCTCCACACCAACTTCTTCAGCACTTCCTTGTTCCTCCAGCATCTAAACACATGCCCCACATCATCCTCCACTTCATACTTCTCGCACACTCCAGTCTCTCTTTTCCCGATCTTGTGGAGGTACCCTACTCTCGACCCATGTCCAGTGAACTCCTGTGTCAAAAAAATTATTTGATCTTATTGTTACTAAAAGTAACGAACTTGGAAGTACATTTTTGCCGGAAATAATAGTTATAGACTTTGAACAAGCGATTCACTCCAGTAGTAAGGAAACCTTTCCAAATTCGAAGATTATTGATTGTAGATTTCACCTGTCACAAGCGTGGTACAGAAGAATAGGACAGTTGGGGTAATCAACTGAATACAAAGATATATTGGAAAATGGCTATACTATGTATTTGGATTAACCTTCTTGCCGCATATGGAAGTAGGTGATACATTTTCTTTTGAACTGGTGGAAAACAAACCCGTAGGTGAAAGAGTTACGCTTTTCGCAGACTACCTGACAGAGAACTACATAGCTGAGGATTCCAAGTTTCCATCCGAGATTTGGGCAGCAAATACATTAGACACTTCACGCACCTCAAACGCATGTGAAAGTTTTCACTCGAAGTTTAGACAGTATTGCCCTATAAACCACCCAAATGTATATGTTTTTATAGAAGCTATTAAAGGTATGGCAAATCAGGAGACATGCGATATAATCGGAAAGATATAAAGCGTAATATCAAATTTATTAATGAAAAAATTGTTCAATTTAAAAATAAAGAAATCTGCTATATATCAGATGATTCAGAGAATTTACCGCAATTACCATAAACACCTTTTGGACAAGTCAGTTTTCATCCTGACCGGAACTCGAGTGACGGCTTAACGTACCCTAATTATGAAACAGGTAGACTGGTTATCCTGACGGGAATTCGTGTTCGTCCAATTGAATACTCAGACTGCTTTTCTACCTACTTCCAGGTACGTCATCTCGGTTTTTCTATCATCTTGACAGTTCAATTGAATCCGGGAATCATGTCCAGTGTCTTGTAAATAGTAATTTTTAACATTTAGATTTGTTTTATTATCAATTTTATAATCAATGTAATGTAAATACACAAAATTCTCATTAAATATATTAGATAATCTTTGCAAATCACTCATTCTCCTCAATTTTTTCACCCCTAGATAATTTCAAATACATTAAAAAGAATTAACTTATTTTGATTTATTCAATTTGTGGTAACTATAAATTGTAAAATATAGTGACCTGTATATTTCAAATTGATGAATTATTTTTGACGGTTATATATTATGTAATCAATAATTCTACTGAAGAGATACTATGTACCGCCATTTTATATCCAGCAAAACGGAAAACCGACATCTGCAAAATAAAATTCCCTCATCATAGGGTTGGGAAAATTTCTGTACCACTTAGTTTCGTATTAATAACAGGGATGGCGTTAGTAGTATGTCAATTAGCAATATGATTTATTTATTAATTCTCTAGTTGAGAAAGGAAGATAAAGCTTTATTTTTCAATTAAAAAAGAGATTTGGATTTGGAACCTAATTAGTTACGAAATTAACTGTATTTACAGATTAGTTAATAAAGTTCTGAAATTATAATTATATGCTGTCATATTGGAATATAATGTTTCTTGGTAAATATTTATGGTTTTGTAAGTATATTATTATTAATAATAAGAATATAATAAGCTGCTGCTTTTTATTTATTATTGACTATATTTTTGTTTTTTTAATCCGATTTATTGATTGTTAGCTATCAAGCAAATTTTAGACTAACGCGAAGACTGCCAGAACCAAAGCAAGAACGCATGCAGAAGTATGCACAATATATTTAATCCTAACACTCAGTAGAATAGATGAAATATTCAGTCAATTTGGAACTGTCAAAAATCTTCCCAAAATTCAAAAATCAAAATTGCATGACGAAAAGGGAATCATTGTGTGTGTGTTTTTATGAAACCACGATATAAATGATTCTTTTTTTCGGATTGTAGGCAATTAACTGAACATTTTTCAGAAAATTGTTCTATTTAGGGTATTAAAATCGCGTTTTCAATCCTAACTTAATAATTGGAAAATGGGAATGATAATGGGAAACTTCAATTATTCTATCAATAACTTTATCTTCGTCCAGAGTCTCACAGTCTATAAATGTAACTAATATTTTATGTTAACTAAAATAAGTAAACATCTAATTTTTTCAATATATTATCTTGAAAAAACCGCAGTACCGTAGTACCATATCTCGTGGTTGGTATATTTCATTTTTCATTTCATCACACATCACACTTAATTTTTGAGACAAGAACTTCACACTCGGGTCTCAGAGACCCATAGCTATTTTTTAGCAAAAAAACAGAGAATTAAAATATTTGATGGTTTCGGAAGAATAACTAATTTTAGTACTTTGCGAAGAAAAAAATACAATCATGGTGTTTTATTTCACAAATAGATATATTTAGTGAAAGTGAAAAAAAAACAAAATAGCATCCAAACATTAAACGTTTTTTTTAAACAATAACATGAAATTCAAATTATTATCTAATAAAAAATAAACTCTTTTGGCATTATCAGTCATCATGTTGTGGTGGTGGGAGTTCAATTCCGAGATTTCCAGAAATTTTTTGCCGCAATGGTTTTTGTAATGTAGTAACAGTCAAACGTTCTCGTAAAAAATATGGTTCAATTAGACTCATTCCTAACTGCTTTAACCCATTAACGGCCAAAGCATTGAAAATGATTAAATCTTGAAATGTTTTCATTGAAGGACACATAAAAAGCATCAATTAAGACTAATTTAGCATGAACAAAAATATCAAATTATTTTTAACAAAAAAAAAAACGTAGGTGCGTATACGCACCTTTGGCCGAAAGTAGCATATATATATATTATATATCTTTAGACCAGTACATATCAGTCTGTGGTAGAGTGTGATATCCTGATAAAACAAGAATACCAATAAAGTTTTTCAGAAGTACTTCGTTGATTTGAAAATCATGGCGATTATTTTGGGATGCATAAACATTAGTAAACGTAATCAATTACTTCCTTATAAAAAAAAATTCATAAGGTGACTTGCCGCCATGCTGTGCTTTTATGTCTTCAATACATCGATTGGAACTTTGTGGAGGGGTACTAGAATAAGTAGGTGTATCTGTTTTTACCCACTTGGGTAGAACAGCAGCTTTTTGAGGATCTACTCTGACGCATTTGGTTCGTTCGCTAGGTAGATCATCATTAGAATGATCGCTTTCTATATTATCTTTCATATTTGGCTGTATTTCATGAGTGCCCGCAATATCTATTGCACCATTTACCTCCCCGACTGTATTTTCGTCAATGTATTCCTCGTCGGTAATTTTATCTGTTTCCAGCAGCACATAAACAAGATCACTTAGAGCAAGCATTTCTGCAGAGGTTAGTGCCCTTTTACTTGCCCACTTCGAAAATCGACTGCAGTAATAAAAATCGAACTAGTACTTCTAATAACCTAGGATAAAAATAGTATACCTCACCTCATAATATGCCAAAGAAAAATAAAATCACTATAAATAAACTGTTCAATCCAATGAATCTCGGTTACCGCTGTTACCGCTTTTAGCCAAAGGTGCGTAAACGCATCTATCATATTTCTGCAAATTCAGCCAGGTTATTTTGAAAACATAAGTGAATATAAATATTTAGTAAATATCTTGAATGTTTTTCATTTATGTGTAGCCCAAACAAATTTCAGTTATGGTAAAATTGCTACCCAAAAAAAAAATTTTTATGGAGAGGTACATAAATAACTACAATTGAGCATATTCAGAAATTTACTATATTCAGATAAATTAATATTTTAAGTTACATAAATTTATTTCTAATGTATAAACTCTTAGTTTACAATACTGTAAATTTAGATTTGCCAGATACTGCCTCGTTTTCCAAGTAAAAAATGTTTTTAAAAGGTTGCGTTTACGCAACTTTGGCCATTAATGGGTTAAAAAAGATTATTTTGTCTATCTTCTTTCCAGTGTGGATTTGCGAGAGAAGAGAAAACCATTGCATTGATTACACTAGCATCAAGTATATTGAAAAAAACTCGTAGTGGCCAACGTCTAGTCTTCCGTGAAGTAGTGTACGAATGGCAGAGCTGATCGAATGTATTTGTCCCTCCCTTTGTTTAATTATAAGAATGTATAATATTGGGCTTCCCAGTAATGATATTTAGAGAGTTATCAGAATGCAATGTTGACAGCAAACGTACAATTTTGTTTGGTTTAGGAGTTTTATTTCTATCAAAAGCAAATAGCGATGTACCTACTTCTTTTTTTCGTAGAAAGGAAGTAGGTATTTCTCTCTTATTGCTCCTCAAAGTTCATAGGAGAGTTAATTGATACTGTTCCAACATTTGTTCAGCTAGGGGAATTGACGTGAACCAATTGTCAATTGTCACTGTGAGCCGGTACTGGCTCATTGTTTTCTGTAGTTACTTTTCCAATGTATGGAATTGCATTGAGCATATAATATGTTTTTGAATCATTAAGTACCATTATTTTAATTCCGTAATTATCAGGCTTACTAGCCATTTACGGAATGAACATTTCCCTCTGTATCCTACGAGCTGTTCATCTATACTACAGCATTCATATGGTGTATGGTACGATTTACAATTCAAATCACAAAAATGTCAAATAATTCCCGTATAGGTGCAAATTTATCAACTAACCATCTTTCGGCTCTAGTGTCTTCACTATCAAACCTCAGACATAATGCTATAAACTGAAACCACTGCTGCGAAATTGTCGCTCGAAATATTCCATTTCCAAATTTTACTGACCAAAGTTCATCTATGTTACAATTTCATACTCGTAATGCACCTACAAAAATAACAGCCCAAAAAAAAAGCCTTGACATCTGCTTCATTTACTGGCTTTGTATAACTATTGTCTAATATTATTGGATTTACGAGTGTAAGACAATTTTTTTTTTCTCACCCTGTTATTCTCAAAATAGTTTTCGTTCCAAGTAAAATGAATTAAATCATGGGTATACCCTAATATTTCAGAAATGCATTTCTCGACCAAACAACCAATTGTCTGAAACAGATAAGTAAAGTATCAAAATGTCACGTAGTCTTCGAGGCCACGAAAGGGGAAAGAAAATTTTATGAACGATTTGAGATTTAGTTTCTAGAAAATAACTGAAGTGTTCACTTGAGCCAAATAAATCTATTAAAATATAGTGTGTATTGTGGTGCATATCAGGAGTTAAATAGGTGAGTCTATCTCACAGAGTAATTCAGTTTTGCCTGCTATTTGATATTTGAATTTAAAAGATATTTTATCACATAGAGTATATATATTTGCTAATTATTTTCAATAATAACTTTGTTTAAAGTTCTTTAATATTCAACGTTATTAAGAACATTAATTTGTTGTTGCATTTCCTATTCATCCAATCCTACTGTACTGTGGAGAGTTTGTGCCACTTGCAGTTTAACTCACATACCTATACTGTCCTGTGGAGAGTTTGCGCCACTTGCGGTTTGTCCATTGCTGATACAGGGTGACTTCTCACGTCTCCCATATCTCCTTCCACCCCCCTGTATTGTGGAGAGCTTGAGCCACTTGCAGTGTAACCTTATTTAGCTGTACTGTGGAGAGTTTGTGCCACTTGCAGTTTAACTCACATACCTATACTGTATTGTGGAGAGTTTGCGCCACTTGCGGTTTGTCCATTCCTGATACAGGGTGACTTCTCACGTCACCCATATCTCCTTCCACCCCCCTGTATTGTGGAGAGTTTGTGCCACTTGCAGTGTATTATTATTTTGCTGTACTGTGGAGAGTTTGTGCCACTTGCAGTGTATTATTATTTTGCTGTACTGTGGAGAGTTTGTGCCACTTGCAGTGTAATATTATTTTGCTGTACTGTGGAGAGTTTGTGCCACATATTCCTTACATGCATTGGGGAGAGTTTTCGCCCCTTGCACCTTTCCTAATAACCCTAAATACTTACTATTAGGCATTTATTTTTGATCAAGTGAAGTTTTAACTTTACTTTAGTACTGATATGCATAATCACAGTTCAAACACATAAGATGCACCTTGTATATTATTAATACTTTTATTAATTTTGGGGATTTCAACTATACTAATCGTTAGTTAAATAATTAATCATTATTTATGGCAAATTGAATACTCAGAGTGTTTTTCTATCTAATTCCAGTTACGTCATCTCGGTTGGTCAACCTACTTGGACCATGTCCACATGGACTGTTCAATTAAATCCAGGCATCAAGTCCAGTGTCTTGTAAATAGTTATTTTCAACATTTAGATTTGTTTTATTATCTATATTATAAACAATTGAATGTAAGTACACAGTAAGTAATTAAAAGTTAAATTCTAATTAAATATATCAATCTTTACAAATCACTCATTCTCCTCAAGTCAAGTTTTTCCCTCCTTACACGAGTAATTTCTTCATTTGTGTATAAAACAATAATATCTATCATTTGTTCGTTGAACAACAAATTCCAAGCTTGTTCAGGAGACTGAACTGTCCTGGCTTCTCGTTTAGGGCCAGGTAAATGTATTACAATGTCTTCTTGTCTTATACGACCCTGTCTTGCTGGGGCTTGTGTGCTCCAACGATGACTATTTTTCCCCTGTAAACTATGGGCATTTCTAACTGGTTCATCCAATACTTCGTCTTCACTTTCGCTTTGGCCACTATTGCTATCTGAGAGTTGCTCTTCAACATAATCTTCATCAGAATCTTCTCCTCCAAACATATCGTCAACAATCTCGTGTTCAGCCTCATTCTCCCATAAATTTTCTGCCTCTCTCTGCAATTCCACCTCAGTTAATCGACGAAGATTTTCTCTGCTAGTTGAAGCCATAAGTAAACGCGAGTTAAAACAAAATAATTACCGTAAACATGATACTTGGATCTGTGGATAGGAACTCATCCTCGTATTTTTGAGAATATCGTACCTCGCTGTGTCACTCAAATGCAGCAAAACACCCGAATTCTAACTCGGCTAACTATAGACTAAATTCACATTACAATGAATAACGATTGGGGTTTCTGAGACACAACAGTGTAGTTCCAGGGTTAAATACTTCTCTCAAGTATTCAGTAAGTGGAGCAGATTGCTCTCTTGTCTACTATTGATTTCCCATTATCAGTCCCATTTTTCAATTATAAAGTTAAGATTAAAAACGCGATTTCAATACCCTAAATAGAATAATTTTCCTAAAATTTTCAGTTAATTGCCTAAAATCCGAAAAAAGTTTCACTTGCATTGTGGTTTCATAAAACCACACAATGATTTTTTCTTATATCCTTAGACAAGAGTGCAATAAAATTCGAAAATCGCGACATAAAAATTGAAAAATCTCATTACAAATATGACAAAAATTGTAATTATTCCTTTTTGTTTGCTTTATAAGTTTGCTTTTTTAAATGAAACTAAGTGTTTCTAATTAATTCCACTATTTAATGAAAAAATTATGAAAACTCGAAGATATTGATATATCATCGTCAGAATTACAGATATATCAATATCGAAATAATTATCAATATCTTATAGTTTTCATAATTTTTTCATTAAATAGTGGAATCAATTAGAAACACTAAGTTTCATTTATAACATTAATATGAGTAGATTCCACGAAGTAAGAGTCCAAACAGTAAATTCAATTTATAAGTTTGGTTTGGGATTTCATTTTTTCACTGGATGCAATTATTCAGCATTGTTTTTATATGCAAATATATTTCTAAAGTATGTTGTAGAATCTGGTATAATCTTTAAAGATTTTAAATAGTTGTTCATGTTCCCTATTTTTATATTGTAAGGTAAACATGTGGATTTGTTTTATTCTATTTATACAGATTGCGAAAATCCCTTTCTTACTCTGCGACTTATACAAGTACGACAAGGAAAGTATGAGCAAAACTACGTGAAAGAGAGAGAGAGAGGACTTGTTAGCCCAGCGATCAGTCCCCTCTACCAAAACAGTTGGGCGTGTATTCAGTCCCCTCTACCAAAAACAGTTTTGCGTGTGTTCATCGCCCCACTAGTTCAACCGCTGTTGCCAGAAGCTCAGATTAATTTGTAAAAATGATATTTTTGTCTCGTTATCGTTAACTTTTTTCGAGCTCATACACTATTGGGTGAAATTAAACACCTTCATCCGGCAACAGTGTCGTATGTGGTATGTGATCTTTTCGCTACAGACCTTGGTTGTTAGCGCACGCCGTTGTATTTGAAAATAAAACATTTTACAATGCCCACATTAAAATACGAAACCTGCGAAAAAGTGCAAATTATAAAATGGTATTTTGGAGGTCACTCGGCTGATGCAATAGTTAATTTGTTTATTGTGGCATTTAAATATCGCCCAGTTCCTTCACGAACAACAATTTTGAAATAATTAATAATTTCGAGAAATATGGATGTGTTTTATACTGTAGAAAATGCCAAGCGCCGGAAGATCCAATCGAACGTCCGATAAACGACGAAAGGCAAACTAGAGAATTGAATGTTTGCTTGGCGGTTGAAACAGGACAACCATGTTCTTCAAGACAAATTGCTGAAGAGGTCAACATGGATAAGAGAACTGTACAGAATATTTTAAAACGGAACGGGTACCATTGTTACAAGGTTCAGACAACGCAGTAAATTTTTCCCGAGGACAATATCAGACGAATGGATTTCTGTGAAGAAATGATGGAACGTCAAAATGCTGACGAGAACTTTTTAAAAAATATTTTATTTACGGATGAGTCAACCTTTTCATTACATCAAAAACACAATCCATCCGTCACAAGATATTGGTATCGGGAAAATAAACATCCAAGCATTCCAATCCGAAGACAGTATCCGCAGAAGCTAAATGTTTGGACGGGTATTTTAGGTGACCACATTATAGGTCCATTTTCATTGAGGGGAACTCATATTCCGCCAAATATTTAGAGTTATTACAAAATCATGTAATTCCTGCAGTTCTCCTTATACCCGATGTTGATCTCAACATAATTTGGTTTCAACAGGATGGCTGTCCATTCCATAATTCAATGATAGTAATGAAATTTTTAAGGTTTGCATTCCCCGACAGAATTATTAGTACTAATGGTACAATTAAATGGCCTCCAAGATCACCTGAACTAGCTCCAAATGATTTTTTTCTTTGGGGATTTTTGAAAAATAGCATTTATGAACATGAATTTGAAAGAGCTGATGATTTACATGAATTGGGGGTGAAAATACAGCAAGTTTGTGCCAGCATTACGCCAAATAATCTTAAAGATATGAGATCAAATCTTTATGACAGATTTGGTTATTGCCTGGCACAGCAAGGTGGTTTATTTGAGCACTTAATTTATTGAAATTATGTTTACCTTTAGAACGGTTTTTTAGTTTAATTTTATGTTTAGAATAAGTATCTACTTATTTTATTTTTTCAATTCAATTTATTAATGGAATGGTCTTCAGTTTTTCATACCCAATTACTTTATCATTTTTATCTCAAGCATAAATGTTTTATTTTCAAGTTACAATGGCTAAAATAATATCCTATTGTAGTTAGAAATCAATTTTCAGCTTGGTTAGAAACGATCAAGTTGACAAAAATGAATTTTAAGATGTACAGGTTACGTAATAACGAGTGTATTTTTTTATTTCTTTAACAACCTCACTACTTCCATGTTGGGAAACTACTGAACACAGTGAACCTACTCACAGAGTGGGGAGTCAGTCTCTGCTGCAGCGTTGCCAGTTTAGAATGTTTGGTACTTTCTAAGTAATGAATAACTTATTTTGCATTTGACTTTCAACACCGGATAATGGTGTATTCAGTGGGAGAGAATCGAGATTGGTAATATTGACTTTTGAAAAATAAGTGAGATCAACACAAATAAGAATAAAATAATGGAGTTCAAGAAAAAATTTGGACAAATTTCAATCTGCAATAGATAAAATCCGTACACTGCTTTCGATTTAACAATAATTGGTATTTACCATTGTTGCCGCTTGAAATGCCGTTGAAAATTTTAAAACAACGATAGACAAAAATTAGGAATAATTCTTACAGATAAGTACATTTGGCAACACAACAGTTAAAATAAATAGGAGGGGACTGAATACACGCCCAACTGTTTTGGTAGAGGGGACTGATCGCTGGGCTAACAGGTCTTCTCTCTTTTTCACGTAGTTTTGCTCATATTTTCCTTGTCATACTTGTATAAGTCGCAGCGTAAGAAAGGTATTTTCGCAATCTGTATATATTTGTACATTTTTGACGAATTAAAAATATTTTATTTATATATTGTAGTAAAAGCTTTTCTAGAATGGGCCATATAAATAAAAATAAAGTAAATGCTCATAAGCATAAGTCAGAAGTAAAAGCAAATGCTTAGATCAAAAGTTAGGAGTAAAAGCAATTACTTCGTTTAGTATGAATAATGATTACCTGTCGTCATCCGAAGATGAACATGAAACTGGTGGCAAGGTGGTAGTTTTAGAATTTGTAGCAAATCAAATCGGCAATCATCACAGACAACGGCGTTTAAGAAAAAGAAAGAAGACGCGACAAAAATAATATTATAATTATATGAAAGTGTTATGGGGCACGCAATCAACTCGGGACAACTAATGAAAAAAAATAATAACGTGAAGACCCGTTTAAAAAGAAGACGGATGTTAAAAAAATGGGTAATAAACTGATCAAACTTCTTCCTTTGGCAAAAGCTCTCTACGAGGCCATGGAGGGAGAGTCAAATCCAACCATGGTAAAAATTGCAGGTAAGGTTACTACAATCTTGAAACTTTTAATTGTTTAGGTGGCTTTTTTCCGTTGTGTT
This sequence comes from Lochmaea crataegi, assembly GCA_947563755.1. NCBI lineage: Eukaryota > Metazoa > Arthropoda > Insecta > Coleoptera > Chrysomelidae > Lochmaea > Lochmaea crataegi. Next base: position 14,017,023 of record OX387435.1, read on the forward strand.
GATTTGCCACGGCAAAAGCCAGCTGCAACAGCACTGCCAAGTGAAACAGCAGAAATTCAAAATTTATCCACATTAGAACCCCAGCGGCTAGTGATGCTCGAGCAACTACAAACCATGCGAATACCAAGACAGTATTATGAATGCAAATTGAAAAGAAATGGCGCGCAAATTGCTTACGAAGATGGGAAGAGTTGCACGAACATATGATTTTTAGCCGTGTAAGAACATTGGTTTTTTCTCTTCTACTGTTGTGACTGAGCCTGAAAATTGCTTTGTGGGTGGAGTAGAAAACGAAATGGAGTGATGTTTCTGTTTGGGAGCAATCGCAAACGATTTTTAGTTGTTAATTTTTTTATGGAAAAACGCAATTTATTTTACATTAGATACAATTAGCATCACACATTTAGTTTACAATAAAGATTATAAAGAAATTATAAAGAAAATTTACAATTATTTTGGAAAATCCTGACCTCGTACACGTACATTTTCTTCCCCACCTCCATCATTCATATTCTTCCATATGTTCATCACTGCCTTGAAAATCTAGATCCTGCAAGGCTTTAGCAATGTTATGCAAAATAACACAAGCTACAATTATATCTGGAACATTAGCCAGTGCTACGCGACAACAATATTTCAAAATAGGAAAGCGCCGTTTCAGCTGTCCAAAGCACTACTCGATTATTACCCTTCCTTTTGACAACAGTTTATTATAAGCTTTCTTTGCGTCTGTTTCAACAGGTTCTCGAAAAGGAGTCATAAGCCAAGGTTCAATTCCATAGCCCTAATCAGCAAAGAGCACAGTATTGTGTGTACGTCGCATTACTTTTCTCACGTTGGAATTCTTCCAGATTTGACTATCGTGTACGGAATCAGGACAACTCACATCCATACTGATGAAAATATACTTTCCATCACAGATATCTTGTACGTTCAAAGTTGCTTCTCCTTTGCGGTTTATATATGTTAGGATCAAACACCGATATCGGCCAATGATCGAAAAATACGCCCAAAACGCGTTCTGGCCACTAGTATAATGCCAATGTCAGAAATATCGTTTTCCGGTCGTTTAGTGTAGACCAGAACGCGTTCTGGAGCCATTGCAATTGCCAGAATGTGTATTGACTTTCCCAAGTTAGTCTGAAAGAATTTTGTTATTCGTCACGCTGCCAGAACGCGTCGAGCACACAAACCAAACGTCGAAAGGTCATTGTAATAAGGAAAAATAATTTTATTTTCTATAAGAGTATGGCATACAAATTTTAAAAATAACATTGATTCTTAAAGAGACAGAAAACGTCCAAACAGAAAATAAAAAACATTTACTACTTATAATTCTGGTGACTTAATGGCATACTTAAAACATCTACTTGTTTTTACACGAACTATTGTTTTGACACTTGCTGCTACATAGTACTTTCTTGGCTCTACACGTGCAGTTTTTGTTAACGCAATAGCGTTTGCAATTACACTGCACAAAACCTTGTTTCGATCCTGATGCTAAACCAGAAGCAGTTCGGAGAGATACAGACGTTGAAGGAACCGATGAAATATCAATAAAGTCGGAATCGGCAAATGTAAACTCATTACGGCAATACAAGGATTCCAAAGCTCCATCTTTCGTGCCTGAAAATGGATTAAAAATGATTTTAAATTGATGACCTGAATTTATTACCTACCAAGCTGATAAAGTCCAGAGTCGTTAATACCAAGTACAACAGTTAACACATTTCTCGGAGCAAGTCTACCTCTGTCAACATCAGGTACTCGTACAATAACAGTTCTTCCTACTTCAAGGGGTGGTAACTTTGAATTTGAAAGGGAAATCATTTTCTCGGCTTGCTTTTCCAGTCCACTTTTAGCCTCGTCCCTGACATTACTTATTTTCTCTATTCATTGACATCGGTTACATGTAACGATCTGCTCACCCTCTCCATTTCCTATGTTAGCTGTGCCACAGATGATATGAATAGGTAAGCAACAAACTGAACATTTATGAGTATTTAAATCTGAAATTTCTTTTTCGCATATTGTACACACATTTTTCTCTTGTTGTTTTTCACCTTCGGTGTTCCTTCTGCTTGTCAAACTATTTTCCCCAACTAGACGTAAATGTTCATCTTCACGTTCGTCGGAATTATTCTGAACGCACAACTTTTGTAGTTCTTCTTCTGTTTCAATATTGGACAGAAGTTCCTTATGAATTGAAGAATCCTTGAGACCGATCCTTTGAGGCATGCCGAACATGGCTTCATAAGGACTTTTAGTTATTCCTGTATGCAGAGAACGATTTTTATTGCTTTGCACAAAACGCAGCCCTTCAGACCATTTCGTTATGTTTTGGTCAGCCAACCATGTAACCAGCATGTCCCTTACGTCTTGGTTTGATCTCTCAACGGACCCTTGACTTTGCGAATGGCAAGGTTTTCCATGTACCAACTTCAATCCAGGCCACATTTCAGCAAGATTTTTTATCATTCGGTTTGCAAATTCTCTGCCATTGTCGCTTTGTAGAATCATAGGTGCGCCGAACAAACAGAAAATATCAACCAAATGATAGGCAACTTCTTCAGCCGTCTTTGTTTTTAATGCCCGTAACACGGTGAATTTTGTTAAGTGATCCTGATAATTGAGAATAAAACGGAAATCTTGGTCTTGTTCACTTTGCATGTCAATACTTGACAACGCGAATTCATTTCATTTGTTAGAATTGGCCTTACCACTAAACCTTTTCGCTGAACTTTCTTTTTTAATTGACACTACTTGCAAAGTACCAAATAAACCTCAATTATTTGTCGTGTTATGTTACAGTATTTTCTCTTCAGTTCAGAATCCATAACTAAAATAAATTAAAGAATATAAATAAATAAAAAAAACTTGTAAAATAACAAACCTAGTAATTTCTTGTGTCCTCCCCCTACATGAGCGGAATGAATAATGTCAAATAACTCGTCGGTCGTGCAGAAATAACGCAGCTCAGCAGTTTCGTCCACTCTCCTCTCTATCAGCTTTTCGGTTTCACCAATTTTTAAAATGTCGCACCGTTTCAATCGTTGTCTTTGTTTCGAAGAAATTGCGCCACCCTTATTTTTACAAGCTTTTGCTACCTTTACCTCTGTAAGTATTTGATCGTATCTCTCTCTTGTGAAAATATTGCTACGATCATTACTATCACATATAACTTTTCGCAGTTCATCATTGAAACGAATCTTAAGGTCTTCCATGGCACTAGCATATATTTGCACTTTAGCGACTTTTATGCACGCACTCGAATCAAATACTAGACGAGTACTGGCACTCTGAAACGAAACTGCGAGAAGTGGTGTCGTTTGCAAGCTGAGACATGCACAAAATCGGTTTTTGGACGGTTTAATTGTGTGTTAGACGCGTTCTGGAAAATCGCAAAAGGTCCCGAATGCGTTCTGGTCTACATTAAGCGGCCGGAAAGCGTAATTTCGGATTTTGGCAATATGCTGAGGGCCAGAACGCGTTTTGGGCGTATTTTTCGACCATTGGCTGAAATCGGTGTTTGATCTTAACATATATACTCGTCTCCATGTATTTTAGGTTTCTCGATCATTACATGTTCACAGTCCAGTGCTCAGCAGTCGGAAATCTAAACTGACTGGCCCACATCTCTTCAGCTTCCATTACGGCAAGGTGACTTTTAGGAAACTGAATCCAACGATTGACCTGTTGAATAATTTTTGTAACCACAAATCGCACAGTGCAAGACACGGTGGACTGTTCAATGCCAAGCTCATCACCGATTCCGCTTTGGAAACTTGGATTTGCCAAATATCTTAAACATATTTTCATTCTTTGGACACCTGATAACGCACCACCACTCCTTTCTGTACTATCGTCTAGAAAGTTTTGAGCTAATCACTCCACATTCTCCTGCTCAAACCGGAACATGCTTTTAAAATCACTTGTGCGCGGCGTACGCCTTTGCTTGTAGTACTTGACTCTTCGGAGATTTATCATTTCAGCCATTTTACTTGGAGTCACACAACCGTTCCATGTGGAATTCGCGGAACCTATAATAGCGACGGCTGTGATGCTACTAAATAGCAGTAAATGCTCGTACTTTCAAGCAAATGGTTGGGTTTATTCATACGTTTGAACCAAATCCTTTAATCGATCAGTATTTGCTTCCTCCTTGTAAGCAAAACGATTTACTTAAAATTTTATTCATACTCCTTGAAGCATTTACTTTGAATTTTGCGAGTATAAGCAAATGCTCATTTTTATTCATATGGCCCATTGATTCTAATTTATTTCTGATAATTTGATGTTCCCAATTGAGTACTGGAACATACCGTACATAACAAAACAACATCGTTTTTTGAAATAGTTTTCTAATAACGTACATTTTTATCATCCCCCGTACGAAACATGCCATCTATAAATCAAAAAGTGAAGGTTTATCAATACCTCTTTATTTTTGTTTTTTTTTAATTATTTCCCTATTTTCTTTTATTGTCATCCATTATCCTGATCGTCGATTAGAATTTTGTGTGAGGGTTACGAATAAATGCCAAGGACATCCGATGTTTTCCAAAAATATTATTCTCTCCGAAGCAACGTTCACTATACATGGCACGGTCAACAAGCAAAATCGTCGGTATTGGTGTACGCAAAATCCGCACTGGTTGAGAGAAGGTCACAATCAGTATTCTATCGAAGTAAACGTTTGGGTTGGAAAAATAAATACCAGGATGAATGGATCATATTTTTTTTGATGGGATATCAAATGAGGCGAGCTGATTGGCATTTTTAAAAAAAATGTGATACCTGAATTAAGACAACTTTTCCCTGATGTTAACCACGCAGACATTGATAGAAACATATTTTTTTACCGGGAGCAGTCTACCCCTACCCGGAAATTTTGCCGAATCCACTTGTGTACCAGTGGTAGGGATCTTTGCCGGATCAGACGGCGTATTTACAATATTCCTCGTGCTCATTGGTATAATGTCTGCGAGCTGTGATATGCTACTGACCCTAGTAATCTAAGGTGTTTCGCTGCCGGCTGTACGGTGTTTCCCCAGTGGTCACCCATCCAAGTACTAACCTCGCTCGACACTGCTTGACTGTAATTATCGCATCAGAAGCGTTCCACCATAATACAGAATATATATAAAAACATTTAGTTTCAACAAAATGAAGCTCCACCACATTTTGGAGCAGCAATACAAGTTTATCTGAATCATGTTTTTTGGCTTTCATGGATCGGTAGACGTGGCATAATTAAATATGGCCACCCTGCTCTTGCGATCTGACTCCACTGGATTATTTTTGTGAGGATATTTAAGATAGAAAATCTAAAAAAGTAAACCAACTAAAAGTAATAATGATTTAAAACACCGAATAAGGCGAGAAATTAATCAAATCAGCGCAGAGAGGTTGTCAAAGAATTAAACATTTTGTCAAAAAATGAACAGTGCTCGTTTTGAGCATTTGATTCATACTATAATTGTAAATATTGTTAATAACTTCATTTCTTCACGGATAATACTCAATTGATTAGCAGTATCATGGTTATAAATCGAGTGGCAACGACTACAACATTATAAAGTAATTGATAATTATTACATCCAACGAAACAACAAATCATCTAACTGTGTTTGATGAAGTCAGTTATTTCATAGTGAAAAAGTATATTTCCGCTTTTTTTGGAAAGCTGGATTTTTCCCAAGGAAGTATTCACTAACCAGATTAATCAATTTAAATTATTTCCAAGAATACATACACCCTGTAGGTATTTAGTCTATTTCTAATATATTGTAATGTAATTCATAGACAATAGTTATCCAAATAGATGGATTGGAAGGAGAGGTCCCATTGAGTGACCACCTAGGTCACCAGACTTACCGCCACCTGATTTCTTTTCTGTGGGGTCACCTTAAGTCGGTGGTTTATAAAACTATTCCAACCTCAATCGACGTTTTATGACGAAGAATCAGTCAAGCATGCCGTGATATTACTAAAGCAACATTTGCCAATGTTCGTATGAAGTTTGAAAATAGGTTGTACTATTGCTTACAAAACCATTTTGAACATTTACTAAATTAATTAACATTTTTGTAGTTCGACACTTAACACTTTTTATTTTGTTGTCAAATGTTTCTGCTTTATTGTTACATCCTGTATAATTATGACTTAGACCGTTGGAAAGCATTTTCTACGGGCTTTCTAACGAGTAGGGGTTGCCATTTAAATTTTTGTAGGTGTTGTGTGTGGGGCATAGGGGGTTGATGGGGGTGCGTTCTCTCTCATGTCATTTTAGTTTCCCCTCTCTACACAAGAAACAGTTTTGAAATTCTTTTGAAACCTCTTTTCCTTCGCGAGGTACAGCCCATTGTAAGTTTTAAAATTGACACCTTGTAGATACAAACAACTGATTTAATTTCGAATAATAATTTAACGTAGTTAGTTTAAAAACCGAAAAAACCGAGATGGTTTTTTGTCGATATAGAATTTTGGTGTGTGATTAGATATGGGGATGTCGCTGTTATGTATTGGTGTGGTTTCAACGTTGTCTCCATTCCAGGATTATGATCTCAGGCCTTCTGGACGACTAGCATCACAAGTGATGTTGTTCCTTCTAATTACAAACCAGAATAGATGGTTATATCCTGCAGATATACCAATCCCGTATAACTTAAAATTTTAATTCAATGTCTGTCGGAGCAAATAGCCCGAGAAGTAGTTGTTGCTTCTTAGTAGACGGTCTGCTCTTTGGAAATTTATTTTTCTAATTTTGTAAAGCGTTTAATAGTATTGAACTATCATTTTTGACGTCTATAGATCACGCTTTACCTATATGACAATTATTTACAGGTAACTGTAGTTAAGTAAAAATCTATGAGACATTCCTTTCCCAAAAAGGGTCCAATTCTCAAAATTTTCCTCACTGGTTGACAACCAACAAATATTGAACCAACAACAACATGTGGCACACCTCCAATTCCAAAATTTCAACGTTGGCGGTTTCCTTCAAATAGTAATAAATACCTAGTGATGCGAAATCAGAAAGTAGAGAAAGTACTTACAATCGTTTGAGTGCAATATAAGGGTTTGTGAGAACGGCTTCCAGAACAGGACTGAATTCTCCAACAATACGAACTCCCGCAGAACAAAATACTAAACCGTATATTCCACAACTAATTCAGAACGAGAACCTATTAAACCCAGCAAGGGGTGACTTCCCAGTCATTAACAAAATAGCCCGAGAAGTAGTTGTTGCTTCTTAGTGAACGGTCAAATTTTGTAAAGCATTATAATAGTATTAAACTATTATCTTTGACGTTTATATAATCAATCAATCATTCAAGGAAAACGAAACTCACCAGTAACTTATAGTACAGAGCGCGTTATAGAAAACTGGTACAACTATAATTATCCAAAATGGTGTTTTTCTAGCTGTGAGAATGGATTTCTTAAAATGTGCTGTTTGTTATGTAGGGTAGTGATGCCAGCTCAACAAAAATGTTAGTAGAGGTAATGATAAAATTAAATTTTGTAAAGCAATAAAACGAGGTGGAAAAAATACAGATTTATTATAACATTCATACAAAAAGAATAACTAGCTTGAATTCAAAAATAGTGTGATATTTTGATAAAAACGTGATGGGTAGTTAATTAGTTAGGTTATAATTTATGCTTATTGTTAAATTATAGATTATTAACTTTAGTATGTATGTGTTTAGTAATAATTATTGTAATCATAAAACATATCGACTAAGCAGTTTTATTATAATTTATTTATCGATATAAGTAACAATTGCAAAATAAGCAGACACGCGCTAGATTGAAAGAATGTGTAGGCTGGAAATTGTTGCTTTAGGTTTTTGGTCAGAGAGTTCAAATTGAACATTTGTCCAAGAAATATGTGTTTTATTTGAAGAACGTCAACCCTAATTATAAGGAACCTAAGCCGAATAATTTAGCATTATTAGAAAAACATAAATATTACATTGTTACTGGTTCGAATATTTTTTTAAATAGAAGGTGGTTGGTTTATTAGATGACTGACTTAAAAAAAGGTGGGACAAGGATCAAACTGTTGTTAGAAAAATAGTAAACGAAGACCAGTTTTAACTAGAATAGAGTTCAAAGCTCCAACTGATTATTTGAAGGAAAATTAATTTCGAATTACGTGGATCTCGAGTCCAAATTTTGTTTAATTCTAAACTTTTTCCTTTTTTATTAAAATTTTGTTGCTATTTTTGAAATTTTATGGCTACACATGCACAATTTTACTGCAATTTTTGCATATCTTGCCCTATAAAAAGGGATTTTCCCTTAAGTAATCAGTTATTGCCCCGTCGTGCTTCGCTGTAGTTATAACTGGTCTTCCAGTACCTGTTTTTCTGATGAAAGTTTGATCGTTATCCCACCTTTTTTTAATAATTTAAATCGTGATTCTGCTTCTATTAAACTCTTGGATAAGTCGTCCAAAGGTCGAAACATCTACTGATCATCACCGTCGAGTGGTCAACTCGACGGTTGTGTATGGGCTCACTTAACGCATCGACAGGGGGATCAGCACCTCCGCGATAACCGACTATAGTCTTCATTTTATATTGTCAGAGATATTGTATTGGCACGCCGTCCGCAAAATATTCTTTCTGAGAAATATGTTGTGGTTGAGGCGTTGACGTGCCTTGTCGGTGGTGTGCTGATGCTGTTAGGTATGCGCACTTACATTTAAATACACATAAGAAATAAAATCTGCTGGTGATGATCAGTCGCTGTTCCTATGAGATACTGATAGGTGTTTTTCGACCTTTATAGACCAACCATCCTCCATTTGGGAAATTATTAGCATTTTATCAAACTCACTTATTTTAGACGCGCAGTGTACACAATAAAAATTCACGAATAGAATTCACATTGTAAGCTACCAAATTTCAGTTTTGAACCACGACCGTATTGTTCGAAAAGAGAGAAACTTTCACGAAACAAAGTTATACCAGTATAATCCAATCTCGTGATAAGAAACTTACACCTAAAGCAAACAAAAAAGCTTTTGTTCTTACCTATCACTATGGATAAGTCTGACGTGAAGTTGGAGCTTGCTCCCGCGTGCTAGCGAGATGTGTTCATCACGTAACGATTCTGGATATACTATTAAAAGTCTGCTCTGAACACTCAGTTGTATAACAAACATAGTTTGGTTTAAAACTTCTTTATAAAATTACATAAGGACTTGGGAAAACTAACATTATGACATGCTACGAATACAGAATGTTCACAGACAAAAATGGATAATGAATAAAAACTTTTCTGAATAAAAATACATACCTAGTTGTAACTTTGCATAATGGGAGACAAAATTTGACATCTCTCACATTTACATTATTACCACATAATTTCTGAATAATCCAACCGGAAGTTTCATACAATTTTAGATTTCCACTCAAAGCTTTTTTTGTTGATTAATAACATAATATATGCAGGTTTATTAATTATTTATCACCCGGCATTCATTGTCGTTATTACTGCATATAGAAAAAGTTTAATTTAAAAAAGTTTGGTTGCTATGATTGAATTTGGTAAAAGTGCTAATGAAATACAGTAGCATGCATTTTTCAAAATATACCAGATATATAGATATAATTTGAATGGAATACCCTGTATATTATTGAACTTTTGGAATAATATTGTGAATAGCTACCTTTATTGGGAAAGTTAAAATTTTTTAGGTAAGCTTCAAAAATGAAAACTTTAAATGTGATTTTCCAGCACGGTGAGGAAGGAAAAATTGGCATCACTACAAATTGAGCCGACAATCAAATGAGCCATATCTTTACTTATTTGGTTAGTAATCCATTTGCACAATGAAATATTGAATGCTCAGCATAATGTGCAGTATTCGATATAGAACCGCTAAAATATAATATTTATCAATAATAGTCCGGTCAATCTAGACATTCGAAGGTACATAAATTCACAACAAGAGCTGGAAGTGAGTGAAATTGTTTGAGACATAATAAAAAACAACATTTCAAAATTCCCCATCGCTCCGGTACATTGACTAGAGGTCAAAGGTAAAAAAATGGGTTTTTCGCGATTTTCATCGAAACGATGAGTTTCATCGCAAAATTACATCAAACAAAAATTGTGAATCATAAATTTATCTATAAAAAAAATTTCAATAATTTTTTTTCCTCAAAGCCACCTTCCACGACACCTCTGAGGTAGTGTACTTTTCGCGTTTTTTTAACATGGGTTTTCCAGTAGGCCTATTTTACAGGTCTGTTGTGATTTTGTTTAATTGGAAACTATTGCATAATAACAGATATTCGCAAGGGTTGGAATTGATAAAAGCAGTAAAAAAAATTATTCGTCCGATTCATAACTTTCAATTACTTGTTGATTTTCTTCTTCTTGATCTTCTTCTTCTTCTTCATCCTGGGTGAAAGTAAATTGCGTCAATAGCGATGTATCGCATGTCTGTTCGTCAGTATCAAACGAATCCTCTACTGTTGCTGATTCAACATTAGAACACGGCCGGCCTTGACAATTCGTGCATACTAGAGTACAAAACAGTCCAACTTTTTTTGCAACCACATTTAGCACTGCATCCCTACTTACAGTTGCAAAAAATTGTGTCCAATAATTTTTCCGGCGCAGGTGGTAGCAAAGTCTGAATGTATTATCGACCAACTTCCAACCCCAATCTGTTGGGTCTAGCTGATAACCAAGCCACACTTCAACTTGATAATATACCCGAAAAAGATGTTGATGAGCGGCAACTGAGGTTGGAGAAAGACAAGCTAATTGCTCTTGTTTTTTATTCCAAGTGTTTTTAAAAAAACATGCATATCAATACTTATCTAAGCAGGTAGTTTTTTTAGGAGCTCCGTACATACAAAGAAGAAATCGAATTCCGTTGGTGATAACTTCTTGTGGAGTTGAATTACTTTTTTTAAAAACTTCAGCACATTGAACTAAATCTTGCTTTTCAAACATTTTAAAGACTGTTGTTTTACCCCTCCTGTAAAATACAGATGTCGTATCACAACCAGTTATTGCGTTTAAAAATAGTAAATGATTTTGACATTTTGCAAACGTCGATAAACTTTTTGATGAATATACTTCCGATAGAATTTACTGTTTGGACCCTTACTTTGTGGAATCTACTCATATTACTTAGTTACTCATTTAAAAAAGTACTTCCGATAGATTTTGAGCTTTTCCTGGTTTTTAGAAGAGAATAGTTTTTTCAGCTGTAGTTCGAGCAGTGAGTAATACCATGGGATCAAGTTGAAATAAAATTGAATTATTTAGTAGCTAAAATAAATAAAACTAGTATAGTAGAAGAGCAAAAAAAAACAGGTAACAAAAAGTAAGGAAATTAGGGAAGATATCATTTTAAATTTAATTAATAATTTTAATGCTCACACATCTGTAGTCAATAAATTTTGGAATCAGTTAGAGGAAAATCAACGGAAATTCTGTAATGTAAATTTTGATTGCTTGAGGTATAAGGTAGTAAGGGTATTTCAAGTTTTATCCTGCAAATGTTTGATACCTACTTCGTGTGTTAAATCAATAGCGACTGAGGAGTTTGAGAAAGAGAGTGACGGTGTAGAAAATAAGGCGCTAAACATACAAGAATTCATTATTCTGGCTAGCAATGTGATCCCCATGGAATTTGACGGGACACCGAATAAATTACGTAGTTTTATTGATGGATTGGTTCTACTCAAGGCAAATGCAGCAGGACAGGAGTTAAATGCAGTTTCTTTTGTTAAGACTAGATTGACAGGGAAGGCGATAGCACTGATCACTAATGAGGCTTCGCTGGACGAGATAGTTTTTACTTTACAGCAGGGCATCAAAGGAGATAGTTCCAGTTTATTGATGGCAAAGTTAGGGCGGCATAGGCAGAATAATAAGGATTTAGTTAGTTACGTGTCGGATGTGGAGCAGTTAGCGGATAGATTATATGCGGCTTTCGTGGCTGAGGGCATGCCCGTTAATTTGGCACAAAAATACACCACCGAGATGACCACAAAATCCTTGTTTCAAAATGTTAGCTCAGAGGCAGCAAAGCTAGTACTGATGGCGGGTAATTTTACGAATACGCAGGAGGTGCTGACAAAATTGGTATCTGTTGATGTGACGTCAGATGTAGGAAATGTACTAAGGTATCAGGTACAGAGACAAGGGCATGAATATAAGGGACCAGGCTGGAGAGTTACTAGTGATGTGAAAAATTACAGAAATTATGGGGTGCCTGGAGGCCGAGAGCAGAATAGAAGAGACAATGGTCATTATGGCAGGAGCCGTGAATTTGTGGAACGTAGTTACCCTAATAATAGGTACAATTGGAATAATTGGACCTCCAGTGGTGGTCGGAATAACAGTAGGTACACGGAGAGGAACGTAAGAATGTGCGAAAGCGAGGTAAAAAGAGACAAAAGAATAGAGCAAAAGCTAGATTATATTAAAAATGAACTCGATTTATTAAAATCAGAAAATAAGGAGAGAAAACTAGAAAATGAAAAACTAAAAGCAGAAATACGCCTACAAAACAAAAAAATAGAGATACTTGAAAGAAATCTAAGAAAGAAAAACCTAATAATATTTGGAATAGAGGAAACCGAGAAGGAAGACACAGAAATTCAGGAACAAAAGGTTAAAGAAGTACTAGATAAGACTGGAATACGATTGGAAACAAAACATGATATAGCGGACATAAGAAGAGTAGGGAGAAAAGGTAAAAATAAAGACAGACCAATGTTAATCGAGATGACAAGCGGAAACAAAAGAATGGAAATTTTAAAAACAACAAGGAATCTTAAAGATACAAACTGGATAATTAGCGAAGACTATCCCAAGGAAATAAAGTTACAAAGAAAACACTTGCTTTACCACATGAGGCAAGCAAGAAAACAGGGACACTTAGCGACAATTAAATACAATAAACTAATCATAAACGGAACGGAATACTCTATAGAGGATGTAAAGCGATGGAAAACTGGAACACCCTACATAGCCGGAGGCAATGTTGAACAAACTCCAGGGGAAAGAATAAAAACTAGAACAGCAAGAGAAAGAACACCAACGGAAAACGATAAGATGGGAGAAGAAAGGTATAAAATGAGAAAAACAGAATGAGATTTAAACAAACCATAGGGGGTTGTGACAGAAACCGTAGAGTATTTAATGAGTAGTTGAGAAATTTCACAAATGAATGTAAGATTGACTGGAATAAATGGTGTAGGTTGTATGCTTTTTGTTATAATACAACAGGGATGCTTATGAAAAGGAGGTAAGGTATAAGCTGCAGGTGGCACATGAAAGAGCTCGACAATTTTTTAACAAATATAAGGAAAAAAGAAAAGAAAATTTAGATTTAACAACTAGGGAATTGAAATTAAAAATAGGAGAATTAGTGCTACTTACAAATGAACATAGAAATAAACTAGATCCTTGGTATAAAGGTACCTATAAAATTGTCAAAACAGACGGGGTCAATTGCAGTATTTAGTCAGCTCAAGGGAAGGTAGGAACTGTTCATAAGAATAGAATATATCCGTATGATGGGCAGAGCCCCGTGCACCAAGTGAAGACAGTGAAATTCAGTGAACACTATCCGTTAATATAGAACAAATTTCAAATATATATATATATATATAATAGTTTTATATTAGAAGCAGTTTATCCTAAACCCGAACTATTAGAACTTATTACAGTTCCGTCCAAAAAAGTTACCAGTCGATTTTATCATCAGAAATTCTTCATGTGGCGCCCTCTGTAAAAAAATGTAAAATAGTACATTAAATAATATAACTTGTATAAAATTATGACGTTGTGCTGATTTTAATAACAATTAATGAATATACAGTGAATATATTAGCAAGAAAAAAAAATTAAAATTTTAACGCCCCATATAGTTTTCCACAGTAATATTTTATCAAGGCATATTTGGTCTTATCGTCATATTTTAGTCCAAAGCCCTTAGCCTATGTTCCAATAGTTATGACCCACCCTGTATAAGCATAAGTTCGCCCATTACCTACCTTCATCCACCTTTCATGAAGCTGGATTCCCTGTAATCGTGTCTTGCATTTTTAAGAATGGGTAGATACTCAGTGGTCGAAAAGCACGCTCGCCTTAATGCATACGAAAATGAAAATCGGTAGAATTGGCAATTTCATTTCAACCGTAAGCTGAGCAGATAAAGAACCGACACCGCAATTTAACTGACTGAATGGGACTGCAAAAACGCATGTAAAGTCCGCAGGGAAATTTTGCTGTCAAGTGTATCCGCTGATGATAAAAGCATATTTTACAGAGAAACAATAAAATAAAGTATATTTAGATGCCTTTTGTTTCAGCTTACCATACCGTATAATGTAAGTTTCAAATTCAGAACTATTGAGAAAAAAATATTATTCAGAAAAAGAAATAATAAGCAAATCAATACCTAGCGTTAAATTTACATTTTTCACCAATAGGGTGGAAAGTCGCTTTACCGAAGATAACGTTTGTTTATCACACCGTATGGTCAAAACGTGGCAACGGCTTTTGTGCGTAAGCCTTTTGGTCCACGGATGAAGCTAGGCGCTGCTCGCTAATTAGTATTAGACATTGACACGTATAGAGAATACATTGCTGCTTAGGAGTGAATTGAAAATGTACAACAAGCGGAAGAAAAATTCCCGTATACTTGACCATTGGGACGACAAGCAATTTAAAATTTGAATGGAACATTTGAGATTAGTGGCCACACAAACAGATATACAGGTATCCGCAAAACGTGTTGTTGGAAGACAACGGACTGAACATACCACGGCCAAGACCTCAAGAAATTTTGAACCAGTTGAAATTGCGATGGTATCACCCAAAACGTCTGCAATATTATTTTGACTGAAAAGTGGAATTGGCGGATTATTTTCCAATTGGGTGTGCCAAGGAACGTAACATTGCTGATCGGTTTTCTGGTATTGATACCGAGACCGTAACCCATATCTTATCTGACTGTGAGGCACTGGATCGAGGAGACAAACAATTTTCGGAGAAGCCAAAGTGCCACCTAAAACATATGGCCAACATCCAGTGGACCTATAGCGTCTACTCGAAGGTACAGGGATAACTGATGGGTGGGTGGACTCAATGTGGGAGTGAAGTTCAATAGGCTGTAGTGCTCCCGGCATGAACAGGGCTTTCAAAAAGGAGAAAAAATTGTAGAAAATAGTAAACGCCAAGTAGACAGCAAACTGTGCGATTGCCAAGTTATATTTATTGAAAAAATGTGATTTGTGATAATATTTTCCATCTCGAATTCAACAAAATTCTACTTACCATAACCAAAAAAATGGTGCACTTTATATATTTGCTTATAACGCAGTAATAAAGTGATTTAATTATTCCGTCAATTACGTAGTTTTATTATTCTATAATATTGGTATGTTATGTTAAATGCCCATGTTGGTGCCACTTTGCTATGAAATGTTATATTACGTTAATCGCCAATTGTTATGTTATATTAATGTTACATTAAATATCCACGCTGTCCGCCAATTTGTAATGTTAGGTTTAATACCTTTATTTTGCAGGTTCACTGTTATACTTGCGTGTATACCGTGTTCCTACGGTATTATTATTTTTTATTTCTCTTCGTGGAGTGTTGATATTTCGAATTTGTTGCTATTAAAATATGGGTTGATCTCTCTATAAAATATAAATTGAAATGAAAATAAATTTGTAGATTTTTTTCTATGCTCAGCTAACTCAATCAAACAAAATTCTCCATCAAAGGACGTGCGGTTTAATTCCTCACAGATGTATGTTTAACAAATCAAACTCCTAAACCTTCTTGTTGAATTCATAAAATTTTATTGAACGATAACAAATAGGAAACAAAATTTTTATCGAACTATAAACCTAAATACAATAATTTTAAATGTTAGTGTGACAACACTGTTCACTGATCGTGACGTTGACTGATGACAAGCTTCTTGTTCATTTTAACAAAATGGCCTACAGTTCACGCCACGATGTGTATTTAATGAAATTATTCACAATTAAAAAAATTTATGGTATAAATTATTATTATAAGATATTATGTCACGACTGAGATGTCGTCAACGAAGTATGGAAAATCCTTGAAGTTTATCAAGAAAAGTAAGTATTGCTATTAAGTTCTATCATTAGTCAAACAAATCAAGTATAGTTATTAATGTTAGTTAATCACTAACCTTTGGGTCGCATTGAACCATTTTCACTTTATTAAGCATTAAGAGTTTAATTTTAATTTTTTCCAGCAAACATCAGTATTGAAATATGTTTCAAAATAAAACATTCCTGGAGATAGTATTAGGATTTTTGGAATCTCCAACAAGTTATTTCAAATTGGAAATGTTTTTCGTTTTCTTCCATATTTTGTAGAATCGGTGAGTATTACTCTTTTCTTTGTGACTTAAAATGTTAAATTTGATTTATAATATTTTAGTAAACATCAGGCTGTCACTTCTTGTCTATTTTTCTTGACTGTCAAAGTTAGGTTATGTTCCTACTTGATTATAAAATTAATCTTTTTGCTAGGTTAATAAAATTTGAAACAATTGAATGTCAGAGAGAAACCAAATACATCTTCCCTGAACGACGACTTTTATGACACTAAACTGATAAATTTGGGTTCTCTAACCTTACCTTCATGGTCAAAATTTTCCCAAATTTTTTAATATGACTTCACGGTATGCCATGAATTTATTTCATTCTTAACACGCAAAACTTACTGTCGGCATCCCTCTGGTATTAAACTATGTTTCTCGACCGAGACTGTCTTTAGTCCAGTCTAGCCATCTTCTGGAACAATGGGATTCAAACACCGAAAGTTATCGTTGATATAACCGTCCCGCAGGGAACTTGAGAAAGGGGTCTGCTCATCAATAATTAATAACGTGATATAGTGTATAGAATTTTAATACTTTGGGCATCACTACTCTTAGCTGGAATAGTGCGTGAGTAATTGACAGAAATTGTTCTTTAAAATGTATTTTTTTCACTACTAGCCTCTAAACCTAACATTATTGTCTTTTGTTGAGGTAGTAAAGTTGTTCATTATTAACCAAGGTAGAAAAATACAGAGCCTACTTGATTATAACCAAATCTCAATCCATTTAATAGAATGTGAGGTTAACTTGTGCACAGCTGTCATGTCATGTGAAACGAGTCGACAAACTAATATTAAAAAAAATAAAATGCCAGTAGTGAAGTATTGAGAAAAATGCTATATGAGCCACGGTAGAAAAGTATATTAATGTCTTGGATCCATTAAAGACCTCAAAGCTTCGCTTCTCGGTGTTTAATGGACCTCGACAGTAATACCTCACATTTCTACCTTGGCGCATAATTACTATATCGATACTCTTATGAAAGGCGAACCAAGAAATTTTTAAGCACACGTGCCGGACTGTTTATCTTAATTGTCACGTACACCAGACGTTTCCATATTTATCACCAAGGAAACGAGTTGATTTACGATTACTATCTACTTATGAATTTTGGGCTTTTATAAAAGGTCTCAAGTTGAGTAAAAGTTATTCGAGGCATTCTGTTATTGACTATGTTTCAAAATTGTGGTTCTGTTTAGTGTTCCGAGAAATTATTGTTAGTGCTAGAGATTTTGAATTTGTGAGTGATTAAACTGCAAGATATTCAGGTGAGCTATTCCACTGAGTGTTCTTTCTTTATTGTTTCATCTCTCTATATTAATGCCGTAATTATTGATTGTTACTTACCTGTTGAATTTACTAAATATAAAATATCTGAGCTTTGATAGTGATTGAATAATAATTCGTTCTCACATGACAAATGTATCTGGAGCGGGCAAATGCGTGTGTAATCCCTTTTGTCCATTGCACTACTCAGATTCGACCATAGGTCAAGCTCTAGTAGCTGGAGTGAGCATGTCGCGAGTCAGCTCTTCATGTTCATCGCACCACTTAGTACTAGTAGAATGTGTAGCTTAATGCAAGTTTAATTCCTTTAGGCTGGTCGTCCATTGGAAGTGAAAGCAAGCGGCTATGAGCAGTTCAGGTGTTGAAGTGAGAAGTTGAATATCAAACAGCGTGTTACATTTTGAATTTTGCGATTTACAAATGGATGCAGAAGATTATTATTACAGAATAAGACGTAAAAGAGTCCAAAATAGACGGTTGTATTGGGTGAACCCTATATTGAAAAAGAGCGCGCGGCTCGGTGAATTCAACCATCTCCACCGTGAATAAGAGATAGAGACCCCAATAAGTTTTTTGATTATTATCAAATGAACCCTCAGATCCATTTAATATATCCTTAATTCTATAAAGCCAGTTATCAGCAAAGATTCTAACTTCCGAGAGACCATACCACCTGATGAACGTCTCAGTGTAATACTACGGTAAGATAAATTAATTTTTATTACTCAAGTAGCAATTTTATTATTACAAATTACAAAGTAAGAAAAAAGTTTTCTGCATTATTGATTAAGTTTTGCTAGTTATCAAGAGATTGCGACCCACTGGGCTTACTTTGTCCAGGATTATTTACGGCTCGGCAAGTCAACAGAGATTGTGATTGTTGTGACTGATTGTCCCACGGATATGATAGTGGAAAAGTGTTTGGTTGCTCTTGTGACGTCCAAGATAATTGGGACGTTGCATCAGAACTAAGTCTCCTCTCCTGATTTAAGATCCGAGAAGAATAAGATGACGGGTATGCGACGGTAGATGGAAATGCATACGGAACAAGTGATCGATACTGAACAGAACTATGACGTTCTTCTTCGTCGATTAGCACTTGTTTAATTTTATTCCGTACACTAAGCTGTCGGTTTTCGGGAATCTGTTTCAAATACTGTTCTGCCTTCGCACTCGCCTTTGTTTTAGAAGTCATTTTCATTTCATCTCTCTTACGTTCTCCGCTCATGGGTGTAGATGGTAGAGGACCCATTCGCACTGGTACAGCGGATGCTTTATTAACAGTTTTTTCGCTTTTCCCCTGATTCTTCTTTGAGGAATCTTCACGATTCATTGCGTTCGACTTCTTGCAAATTTCCTTCGGTTCAACTGCTTTCTGTACACTTCATTTTCATTCACGTGGTCGTGGAAGCTCCATTTCTACTGCTGCAACCGACGCCGGTGCAGTGCTCACTTGTGTTTCGTCAGTTTCTCTGCGATTTCCCTCATCTGTGCCCGACTCATAATCTTTCTCTGTATATTGTGTGTCTTGGGAGTTATCTATTTCTGGTGTATTTTTTGCGAGAGGAGACACGTTTCCCCTCAGTTCTCTAGGTTGCATTATATCTGACAAAAAGAGCTTCTGTTCGAAGAAAGGCCACGGAGAAACAAATCCATCTGGTGCTTCCTGTCCTGACTTGTCATCCCCTTAAAACGTTTCCAATTTAAAAATATTCTAACTTCTTAGTTAGTACTTAACAGATCTCTATTGTTACAGGTATTTTGCATCAGGGGCTTCATTTAAAAGTTTGGGATGATCATTTGGACTGTTAGATGTAACAGTCGGAAGAATTGTAAAAGAAGCAAGCAAGGCAATCGGGGACATATTGCGGACTACACATTTACATTTCCCTACCACTTTCGAAGTGGTAAACTCAATCAAACAACAATTCTGGAGTAGGTAAAGATTCCCAAAATGTGTTGGTTGTACAGACGGAAAACATGTGCGCATACGTCACTCTGGAAGCATGTTCAGAAACTACAAACACTTCTTCTCCATATTGTTTTACAAGGCGTGGCAGGACCCGATTACAAATTCATTGCTGTTGATGTTGGGTGTACGGCAAGGAAAGTGATCGTGGCATTTTATCTAATTCAAATCTATCGAAAAACCTTGAGGCTGGTGCACTAAGTCTCACCAAGTTGCCTGGGACGAATATCAAACTCCCATATGTTATCCTAGGGGATGAAGCCTATCAACTTGGAACTTATATCATGAGATCTTTCCCTGGCGAGATTTTAATGCCCTCACAAAGAATTTTCAATCAACGTCTTTCCAAAGCTCGCCAGGTCATTGAATGTACGTTTGGTATCATAAGTAGTAAATGGAGAGTATTGACGTGGAGGCAGATTTCGTCGATTTGATTGTGATATGCATTTGCTTGCTGCATAACAACAACAATAGGGTCCCAGTTCCAACAACTCCATCAGTCACATAGTACTGGGGTACCTGCTAGATCTGCTACACTGGACCAAAATAGAAGTTCTAATTCAGCTTATGTTATCAGAGATAAATTTATGTCATTTTTTGTGAACACGAACCTATAGAATAGATTAAAACATCATGCAGATTATTTAATATCCCTAATTTCATAAGTTTATTTATTTACTTACCATCACATCCCATTTCAACTGCAACCTTTGCCCATAGTTTTCTTTGGATATTTCGCGAATGGTTTAATATATTTTTATCATATTGATAGCACGATTCCAGATAAGAAACCTAAAACCGCAATAAACCATAGGCGGACATTGGAATTTAGGCAGGATAAAATAAATCAATTGTATCTCAATTCTCCAAAAGCGAATAAATATGGACAATAAGTAGGATTTCAAGTTTTGTGTCCAAATCAACTAAAGATTACCACGAAAAAATTGCCGCCGACATTTTTTTATGCAGATGTTGGATTTAAATCCAGAACATTCTGTAATTGTTCTAGATAATGCTAGCTATTATTCAAAACTCGTAGAAAAATTGCCAACAACTGCTTGGAAGGAAGCTGAGATAATCGTTTGGTTGGATAACCACAACATCATATACGAGGAGCATTCCGTAAAACAAGAATTATTACGAAATGTAATACTGAACAAATCGAAATTGAAAAAATATGTAATTGACGAAATGGCATTAGAACGTAGAATAACTGTGCTACGATTACCACCATACCACTGCGAACTCAATGCTATTGAACTTATATGGGCGCAAGTGGAGGGTGACGTAGCACGAAACAATAAAACTTATAAATTGGAAGAACTACAACAATTACTGCAGAAACTTTTTGCCAAAAGTGTCTGCAGAGAACTGGAAAAAGCTGTAAATCAAACGCATGAGGAAGAACAGAAGATGTGGCAACTGGACAATATCATGGATGGAACCGTTGAATCTATAATAATTGATGTTGGAGCTGAAGATTCGTCAGATTCTGATGAAATGGAATCTTGATTAGGTACATCATCTGCAAGTTTTTAACAAAGCAGCCCTTTTTAGGGCTACAAATCATTCTTATATGTTGAACTTACTAATTAATTAATTAAATTGAATAATCTAGGATTTCCGTTTCTATTGTTATCACTACCTGGAGATCACTAAATAGCGTAAATACGTCGAAACTTATTAATTAAATATCTGTGCCACTTATACAAATGACATATACACTGTGTTCATTTGAAAAGGACCCACCCTTAATATTTCAAAAATGGGACATATTAGGAAGAAATGCCGAAACACGTCAACTTTTAACTTGAGGGGGACACTTTTTGGCGCTAATGTCATAATCGTCAGATTCACCCCCTCCCTACTGGAGACACCCCTTACATTTCTTCAAATGGCATTACACCTCATTTAAAAGGTCTGGTAAATCTCTATTCAATCTTTTTGTTTTGCATTTGATACCAGCCTTCCATTGTTATTTAATCGTTTAAAATTGGCTCTGTTTCAATTTTTCGTATGCCCCCGTATTGTGTTATGTTAGAAAGACTATTTAAAGAATAAAAAATTTACAAATAGTAAAAAGACAACTGTTGATAAGAAAATACTGCTATTTAAACAAGTGTTCAAAGTGACCACCGTTAACATTCAGGCAATAAAAGTGGAAAAAGAGCCAATTTTGAACAACAATTAAATAACAATGGAAGGCTGGTATCAAAGGCAAAACAAAATGATTGAATAGAGATTTACCAGACCTTTTAAATGAGGTGTGACTTGATACCTAATGCCATACGAAAAAATGTAAGGGTTGTCTCCAGTAAGGAGGGGGTGAATCTGACGTTTATGACATCAGCGCTAAAAAGTGTCTCCCTCAAGTTAAGAGTTGACGTGTTTCGGCATTTCCTTCTAACATGTCCCATTTTTGAAATATTAAGGGTGGGTCCTTTTCAAATTAACACAGTGTATATTGTAATAAAATACATTCATAATAAAATACCTATGAGGATCTCTTTCTTACCCAACTACACTGCACTGTCACGGCAAATTTATCACTTCTAAATATATTTGAATGATAATGGTATTAGGGTTCTATCAATCGTCCTCGCTACCTGCGGTTTACTATACAGGAAGAAAGTTGCTAACTGAATACTTATTTGCATAAAGAAGCGCTTACAATTCTGTTTAATTATTTGAATCACCCTGAAGTGTTTCAGACACGTTTTTGAATTTATAATGAGCTCTTCAGCTATCAATATGATGAAAATACACTATACCTTTTATCTCTCATGTCCCACAGTGGGAAATACGAATGTATTGAATTGATAAGTTTATCGGTCTCTTCATCCATTGCTATGAAATATTTATAAAAACACGTACTACCTATATCAATTATTGATATTGCACGTACGAATAAAAAAAACTAATAATAATAACCAAAACAACCTATCTCACTGGTGTTCGCAAACTGACTAAAAGTCACGCTGCTACAAGCGAAAATCCCATCCTGATGAGATCTGCAGCGCAAACACGTTTACGCTTGTAGCCGCCCGCTCAAACTTGCTCGTAATACTTAGGATTTGCCACGCATAGCCTCTTGTTGACACTCTTATCGCGTGAGCTCATAGCCGCTTGTTTCCGCTTCCAATGGACGACCAGCCTTACGCTAGAGAGTAGCCCTAGAAGGGGTCATGGTGGTGCGTTTAATCCCATCCTTGTACCATGAAGTAAAACTCCTAGGTACTAGGCCTTGTTGGTAGATGAATTGGTGATAGAACACAATGCGAGATAAATCCCTTTGTTTGATCAAATAATTATTTATGTAATCAGTAGAGTTAATGAAGACGGACACTCACGTATATTTTCTTTGTTATAGGTAAGCCCGACTATGTGCACATGGTAGAGCCTTGACCAATCCACTATGACCTTTCCAATTAAGTAAAAGTTTTGTTCTTAACTAGTTAGGCTTTGGGTGGGCTTAACTTAACCCACGTTCAAAAGTCCCCAAGGACCGTGAGGTACATCCGCAACCCACGCGATAACTAGTTAGGTAAACATTGCCTTGGGTAGGAATACCCACGTTTTGTGTACTATTTGCATAGAAACTTTATAAACCCGGTCCGAACAGCACGTTGATATTGGCGGGTCAGGCAGATCTTGATATATGGGAGTAACATGTTATTATGATATAGTATGACTAATTACTTGTCACAGTAAAATAAAATATATTTTTATGTTGGTATCATTTTTTGATAAATCTGTGAATCTCAAAAAACCACTGATGCAGTTTGCATGCTGCATAAAGATATTTGATCCTTGGATACTGGTTTTGAGCCCTTTTTCTTTCTCCTTCCTCTACCTTTTTCGAGCATTACCGCCGTCAACTAGAACATGTTCTTCTGAACTGCTTTCATCTTCCAATGTTGGTTCCGTGGCCATTACTTTCAATAAGCTTTGTACCAACTGTTCTTTGAAAGCAGTAATTTGTATCCGGCTTTGTGTGACTTCTTTGAAAACTATAATAGTTATTTGTGTATTTAGAGCGTAAAGTAACAGATTGTCGCTTGAGAAAGAATTTTGTCGCGCGACACGGAGCGGAGCTTTCGAAAGCGGCAATTTTTCTTTACGCTCGAAAGACACACATAATTTTTTCTACAGTCACCCTTTTAATAATTAAAACAGTTTTTTATATTATCTTAGGTTATAATAGAAGTGCTAGAATAATCATAATTTTCGCTATTCATTATCGCATATTCATTAACCTTAACTAGGGATGTTAAAAAATAAATGATTATAATTTTCTCAAAATCGATTTTTATAGTAATATTAATCGATTTTTATAGTAATATTAATCGATTCTTAGTAAATCGATGTTATAAATTACGTGTTTAAATCGATTTTCGGAAACGGCTCGTATTATTTATTGACTATTTTTCAAAATTTTGACAACTTTTGACGATTATTGCCCATTTCTCAAATTTTTGATAATTTTTGACCATTTTTCAAAAATTTTGACCATTTTTGACAATAATTGTCCATTTTCAACAGTTTTTAACAATAATTGACAATTTTTAACCATTTTTGATAGTTTTTGACCATTTTTGACAATTTTTCACTTTTTTAGACCATTTTCCTAAATTATTGACCATTTTTGATGATTATTGAGAATTGTTGACAATTATGGACCATTTTTCAAAAATTTTGACCATTTTTGACAATTATTGACCATTTTTGACCATATTTCAAAAACTTTAACAATTTTTGACAATTACCAACTATTTTTACAAATTTTGACAATTATTAACAATAATTTTCCATTTTTGATAGTTTTTGACAATTATTGGCCATTTTTGACATTTTTCCAAAAATTTTAACAATTTTTGACCATTTTTCAAAGTTTTTGACAATTATCGACCATTTTTCAAATTTTTAACAATTATTGACCAATTTTGGCAATGATTGTCCATTTTTGACAGTTTTTGATAGTTTTTGACAATTATTGACCATGTTTGACAATTTTTGGAATTTTTTTACCATTTTTCAAAATTTTTGACAATTGACCATTTTTGAAAAAGTTTTGAGATTTTTGACAATTATCGACCATTTTTCAAAATTTTAACAATTATTGAAAAGTTTTAACAGTTTTTGACAATTTTTGACTATTATTGACCACTTTTGACAGTTTTTGACAAACATTGCCCATTTTTAACAGTTTTTGATAAAAATTGCCCATTTCTAACAGTTTTTGACAATAATTGATAATTTTTGACAATTATTGACCATTTTTGACCATATTTCAAAATTTTTTACAATTGTTATATAATTTTATTTGATTTTTAATCTGATAAATTGTTAAATATTGACCAATTGAGTAATTCGGAGGGCGTGGTTTGATTGAATAAGCGAGCGAAAAAGATTCATTTTTTGCGCTAGATCGTAAAGTAACAATCCTCGGCATTTGACGACTTTACTTTCATTTGAATATAGTAATTAGTCATTTTACGCGCGTCTGAGGAAAAAAGAATTTATTAGCGCTGAACCTAACAATAATTCCATTGCTAATTTACGGTACTACTTCGTTTCACGCCGAAGACAGTGAGAGTAGGACTTTAGCTGATTGGACAAATCTATAAAACCTTTACAATCATTATAATCTGCTACTACAGAAGACTTAATGATTGTTTTATTTCTCGTCTGTATTACTTTCTTGACCGAAAATTTCATTTTTCTTCAATTTTTTTATCTAGTACTTCTTTAGGAAGTCGGAACGAAGGGTACCAATCAAGTGTGTTTGTCGCTGTAAAAGTTAATTTGCCAAAGGTATACTGGTATATTAGTTATCAGTAACTAACATGCGGCCACAATCCAATAAATTATTCATCAATTCTAATACTACTTTTAGAGAGGCACTGCCTTTATTAGAAGTATCTGATCAACAATAAACTCGTAATATGTAGGTATAACCCTTTTCTGTGCACATTTTGTACATATTTCTACCAAATTTGTGCCGCTGATTCTTTATGAACTACCTAAAAAGCAATCGGCCACGAAAAGGAAGCATTGTTTTATCAATACATAGATTACTTCCAGGGGTTACTATTCTTTGAAATGTTTGGTTCAGTTTTTAAATTAGTGGAGATATTTTACGGAGTCGATCATTCTCGAGAGCCATGTTTTTATTGTCGGCGAAATGCCACATTTTCAGTAATTGCTCAGACTTGTAGCCGAGGTACACGTATCGCCATCGCGGACCTACGTCATATCGGACCGCGAGGCATTTCTCTTGTACCTCAATTCAAACAACCAAAAGTAACGAAAAAAATAAGTTTTTTTACGAATAAGTAATTCCTGTATACAGAATGACAGTTACATCTTATGTGATGCCTACTTGATGTTTAATATTTTCGCTAGACCAAATAGTGACCTATCTTGTCGTTGACTCAATATATGAATAGAAAAAAGAAGATAAGATAAGATAAAACGGCATCCATTCGAAATAATGAAGCCTATATGTGTCATGGGCTATGCTACCGACCTATAATAGTCTCGGGCTGCTGAAGCTCATTTTCTATCCTTGTGATACAATATACTATTGGGGTTTGTCGTGTTTTTGTCTACTTTTTCGTTATTACCTAGCTGGTCCACCAGCGCTGAGGATCCCATTGAACATTCATCACAAGTTTGTCATTGCTTTTCCGTTTCTAATACACTGATGGTGCTTGCGTAAGCCGAAGAGTAAGTACTTCCATATTATGTTGACATTGGATTTAGCGCACTATTGGTGAAGTTATTAAATTGACTTGTTCTATCCAACTCTACCGTTTGATCATTGGCAACGCCAACAGTTTTATCACAAGACATTTTTAACCTTATTCGAAAAGCATCGTATTTCTCAATTTCAGTCCATTGCATTATATTAGACATCATCAGCTGGTTCATATATGCTTTATCATGTAGTTAGCAACAACAAATGTGAATTTTTATAAACAAATCAATTTTATAGCAAATTTGTTGATGTTTCCATGCATATCGTGATCATAAAATAGTTCAGTGGTCACTAAAACAAAAATATTATTTCGAAAACCAAATTGTTCCCAAAGTTGCTCCAATTAAATTATTTTCTTGAAGCCAATAGGTAAAAGCAGTTTTTTTTTCACAACGATAATAATTTTTACTGAAAAATTCATCTACAAACGCTTAAAACCGAAATGTCTCAATTACTTTTCCTCGTAATTTTTTTTGCGCATCATCTCAAAGTATTCTATTACAAAAACTTTTTCTCGTTTAAAAAAAAACGGTAGGTTATGGCTTAAGGTCGAGTCCACAAATTAATTACCCAAACTCTCCTTATATCGTCTCTAAGGTAACCAATTCCGAATCGATGCTGACACAAAAACTTTTTCAATGAACATTTCATTTCACTAATTGCACTGTAAAAACCCACGCGAGCGTTTGTGGCAAAAAGGAGTTATATGAAGTCCACAGAGAATGCAAGGACGAGTTACAAAATCCCATCAGGACTCAGTCAGGATTTTCTGCTATCGTTGTTCTCAAAAGAGAGACGAGAAGGGAATAGAAAAGTAAAGAGGAACAGAATTTTCTCGTTTAATAACTTCAGGTTAAAATGAAATTTGTCATTAAATGGATGAGACTATTAACCAATATTATGTTATTCTATTATCTCACTCTTAATTTTTTCAATCATTATGTGTTAGCAGCTGTTAGTGATTTGGTAGCTCATTTCATATTATTCGGATGTTCTGAATTTCATTGTCTCTTTTTTTTTTATATTGTTACGTTGGACCTGTACTGAGGATATGTAGAGGTCAATAAAGAAAAAGAAGAAGAAATACATCTGGAATCATCTAGAATTGTCATCGAAAAGTCGAGAACTGTCTGGAACTGGTGGAAAGTGGACAATTGACATTAGTTAGTTAGTTTTGAAGAATCAGAAATTTGAGTTCTGTGTTCTGATAGTGAATTTAATTGTGAAAGTTAGAGTCGAATAAATAAAGGAAGGAGATATTGGTGACAGCGGTGAGATTTGAGAAATATTTGTGCTACTTACTATCTATTTATGGTGAATACTAGGTACCGCATAGGAGAGGCGTAGTTAAGCAGATGTAGAAATTATGAATGACCTAACAGAAATTCAGGAAACAATAAAGCTAGAGGTGGGACCGCTTAATAATATGGTAGACCATTTAGAACACCAACAAGAAAATTTAAAATCTAATTTATAAAAACAACAAGAAAATGTATAGTGCTTTCGTAGAGTTGAAGAAACGATTAACCACAGCACCGATTTTAGCCTACCCATGAGAGAAAGGAACATTTATTTTGGATTGTGATGCATCCCAACACTGCATAGGCACCGTGCTATCACAAGAACAAGAAGGCGAAGAGAAAGTGATTGCATACTTTAGTGAAAACATGGGAAAGGCTGATACAAATTATTGCTTCACCAGAAAAGATTTTTTGGCTATTATCAATAAAGCCCTCGAACACTTCCATACTCTTCTTTATAGTAGAAGTTTTGTTATAAGAAGTGACCATAGTACTTTGCAGTGGTTAATGAATTTTAAGAAGCCTGAAGGACAAGTTGCTAGGTGAATAGAGACTACAGCAATATAACTTTGTAATAGTACACCGAAAAGGACGTCTCCATAGCAATGCCGATATAATTTCCAGGCGACCCTGTTTAGAACGACTATGCCGGTACTGTAAAAGGCTTGCAGAAAAGGAGAACCTAGTGGAAACTAGACTACAGATAACCACAATCAAGCCAGAGAGTGATGATAATCAGAATCCCCTTGAAATACTTAGAAAAAGTCGAAAGAAAGAAAGACAAAGACTTAAGAGTTATAACAGATTGGCTTAAAAATGGAGTCAGAACTACTTGGCAAGAGGTAGCCACATATACTGGAAGCTCAAAAGAGTACTGGGCTCAGTGGGATTCACTCTATCTTCATGATGGCCTATTGCATCAAAGATGAGAAAGCCCTGATGAAGTACGTATAGTTCACCAATGAGTACTGCCAAGATCACACATCAGAAGAACTTCATAGAAGCCACTCGGGAGGACATTTTGGTACTAAAAGAACACTGGCACGAGTTCGGGAAAGATATTATTGGGTCAACTGTCGAAAGGACGCAGGAGATTGGTGCAAGAAATATGATATGTGCAATAGTAGAAAAGCTCCTGAAACAAGAAGCCGAGGAAAAATGCACAATATCTTCCCTGAGATCCTTTTGAAAGACTTACAATTGGTATTCTCGGTCCACTTCCTTTGACAGATGGAGGAAACAAATACTGGATGGTTGTAGTGGACGGTTTTTTCCAAATGGCCCGAGATAGCACCTCTTCCCAATCAAGAAGCGACGAAAATAGCAGATGCTTTTGTGACCAACGTTATTCCGAGACACGGAGTCCCTCTGGAATTGCATTCTGATCAAGGACGAAACTTCGAATCCAAATTATGGGAGGAGTTGATGAAGACATTAAGAAAAACACCTCTCCACTCATAGATCGATGAAATGGTAGAGGGACATCATAGAACTATTCGCCAATATCTTCCAATGTTCGTCTCTGAAAACCAAAAAGACTGGGACACTTACCAAAAAGACTGAGACAGTTTAGTTCCTCTATTTCTGCTAGCCTATAGTGCTGAACACGAATCAACCGGTTATAGGCCATCTATGCTAGTCACTGGCAGAGAAATGGAGCTTTTCCATGATCTCCTTTCCGGAAGACTTCCTCCTGGAAGCTGAAGAACGTACACCTCCCATGTACATAGAAATATTGACATAAAAATTGGAAAAGCTTTGCAACGATAAGGTGAAGGCTAGACTCCACATGCTTACTACAAACACAAGTTTCTCGCGAGGTAACCCCGTATGGCTCTTCAATGGAGCAATGTTACGTCGGACCTGTAATGAGGATATGTAGAGGTCCATAAAGAAAAAGAAGAAGAAATACGTCTGGAATCATCTAGAACTGTAATCAAAGAGTCTAGAAATGTCATTGAAAAGTCCAGAAATGTCTGGAACAGGTGAAAAGTATAAAAAGCGGGACAATTGACATTCGTTAGTTAGTTTTTGAAGTATTGGAAATTCGAGTTCTGTGTTCTGATATTGAGACGTTATTTGTATTGAATTGTGAAAGTTTAAGTTTAATAAATAAAGTTTGATATAGTAAAATGAGTAACAATATGTAAGCGGTATAGCCTGATTTCAGGTCAAATTAGTCTGTATTCCAAGTAGTTGAGTTTTTCAAAACAGGAAAAGAGGCAGGAAAGGGAAATGTTTTCTCTCCGTTCACATAGTGTGTGAATTTTGATATTTACAATGAGTGGCTACCAAGGTGTGCTCACTCCAATAGACTTCTTTCCGTGGGATCAATAAAAAATGTAGAGCATAAAAGTAAATCGAACAATATGAACGATTTAAAAGATAAAATGAGACTAAATATAAATAAAGTTTCGTAGGAAACCATTTATAAAGTACAGAAAGAATTCCTACTAGTCTACAACTTATGAGTCTGAAACAGTCTTGAAATGCAAACAATCCCTTAAGCAACTGGCTAGACACAACTAAGTAACTTTGTTGTGGATGCCAGGGCATAAAGGAATTGTCGGAAATGATACTGCAGATGGTCTCGCATAGGTAGGAGCTTGTACTCCTTTTATCGGATCCGAATCGTTTTGGGTTATTCCAAAAAGCCGCATCATGGAAGAAGTCCAAAAATGGGAGAAGAAACTTAGAGCAGCCTACTGAAAACATACTCCAGGCCAAAGACAGGCTAAAAGGTTAATACGAACTTCTGCTCACTTGTAACGAGTGAATTTGTCACTACGTCTATTGTATATATTAAGTATTTGTATATCGTAATTACCTGACGGATTTTGTCTCTATGTTTCTAAAATCATTTGTTCACTACGAAAGTACTTCAGTAGTTAATTAATTTTTGTCAGCCCAGAGTTTTAGGGAGTACTCTGCCATCATCCTTCCGGCGAAGTGGTGCAGGCTGTAACCAAACCTGTCTTCACATCATGACAACAATTTTATATTTTGTCGCCAGGTAGTGTAAATAATGTAAGTTTTGTGACCGTACGATACAAAACGAGCGCCTAACATGTAAATGTCTGTAGGTAGATTCATGTTAGTTGTTTTATTTGTTTGTTATAATTCATCATTAAGGGTAGTTAGGGGTTTTCTCTCTTGTGGATTTTACTATAGTTTTTAGTTACCGTGGGGCTAATGATTTTTTTGGCTTTGATTATATCACCTTTGGGGTGTAGCCACAGTAGTCCAAATACTTTGTCCGCTTCAGCTTGATGAACGCTAAAGTTTATTAGGGTTCAGTTATAAATTACTGACTCCTTGACTTGAAGTCTAAAACATTTAAAGTAGTAATTAGGTTTGATAAAACTTACTGATCTTTGTAGACATACTTTACTTTTGAGTTAGAGGTATATTTTCTTCATTTATCTACCATACTAAAAAGATCCACATAGGCTATAATAGACTGAAACCCATCAACCTGTCTGAATGTGCTTTTGCAGATGACGTTATGATTTGTGCACCGAGCGAAGATGACCTCCAAAAAAAAACTTACAAACATGGGAAAGAGAACTCAGTAAAAGAAATCTAAAAGTAAATGTACAGAAGACAAAAGTCATGACTACCGGAATAACAAACACAGAAATTGACATAAGGCTACAAAATGAAAAAATTCAACAAGTGGACTTGTTTAAATATCTTGGTATTAAGATCGACAGAAATGGAACCGAAGATGAAGAATTGAATGAAAGGATCACTAATGCCTCAAAACTCTACCATTCCTTGTCTAGAGCATTCATTGGTAAAAAAGAAATAAGTAGGAAAACGAAAATGACAGTGTTCAAGACAGTATATCGACCAATTCTCACTTATGGAAGTGAAAGCTGGATACTGACGCAGAAATCGAAGAGTAGAATACAAGCAATGGAGATGAGATACTTGCGCAGGGTTAAGGGAATAACACGGAGAGACAGAGTTAGGAATGAGGACGTTAGAAGTGAACTTGGAATTGAATCGATTCTTGACTTGCTAGACAACCAAAAACTTAAATGGTTTGGTCATTTAGTAAGAATGAACAACAGGCCAGTAAAAGATGTTTGGGAAGCGCGAGCAACTACAAAAAGGAAGAGAGGAAGGCCAAAGAAAACTTGGAACCAAGTGGTTGCTGAAATATTGGAAAAAAGAGGGAAAAGTTGGGAAGAAGCCAAAAAGATGGCAAAAAACAAGAAACAATGGAGCAATTTTATATATGGAAAGGAGAAATAGATTTCCACCCTTACACCTTCGGGTACAAAAAGGGTTTAGATTATATATATATATATATTATCTACCATATTTTGGCTTGAGCAAAGACATACTAGCTAGAAATATTCTGTGTAAGATGGCGTTTGAATGTATTCTGAACATCTACTCATAATATATTAGCTGTTTGTCGCCATGTGTTTTGTCTGTTAAATCTGAGTGTTTGATCTTGCTTTGTTTACGTTGACAGGGGGGTATTGTGGTACTATTATTGCTCAAATTTATTTGAATAATTTTTAATACACAATATATTATTTCTGTTTCAATGTTCACAAGTGGAATTATTTGTTGGATGACATTGACAATTGGCCGTGAGAGTAGTGTCTTGGATAAAAGCGTTCGTTTGTCATGCCGTGAAGTAGAACTACTGAGTGTAGTCGTAATTCATGTTTAGCATCTGCTCTGTGACTTTACGAGTCCATAGACAAATGTTAACGCTCCGTTTTTTGGAATTGTTAGCGCGTTTTACTCGCGAATTCGTATTGACTTACATAGTGGGAAGTGTAGCACTTTATGACTTGATCTGTGCGGAACTCGCTCAGTGTAGTTCGGATGTATGTTTCGGGTAGGTTCTCTATTGTTAGTTGTATAGTTGAGGAAGTGTCAGTCCCCTTCTTTCCGGTGTGTGCTCCTACTAGATGGCTTAGTTTCCAAAAGTGCATCGAACGAGAATCTGAATTTTGTTAATGACTGGGAAGTCATCACTTGCTGGGTTTTATAGGTTCTCGTTCTGATATAGTTGTGGAATATACGGTTAAGTATTTTGTTCTACGGGGGTTCGTATTGTTGGAGAATTCCGTCCTGTTCTGGAAGCCGTTTTCACAAACCCGTATAGGGGATATATTGCACTTAAACGATTGTAAGTACTTTCTCTACTTTCTGATTTGGCATCACTATGTATTTATCGCTATTTAAAGGAAACCGCCAACGTTGAAGTTTTGGAATTGGAGGTGTGCCACATGTTGTTGTTGGTTCAATATTTGTTGGTTGCTAACCAGTGAGGAAAATTTTGAGAATTGGACCCTTTTTGGAAGAGGTATGTCTCATAGATTTTTACTTAATTACCGTTACCTGTAAATAATTGTCATATGAGTACTATAGACGTCAAAAAATGATAGTTCAATACTATTAAACGCTTTACAAAATTATAAAAATAAATTTCCAAAGAGCAGACCATTCACTAAGAAGCAACAACTACTTCTCGGGCTATATGCCCCGACAGACATTGAATTACACTTCTAAAGTAAACGGGGTTGGTATATCTGTTAAGATAGAACCAACCATTCTGGCTTGCGATTAGAAGGAATAACCTCACTTGTAGACCGGTTTCGGCGTTTTTGCGCCTCATCAGCACAAGGTAGATGCTATTCGTCTAGAAGCTTTGAGAGGATAATCCTGGACTAGAGACTACGTTGATACCACACCAATACATTAGCATCAGTAAAGGATATTAGATAGATAGTTCCTTAGTAAGTTATCTTTTCATGAAATTGTAATGGTGGAAATTAATATTTTGCGGTAAATTTTCACAATTTAATTTCCATAATTTAATCCACTTGCGCATGCGTCTTTGCTTTGGTACCAACGCCTTGGCTACAGTGTCGCCTTGTATGGAATTTCTTTTACAAACTGTACATTACTTTTCAGGTTCGTTTATAGAACATATTATTAATACGTTCATATTTAATCGTTACTGGTTCACTTGAACTGCCATATCAATTTCACACTACGTAGGTCGATTAACTGGTATAGTATGGAATTTTATTGTTAGTTATTGGACTTTTAATGTGTAGCAGATGTTCGCGCTATTTTTTTTAAGTGGGGGGCATTTACTAGGGATAGTTATTAATTGTAAAACATCCCCTTAAGGGTATTAACTGTTTTCATTGTAATTATGAGGAGCATAAGCTGAGGTTTGTCTTTTATTTTCATCCCTTGTTTTACTGAGTTATCGGGGGAAATTAGTTGTGCTAGGCCAAAGTGGAAAACTCAGTTGGCGCCCGTACAAGTTGTCTACTTTTTTGTCCGGAAGATCAAGAAGAGGGATCCACCCCTAACTCCGTTCTAAGCGACGTCGAAGGTATAAGGTTGTCACCGGAGCAACTGAAACTTATGTGACCGAGTAGACAAAGTAATTGATAATCTTGCATTATTTTTTATGATTTGAATTTCATAAATAGATTCATATTTGGGCTCGAGCTCAATTCTTAAGGTTACACACTACCTACGCAAAATTGCTCCTGGAGCTTCATAAATCTGATCTTAGAGTGATCACAGGAAATATCACTGGACACTGCTCACTCAGATACCATGTATGCAAGATAAGCTGAGTGGACAATGGAACATGCCGATTCTGCGATTATGCAGATGTAACGTTGGAACACATTATTTGCAACTGCAAGGTAATTGTACGTCAACGCCTCAAATACCTGGAACAGGTCTAGTTATAGCCTGATCAGGCTACAGACCTAGCTCCAAAACGGATAATCGGCTTTCTCACAAGCCTCGATTTATTTGACTGGAATATAGATGTAGGGTATACACAAAAAATCTTATAGGTCACAGTGTGGGTACGCCATCCGGGCCAATCGACCTCATTGTAATCTAATATAATTTACGAGACTGTCAAACAGAACAAGGAAGGCAGTTCAAATTCTTACTTTGTCGCAATTAAGTGCTATCGTATCATTTTGTTCTTTTCAGGTATTATTGATTTTGAAATAATTGTACGTTTAAACCTGTTGATTATCCAACATCAATATGATATGAAATATACAGTGTGTGCTATTTAAATTACTTATGACGTCATTACTCGCAGGTGTTTCACTCTGTATATTGAGTTATTACGTTGAAATAAAGTATATTGGAATTAAAATCGTTTGGTTGAGGGTTTTTTCTCCAAATTGATTGTGTAGCTGGAAATTGATTTATTTCTTTCTTTATGAACACACTTTGAAATGTCACCAATCTTTCAACCAATATTCCGACCAGCAGGGCTAATAAAATATTAATTTGATAACTAGCATACTACAAATAAAACAAGTTAAAGGAAATGAGTTTACTATTCACCCCGAAAGTAACTTTGTTACAGCGCATTATGAATTCCAAAGACGTTTGTAACTAAGTTAACGTAAATGAAAACTCTCCAGTTCGGGCACAACCGGGAGTTAAAGATTCTGCATGTAGTCGAACGTTATGCCACATATACTGGTATCTGTTTTGCATATTTCTGCAATCTTAGCTACTTTGTTGTAAAACTTTTTGGTTAGTCTTTTATTTTTATATTATTTCGCGACAACACTCGCTTTCAACGTATTTTCTCAATTTCCGCTTCTCATTGTTTGAAATCGCTGCTTGGATTCCCAAGTATAGCTACGGGAAATATTTTTGAACATTAACAAACAGGGAACGAAGGACTTCCAATTGAAGCACAAATGGGCTGCTACACAGATGGCAACAAAACCAAAGAATGTGCACAAGCAAGGATATACAAAGCCAAGTCGAAGACAAGAGTCCTACACTGCTTAGGCAAACACGTGACTATATTCCAGGAAGAAACTGTAGCCATACAGCAGTCGGCAGTGAAGTTATTAAGCAATATTCATATACCCCGATAGCCAAGGAGCTATAAAATAAATCAGTTCCATTCAGATAAACTCCAAGCCCGTTTGAGATCACTTGGAAGCCATATAAGCGTTGGACTGTCCTCAATCTGAGCCCGAGAAGGAGCAATATGTGGATCTTTCAGTGGAATAGCCGAATCGTTAATAAAAACCAATAACAATACTTGGATAAAAAAGCAGTCCCGAAAATGATCGAACAAGTCGCCGGGAATGAGATAGGTCAAAGAGTTCATCAAAGAACCAAAACCTAAATTTACGGAGAACCTACCAAGCCAGGTTCTGGTTGAGCTACTGACAGGGCACTGTAGACTCAACCAGCAGCTAAACAACATCGGATTGGTAGACACAACCATATGTAGGTTTTGCCAGTAGCACGAAAAAAACTCAGCACACATACTCTGCTTTTGTGAAAGCTTGACTAGGCTAAGGTTTTCGACAATTGGGGCTGAAAAAACACAACCCCCCAATGTATAGATGACCTGAGGTCCAGCCTATGGAGTCTAGTAATAGAGACGGGTCTAGACAAGAAACACCAGCTTAACATGAAGGCATATACAATGGATCTGCAAAGCTCGTAGTGAACACGCTCATAAAACTATGGAAGCCATATATGAATCCTTATCTCACCCGCAGGGAAAAAACATTCAAAGGATGGACCCTTGTCAAAATGTGTATAAACCCAATTTACTTCAATGGAAGACCATGCAGAAACTAGTCATCTCTGATCTATGGTAGGTAAGACCAGAATTTCTATACTGAACAATGAATATCTTGTGAAAAGTTATCCTGCAAACTATTTGCAAATTTAAAAACTGAACATCCCCAAATAGTTAATATGAATTGCTCACGTATAATCAAGCTTTAGGTGATAATGATTAATTGGAATGCTATAAAATCTACATTCAATGAATATCCAAAAGATATAAAGCTCTGTTAAACCAAGTCGCAATCAATCAAATTTCATACGCCAAGAGAAAAGTGAGGTATGTCTTACTGGAAAGTGTCAATTTTGAAGTAAAATATATAAGTTGTTCCATTCCAGGGAACATAACTTTGATCTGACACTGAATAATGGAACCTCCTGCAATACTGCTACTAATTTTGAAATATGAAGATTAAAGCTGCCTATAATTTTTATAAACTTTTCTTGGTATCTTTCATGATAACAGACTGAGCCACTGAGCTTTATTACACTAATCAATCACCCTGTATAAAAACGTTTACGAAAAAAAGTCTATTTCAATAAAAACTCTCCTACAGAAATAACTTTCTCGGTAGAATTTTTTCATTCGTCCTTTTTTTAAATATTTACACAATACACAGTAGCCGCGATTATTAATCCTGGTAAAATGTGAGTATATTATAAATTATTTACATAATCGGAGTGATCCCGAAGGCTGTACAGCTTTTTACATTTTAATTGAGATTAATATTCCAAAAACTTCAAATGTATTACTCCTTGGAGAATCCAAGAGGGTAGAGTATTGTGTAAAATTTAGAAAATTCCATACTTCTTGGATAGTAATGAATACTATTATGTAGATACAGCTTACATAAACTATCATTACTACAATTGAAATAAATAGCATTTGAAAATAAACGGAATTCTTCTAAGTGATTGGATTATTCCTGAACGTTAAAACGAAATGTTAATTAACTAGAATGTTAATCATATTAAACGTATGAGGTGTATAATTTACAATAATTGTTCCATTCACACTATTTTTCTACTTCTACTGCGATGGATGTTCGCGATCACACTCTTCTTTGCTACTGATGGAGTTATCATGGATCTTCTATTGTTCTTGTGAAAAACTGAAAAGAATCCCCCAAGAGGCTGGTGAGAGACAACAAAGTGTCTCTAATAGGGGTGCCGGCACATGAGGGGATTGCAGGTAATGACATGGCGGACCAGTTAGCTAAAGAAGATTCTAAAGAAGACTTCATAGGTCCGGAACCGTTTTGTGGAACCACAAAAGATTGCATAATAGAGGAAATCGGGAACTGGCTAGATAGGGAACCCTAATTCAAATGGAGGATGACACAAAGAGTTTACTGAACAAGGTAGACCAGGAAATCTCAACCAGGCTACTGAAACTGGGTAGACATTTGAAGACAGTTACCGACCTGGTGACTGGACACTGCACCTTGAGGAAACATCTATACAAAATGGGCAAAGTTAGTGAACCTACTATACTCTGCTTCTGCAAGAACTTACTGGAACTTAGTCGGAAGTACTTTGGAGAGGAATTAATACAACCATCACAACTACTGAAAATCCCTCCAGTCAAACTAGTGGCCTTTATAGAAGATACGAAGCTTCTGGAATGGAAGTAGGTAACATGGGAAATGGTACAAAGATTCAGTTAAAGTGCCTGGGCTGATGAGCACAACCCAATTATATGAATGAATGAAAAAAATGTTCTTGTACATTATCCAACATCTTGAAGCCATGACATCTTCCTGCCGACATCTCTCCTATCCTCAACCTTTTTTTCTATGACCGATTGTAAGAATTTATATCTTTCATTGTGTGTTACATGGACTTTATGTATATTCAGATTACCAGCATTGAAAAGACATTATTGATGACACACCCTTTTTGTAATATATCTATACAATCGTTCTCAAAATATTGTCATTCTCAATTAGAAAGCTTTCAAGTGTATGTCAATTTTATATTTAACATACTTGTCAACTTCATCTTCTCTTGTAAAATTTACTTCTTCTATTATTTTAATCAATTAATAGTTTCCCACACTTTCATTTAATTCATGAAAGATGCATAAGGAGATAGTATTCCATGGTGCATATGCGTCACAGAAATGATCGACTACCTACATTACTCGCGGTAAGATCAATCTTTCGAAATCACTAGTAAATCACGACGTGAATATACCAATATAGACTCTAATAGAAGATTATTGCTTATGGGCGCATGGGTCGGATAAAAGTGTAGTTCGTCTCGATCTGCATGTTGGTGCTACCTTTATAATTGGGAAAGTAAGCGTGTGAAGAGGTGTGAAAATAGCTATTTGTATCACTAGGGAGGAAAGTGACACTGTCTCTTCCACAGGATGTAGTTTACTTTACTTTACAGTAATCATTCAAGGGAGGAAAATGCACTCTACTCCTGTGTAATACATATACTTTTTCCCCCGTACTCACTTATTAAACCTTTTTCTGAATTATTATTTATATTGTTGTCTTCAGCCCATTGCCTATATTGTATATATTGTTTTTCATACCCGTCTTTATAAAAACACAACTAGCATCCATTTCTTTTTAACACATACAGTGCTTCTCAAAAGCCCTCTCCCCCCTCTTTTCTTTTGAATGGTGATACTAAGACAGATGAAATTTGGAGGGTGAAAATGAACTTCTCTACTAGTGGTAACAGGTGACGTAATAGGCCTCGGTGACGTCACCAGGCAACTGAAACCAATAATATTAAATGAGACCTTATGGCAAGTGGTCTCGTTTAGAATAATAGGTATTTAGAATACCTATTTAATCATACTAATTTTTTTGTGGATTTACGATGTTTTTGATGATTGAAATAAATAAACACTAAAATTTGAGTTTCGCTTTTAATTAATAAATATTTAAGAACAAGTTCTTATAATGATTGTTCAAAATGTGCTCCAACTACTTCCTGGCCATAAAACATCCTATTATTAAACTCTTGTCAGACGCGAAAATGTCGGAAATGTCGAAAATGTTTCAGGGGCAATTGCACTACATTCTTCAACAATTCGTTGTTTTAAAACGTCAATACTGTCAGGAGCTGTAGAGAAAACTTTAGATTTAAGGTATCCCCACAGAAAAAAATCTTAAGGTGTTAGGTCTGGTGACCGAGCTGGCCATTCTATTGGACCGCGTCGTCCATTCCACCTATCAGGATATTCCTCATCTAGATAATGTCTTACTGCAAGGTAAAAGTGTGCAGGAGCACCATCTTGTTGGAACGTTATTTCCAAGTTACCAAATTCATCTGGATTATCTTCCAGAATATGAAGAATTACCGGTTCAATTGCGTTTTCTAACATCTCGACATATACTTCACCGGTTAAATTAGAGTTTAAAAAAAGAGGCCCGACTATGTGGTTTCTCAAAATACCTGCCCAGACATTTACTTTTAATAGGAACTGTGTTTGTTTTTCACGAAACTTGTGAGGATTTATGTCACTCCAATACTTCACATTTTGAGTATTAACATTTCCATTAAGGAAGAAAGTACTTTCGTCACTGAAACAAATCATCCTCAGATAGTCTGCACTTAACTAATTCACACACCCACAGTCAAACAACTGAACAACAAAATAGTAACACATAAATCGTAAAAAGGCGTAAAACAACAATGTGACGTATGTGCAAGGATTTGGAATTACTAACAACGACATTACAATTTTCATTCAATCCGAAATTTATGTGGCACCTCCCTCGGATGTTTAAAGTTCCCATACCCTGAATCTACTAGGCCTTCCACTGCGAATCGTAAAAGTCTATATTGTGAAATAACTTGACTTGGAAAAAAAAAGTATTAGTAAGATCTTCGTTTGAAATTTTTGTTTGAAATGTTCGGCCTTATTTATGCTTCTTAAAAATCGAAGCACAGTAGCTTTTTGAAATTCAATCATTCCAAACTGTTTTTATGTTGATTTTAGCGGATAGATTCTTGCACTATACTCTCAAATTAAACTGTTTCGTTTGTTTGCGATTGTTAATTGTTCTCACTAGATTTTACGTAAATCCGACCGTGATGAATTGTTTTATTGCGAACGACGTCTAAGGGAAAATGATAAATTACAAGCAGGTGAAGTTGAACAAGGTTTGGCGACACTAATCAATTTTGAGACTGATTGAAAATATAATTACGGACAATTCCATCTGAGATGCAACAAGTGCACAAAAAAGAATATTTTCGTGCAATTTTGCAAAACTCCCATTCAATACAATATAATTATTCGAAAATTAAATTCCGCCATGTCTTTCAAAGCATCAATAATTTATCATCACGCCTCAATTATATCGTTATATACGTTTTTAGGTTAACTTACGGATGCAGTGTTTACTTTGCTAATTTACAGACTAGCGAGTAGTTTATTAACTAGCAGAATATATAATATAAATATCGAATATTTCAAATATTCAAGCCTTTTTCGAGATACTTAAGGGGTTCCATTCTTAAAACTGACTTTGTATATAATTAATTCCGATTTTTAAGAAAACTAGAGTATTGCATATTGATATTATATTATATTCTTACTGTACACTTTTTATGATATATTTACCTATTTCTGGTTTACTCGCTATAAAAGTGACATGGTTTCAGAAGACAAAAAATATTATTTTTTGAATGAGAGACACTATGTATATTGAGCAATATATCAAGAGGTACATATTTTTACTTTCTGATTGTACCTTGAAGTTTAAAATCGGTAAACGGAGAGCGCAGCTGGAGAATTTTGATTGGGATACTGTAATGATTTATAGAAAGTCGCTATTGTCATAAACGCAATTTTATTATCTAGCAACTAAAGGTTATGAGTATTAAACACTTGAGGTCGTGCTTTGGTACATTCTTAATCAAATGTTCGATGTGTCTGCGGTCTATACATTTGTAAAATCAAACCACGGCTGCTGCTGTTATCTCAGGTAGAATATTTTCCATTACCTATCGAACTTTAAGAAGTAGCATACTTAGCGATAGGTGAAATAACAAGCTTTGCAAGATACTGTGGAGATGCAATTTACTACCTCCACGTCCTTATAACCCAACCTTCAGTTATTTCAAACCCTACTGTGAAAACTGCACCTCATTATCTATAACTGTTGGTTAGATATTCACTTTAAAGGATAGTCAGAATGTAATTGACATACCCTGTATTGTGCATTCAGAAGATGTTTTTTCTCTCATAGTAGTTTTCAAAAAGTACGAACTATTTCTCATTATTTATAAAATTCAGTGGTATCTAGATATTCATATACGAGGGAGGTCTTTTAAGTGCTTCATAT
The DNA here is from genome assembly GCA_947563755.1 of Lochmaea crataegi. Taxonomy (NCBI): domain Eukaryota; kingdom Metazoa; phylum Arthropoda; class Insecta; order Coleoptera; family Chrysomelidae; genus Lochmaea; species Lochmaea crataegi. The sequence continues at coordinate 14,058,698 of OX387435.1, forward strand.
AACAACATAGTTGGCACCTGTTCCAGGTCGCCTTGTCTAGAACTGTTCCTGAACTGAATTTTTGAAGTTGATGAATCAGACAAAAAATGGAATTGAGCCGAGAAAATTTTCGCGCACTAATTTTTTTCAATTTTCGAAGACAGTTGTCTCAATAAGAATGCCTTGCCGAGTTGGTTTCTTTTTTCGGCAATGAAGCACATTAGTCGGCGATTTCTCCTTGGCATGGAGAATTTAAACGTGGATTGATTATTCTTAGCGACGACCCAAAAACGGGTCCACCAACAACGGCAGTCACCCAAGAAAACATCGATGCTGTACGTAAGCTGATCGAAGAAGATTGACATGATACATATCTGTCGACGGAAAAACAGAAAGCAATTAGAGTCAATGGGTGTCAAAAAACTCTAAACCGGTTTAACGCAGGAAACTCAAATAATATATACAGTATTACCAGTAGTGATCACTCCTGGATTTACTCTTATGAAGAAAATGATCATCAGTCGTTGTTTGGGTGTTCCAAAATGAACCAAAGCCGAAGAAAGTTATCCGTTCTCGAAGTGTTTCCAAGAAGATGGTGGCGAAGTTTGTATCAAAAGCGGGTCATGTAGCAGGAGTTTCTCTTTCTTTCTTAAACTTCAGAATGGTTCCAGACCCTGAAGATGCAGTCAACTACTCCAAAATCTCTATTTTGAATGTACGAACTGTTACTGCTGATTGGTACATATTGATTTGTTTGCCGGAAGTTTTGAAAAGCCAACCCCCATCGATGAATTATCCTCCACCAAGACAATAACAGTTCCCACACAGCTCGATAAACAATTGAGTTTTTAAAGCAAGAAAACATCGAATTGCTGGACCATTCTCGTTACAGTCCCCAGTCCTAACGACTTTCTTACTTTTCCTAAAGTTCAGAATGGTTCCAGACCCTGAAGATGCAGTCAACTACTCCAAAATCTCTATTTTGAATGTACCAACTGTTACTGCTGATTGGTACATATTGATTTGTTTGCCGGAAGTTTTGAAAAGCCAACCCCCAACGATGAATTATCCTCCACCAAGACAATAACAGTTCCCACACAGCTCGAAAAACAATTGAGTTTTTAAAGCAAGAAAACATCGAATTGCTGGACCATTCTCCATACAGTCCCCAGTCTTGACGACTTTCCCACTTTCCCCAAAGTTGAGAATGAACTGCTTGGTCGAAGGTTTCAGTCCCCTGAAGATGCAGTCAACTCCTCCAAAAGCTCTATTTTGAATATACCAACTGTTACTGCTGATTGGTACATATTGATTTGTTTGCCGGAAGTTTTGAAAAGCCAACCCCCAACGATGAATTATCCTCCACCAAGACAATAACAGTTCCCGAACAGCTCGAAAAACAATTGAGTTTGAAGAAAGAAAACATCGAATTGCTGGACCATTCTCTAAACAGTCCCTAGTCCTAACGACTTTCTCACTTTTCCTAAAGTTGAGAATGAACTGCGTGGTCGAAGGTTCCAGTCCCCTGAAGATGCAGTCAACTCCACCAAAAGCTCTATTTTGAATGTACGAACTGTTACTGCTGATTGGTACATATTGATTTGTTTGCCGGACGTTTTGAAAAGCCAACCCCCAACGATGAATTATCCTCCACCAAGACAATAACAGTTCCCACACAGCTCGATAAGCAATTGAGTTTTTAAAGCAAGAAAACATCGAATTGCTGGACCATTCTCCATACAGTCCCCAGTCCTAACGACTTTCTTACTTTTCCTAAAGTTCAGAATGGTTCCAGACCCTGAAGATGCAGTCAACTACTCCAAAATCTCTATTTTGAATGTACCAACTGTTACTGCTGATTGGTACATATTGATTTGTTTGCCGGAAGTTTTGAAAAGCCAGCCCCCATTGATTAATTATCCTCCACCAAGACAATAACAGTTCCCACACAGCTCGAAAAACAATAGAGTTTTTAAAGCAAGAAAACATCGAATTGCTGGACCATTCTCCATACAGTCCCCAGTCCTAACGACTTTCTCACTTTTCCTAAAGGTGAGAATGAACTGCAGATGCAGATGAAGATGTAGTTAACTCCTCCAAAAGCTCTATTTTGAATGTACCAACTGTTACTGCTGATTGGTACATATTGATTTGTTTTCCCGGAAATTTTGAAAAGCCAACCCCCAACGATAAATTATCCCCCACCAAAGCAATAACAGTTCCCACACAGCTCGAAAAACAATTGAGTTTTTAAAGCAAGAAAACATCGAATTGCTGGACCATTCTCCATACAGTCCCCAGTCCTAACGACTTTCTTACTTTTCCTAAAGCTGAGAATGAACTGCAGATGATGATGAAGATGCAGTCAACTCCTTCAAAAGCTCTATTTTGAATGTACCAACTGTTACTGCTGATTGGTACATATTGATTTGTTTGCCGGAAGTTTTGAAAACCCAACCCCCAACGATGAATCATCCTCTACCAAGGCAATAACAGTTCCCACACAGCTCGAAAACAATTGAGTTTTTAAAGCAAGAAAACATCGAATTGCTGGACCATTCGCCATACAGTCCCCAGTCCTAACGACTTTCTTACTTTTCCTAAAGTTGAGAATGAACTGCAGATGCAGATGAAGATGCAATCAACTCCTCCAAAAGCTCTATTGTGTATGTACCAACTGTTACTGCTGATTGGTACATATTGATTTGTTTGCCGGAAGTTTTGAAAAGCCAACCCCCAACGATGAATTATCCTGCACCAAGGCAATAACAGTTCCCACACAGCTCGAAAAACAATTGAGTTTTTAAAGCAAGAAAACATCGAATTGCTGGACCATTCTCCAAACAGTCCCTAGTCCTAACGACTTTCTCACTTTTCCTAAAGTTGAGAATGAACTGCGTGGTCGAAGGTTCCAGTCCCCTGAAGATGCAGTCAACTCCACCAAAAGCTCTATTTTGAATGTACGAACTGTTACTGCTGATTGGTACATATTGATTTGTTTGCCGGAAGTTTTGAAAAGCCAAGCCCCAACGATGAATTATCCTCCACCAAGACAATAACAGTTCCCACACAGCTCGATAAACAATTGAGTTTTTAAAGCAAGAAAACATCGAATTGCTGGACCATTCTCCATACAGTCCCCAGTCCTAACGACTTTCTTACTTTTCCTAAAGTTCAGAATGGTTCCAGACCCTGAAGATGCAGTCAACTACTCCAAAATCTCTATTTTGAATGTACCAACTGTTACTGCTGATTGGTACATATTGATTTGTTTGCCCGGAAATTTTGAAAAGCCAACCCCCAACGATAAATTATCCTCCACCAAAGCAATAACAGTTCCCACACAGCTCGAAAAACAATTGAGTTTTTAAAGCAAGAAAACATCGAATTGCTGGACCATTCTCCATACAGTCCCCAGTCCTAACGACTTTCTTACTTTTCCTAAAGTTGAGAATGAACTGCAGATGATGATGAAGATGCAGTCAACTCCTCCAAAAGCTCTATTTTGAATGTACCAACTGTTACTGCTGATTGGTACATATTGATTTGTTTGCCGGAAGTTTTGAAAAGCCAACCCCCAACGATGAATCATCCTCTACCAAGGCAATAACAGTTCCCACACAGCTCGAAAACAATTGAGTTTTCAAAGCAAGAAAACATCGAATTGCTGGACCATTCTCCATACAGTCCCCAGTCCTAACGACTTTCTTACTTTTCCTAAAGCTGAGAATGAACTGCAGATGATGATGAAGATGCAGTCAACTCCTTCAAAAGCTCTATTTTGAATGTACCAACTGTTACTGCTGATTGGTACATATTGATTTGTTTGCCGGAAGTTTTGAAAACCCAACCCCCAACGATGAATCATCCTCTACCAAGGCAATAACAGTTCCCACACAGCTCGAAAACAATTGAGTTTTTAAAGCAAGAAAACATCGAATTGCTGGACCATTCGCCATACAGTCCCCAGTCCTAACGACTTTCTTACTTTTCCTAAAGTTGAGAATGAACTGCAGATGCAGATGAAGATGCAATCAACTCCTCCAAAAGCTCTATTGTGTATGTACCAACTGTTACTGCTGATTGGTACATATTGATTTGTTTGCCGGAAGTTTTGAAAAGCCAACCCCCAACGATGAATTATCCTGCACCAAGGCAATAACAGTTCCCACACAGCTCGAAAAACAATTGAGTTTTTAAAGCAAGAAAACATCGAATTTCTGGACCATTCTCCAAACAGTCCCTAGTTCTAACGACTTTCTCACTTTTCCTAAAGTTGAGAATGAACTGCGTGGTCGAAGGTTCCAGTCCCCTGAAGATGCAGTCAACTCCACCAAAAGCTCTATTTTGAATGTACGAACTGTTACTGCTGATTGGTACATATTGATTTGTTTGCCGGAAGTTTTGAAAAGCCAACCCCCAACGATGAATTATCCTCCACCAAGACAATAACAGTTCCCACACAGCTCGATAAACAATTGAGTTTTTAAAGCAAGAAAACATCGAATTGCTGGACCATTCTCCATACAGTCCCCAGTCCTAACGACTTTCTTACTTTTCCTAAAGTTCAGAATGGTTCCAGACCCTGAAGATGCAGTCAACTACTCCAAAATCTCTATTTTGAATGTACCAACTGTTACTGCTGATTGGTACATATTGATTTGTTTGCCCGGAAATTTTGAAAAGCCAACCCCCAACGATAAATTATCCTCCACCAAAGCAATAACAGTTCCCACACAGCTCGAAAAACAATTGAGTTTTTAAAGCAAGAAAACATCGAATTGCTGGACCATTCTCCATACAGTCCCCAGTCCTAACGACTTTCTTACTTTTCCTAAAGTTGAGAATGAACTGCAGATGATGATGAAGATGCAGTCAACTCCTCCAAAAGCTCTATTTTGAATGTACCAACTGTTACTGCTGATTGGTACATATTGATTTGTTTGCCGGAAGTTTTGAAAAGCCAACCCCCAACGATGAATCATCCTCTACCAAGGCAATAACAGTTCCCACACAGCTCGAAAACAATTGAGTTTTCAAAGCAAGAAAACATCGAATTGCTGGACCATTCTCCATACAGTCCCCAGTCCTAACGACTTTCTTACTTTTCCTAAAGTTGAGAATGAACTGCAGATGCAGATGAAGATGCAGTCAACTCCTCCAAAAGCTCTATTGTGAATGTACCAACTGTTACTGCTGATTGGTACATATTGATTTGTTTGCCGGAAGTTTTGAAAAGCCAACCCCCAACGATGAATTATCCTCCACCAAGGCAATAACAGTTCTCGCACAGCTCGAAAACAATTGAGTTTTTAAAGCAAGAAAACATCGAATTGCTGGACCATTCTCCACACAGTCCCCAGTCCTAACGACTTTCTTACTTTTCCTAAAGTTGAGAATGAACTGCAGATGCAGATGAAGATGCAGTCAACTCCTCCAAAAGCTCTATTTTGAATGTACCAACTGTTACTGCTGATTGGTACATATTGATTTGTTTGCCGGAAGTTTTGAAAAGCCAACCCCCAACGATGAATTATCCTCCACCAAGGCAATAACAGTTCCCACACAGCTCGAAAAACAATTGAGTTTTTAAAGCAAGAAAACATCGAATTGCTGGACCATTCTCCAGACAGTCCCCAGTCCTAACGACTTTCTTACTTTTCCTAAAGTTGAGAATGAACTGCAGATGATGATGAAGATGCAGTCAACTCCTCCAAAAGCTCTATTTTGAATGTACCAACTGTTACTGCTGATTGGTACATATTGATTTGTTTGCCGGAAGTTTTGAAAATCCAACCCCCAACGATGAATTATCCTCCACCAAGACAATAACAGTTCCCACACAGCTCGAAGAACAATTGAGTTTTCAAAGCAGGAAAACATCGAATTGCTGGACCATTCTCCATACAGTCTCCAGTCCTAACGACTTTCTTACTTTCCCTGAAGGTGAGAATAAACTGCGTGGTCGGAGGTTCCAGTCCCCTGAAGATGCAGTCAGCTCCTCCAAAAGCTTTATTTTGAATGTACGAACTGTTACTGCTGATTGGTACATATTGATCGGTTTGCTGGAAGGTTTGTAAAGCCAACCCCCCAACGATGAATTATCCTCCACCAAGACAATAACAGTTCCCACACAGCTCGAAGAACAATTGAGTTTTTAAAGCAAGAAAACATCGAATTGTTGGACCATTCTCCATACAGTCCCTAGTCCTAACGACTTTCTCACTTTTCCTAAAGTTGAGAATGAACTGCGTGGTCGAAGGTTCCAGTCCCCTGAAGATGCAGTGAACTTCTCCAAAAAAACTCTATTTTGAATGTACCAACAAGCGTGTGGAATAACTGCTCCCAGAATTGGTTCCAAAGAATGCAGAAATGCATTTCTTTTTGTGGAGAATATTTTGAAAAACAATAGTGTTTAACAGTTTTCCTTTCTAGCTATAGATGCAAAATATAAAAGACAATCCTCGTATGAAACGGAAACCTCAACTGTTATGTCGAGATTTTCTAATTGTCATGGTATATTTGCATAGTGGGTTAATTATTGTGATAAACTAAAGATGATATTCTTGTATGGTGTTATTGCTTTCGTGATATTGATTATATGTCAGTTGCACACAAATACTTGCTCCACGTAAGCCTTTCATAACCGCACGTAAAAATTCACAGACGCGTTCGTTTTTATTGAAAAGGGGCTTTACTTAGTAAATGTCAAAAATATGCGACAACAGAGTGTCGTAAAATGAACATAAATTTTTATCTGGAAGGTTTATTTGGTTAATAACACTACCATGTAAAAGTAATTAATGCACGTTTCTTGTATCCAAGACATTAATTCTTAACAATAAACCAATTTGTGACACCATTGTATCCAAAAAATGAATTACAAGAAGCTACAGAATCAAATTTGAATCGTAAGAGCACACAGCTGTCTACAACGCAAGCGCAACCGTCAACAATATGTTCTAAGTGTTAATCACATTCATATTTCTTTACATAACTCGAAAGTGCGCCAAACATTATTTGGAATTGAGATTAAAAAAACTGAAAGATGGAATTTTCATACCAAGATGTATAAATCCTGCATTATAATACGCAATTCCTCTTACAATGTATTGCAGCAACACTTTGACCTTACAAGGTCTGGTCTGCAACTACCAATCGTTTCACATTTCACCAATGCAATTTTCAGCAACTCTATCTTGCATATGTCACTAGAGCATATAATGAATTAAACAATCCAGCATACCTTCATATTAAAAAATCACTTACTGATGACACAACATACCTTACTTCCTCACGCACCAAGGATTCTTCTGAACAGGACAGATACAACTCCATCCCTTCCTGGACTATCTACCTATCCAATATCAACACATCTCTCTGTGTGCACAATGAAGATAAAACTCCTAAAGACCTTATACAGTCTTTTCCTGATTTAATCAACAAAAATAGCCAAGCTATAATTATGTACACCGACGCTTCAAAAGCTGATAAAGGTGGAGGTTGCGCTCTTACAGCTTCACCCAACAAAAGTAGCTCTTAACTACTCTCTGACAAATGCAGTACCTACACTGGGGAACTTTCTGCAATCTCAATATCTATCGACTGAACCACATATAGCTGTTCAAAATATACATAAATTATGTTATCAGCCATTTTTACAAAATACATCCATAACCCTTTTTATTTGGGTACTTTTCCACGTTCGAATACCTGTCAACGAAAAGGCCGATACTTTTACAAAAAAGCCCCCCATTCATAAAGAAGTTTGAGTCCATAATGACCTTGAATGTGTACAAACAAAAAAAAATTGAAAATGTCCCGCAAATTTATTTTTTTCGAAAAAACTTAATTTTTCCCAAAATTATTTATTTTAGAATTTAAATTACTACGTACCTTGGAATCGTCATAAAACTAACAAATAACTCAATAACTATACATTTCCTTTTTGATTTTGGTGTTTTTTCAGTGTAACTTCGACGTTTAAAGTCCAAAACTAATGAAATAAAAAAACACACACACGCATCGTACTGAGCCCGTCCCTCCCATGATGCACCCCTCAGAGAGCGATGCATCCCGAGGAGAACCTTCCACTACCCTCCATCTCGTCCGATGGGACCTCATCAACGTCGTTCACATTTTACGCGACCAGCTCTCCCTAACCGAAATGGCTACTGGCTGAGGCCCAGCTGTCTTCTTCGTCTTCGCTGTGTAAACACAATGAAAAAAAATTGGACCACCTTGGAGCTATATTATACTGAATCTATGAAAAAAACCCTACCTATCTCCGAACAATAAACCTACTATAGGAGTAAACAGACGTATTATCCTATTCCAACATAAACAATATCAAAGTTTATTTATTTATTTTGCTGGATTCCACAGATGTTGCAATGTCGTAATATTTGAATGTAATAATTATCATGGTTATTTAATATATTGTAATGTTTTTGTTATTTACTTAAACAGTTTTCACTTGTGGGGAAAAACTAAACACACCATGGCTAATTACTATCTATTTATTTAAAGAAACACACACTGTATTGAAGTTAATTTATATATACACTTTACTTAATGTCTACTAATTTATTTACACTCGGTATATTAGTTCTAATTTATTTTCACCACTTGAATATTACACTATTTATCTTTACTATTTTATTCACTGTCCGATTTCTGTCTGTGAACTCTTTACTGGCCGTTTCACTAATTGTCTTGAACTAACTGTTAACTCGGTTAAAAACCCGCGTATATATAGTCCTTCTCGACTCTCGAAAACTCTAGTGCCTTCCGTGCTCGTGCTATGCACAAACAAAACCTTATTCCAGAATGTTCGAGAACATTCTAACGCAGTGGCCGGCGCGGCCACCAAAATGTACAGTCGAGGGACAGGACCGGCTTTGAGTTGGTGACCTCGCAACAATATAGATGCACGCAATGAGAAACGGAACATAGGATTTTTAAGCATTATATCAGAGCTGCTTTTAAACTAGTCGACCAACATCAAACTTCAACAGATTAAAAACACGATTATTACAATCGTTTATTTGGACACCTACAACATATCGTACACTCCGTATTCTCAACTGTGGGCGGTCCTTAATTAGCGTTAGACAGTCAGTAAAAACAGTCGATAGCTGAAAGCTCTGTTCAAGCCCATAACTCTTAAAAATAAAATAAATTCGTAGAGAAATCAAACTGTACACCTAAGTTGGGAATTCTGGAACCGTTGGCGATACTTGACATTGAACACTGTACTACCACTACACCAACACTAACACTTTACACTATCTTACGCGCGTTTCGATAACCAAGTTATCTTTTTCAGAGACTGAAGGTAAACTCAGTTTACAGATAGCTTGGTTATCGAAACGCGCGTAAGATAGTGTAAAGCGTTATAGTGTTGGTGTAGTAGTAGTGTAAACAGTGTTCAGTGTAAACTGTACACCCTTCAGGAAAAAATTCAAATTTTATCGTGGTATTCTGGAGGTTACTCGATTGGGGAAATAGTAAATTTATTCGTTGTTGCTTTTGAAAACCGACCAGCGCCTTCACAGTCTACAGTTGATCGAATAATTCAAAAAATTCGTAATTGTGGATATTTACAAAAATGCTACAAATGCAGTAACCTCGGTCAACCACCTGTAAGGCAAATGATATACAAGATTATCTTTGTTTGATAGATTCGGTTTTTGTTTGGCTCAACAAATAGGACTATTTAAACCTTTCATTCATTAATTTTTTAGTTTTAGCATCCTAAGTTGTTTTTAGGAATTTATTTTTAATTTGTTTCAAGAATTTTATTTCGTTCTACTTACGAGTATATTTTTATTTTGGAAGCCGTTATGGCCAAAATAAATCAAAACATATTATCTTAACTCGAAACATTATTTGTTAAAGAGAATTTAACAATTAATTTTTCGATTTAAACAACATAAAACCTAAGCATATTATTTCAATGTGTAGCGACGTTAACTAACAAATTTTGGAAGGAGAAGGGGCGGGGTTACTTACAGTGATCCAGAATCCATACTTGATATTTATTGGAGTGGATTTATAGAAATGTTTTGTTGGTGGACTATTTAGATCGGAGAATACATTAAACAGCTATGTTCCGTTTCTCATTGCATGTATCTGTATGTCCTTCAATACTTATTATATAACTGAGATGAATGTACAAATAGGGATTTATTCAATCTTTCTTTGACAATATAAAAAATGTCATTAATATATGAGTGAATGTTTATAAACAGTATGTCAATTTGAAGGTTTATGTTAATCTGCATTTTTCAGTAAATGTGACAAAAACGCTTATATTGAATGTTTACATTCTTTTACAGCTGTTTATTGTTTTGATTTTTACTAAATATGTTATGGTTGTTGTATTCAATTGTGATAGATATGATGAAGAAATTCCAATGTAGATCAATAAAGGATACTTTATTTTTTAGTTGAACAATATTAACAAGATAGTGAATCGTTGTGTACTATGAAAAATATAAAGTGATGTTTAGAATACATTCTTCCACAGGTAAGCAACAACTTCTGAACAGTTCTACAGTTTTACAGTTCTGAAACTCCCAGTGTCTTATCATTTGGTATATAAATAGTATTTACCCATTCTAATAAGAATACAAATTTATATTATTAACAAAAAATAAACAATTACGTGTTTATAATTTAATATCGACGGCAACTGAAACTCATTCTTTGAGTAATAAATAAATCTAAGATAAATATTTCTATCAAATTTAAATCCTCACACATCACGGCAGTGTTATTGGAATCTGTGACCTTTGCTGAGTGTATAGCTATCCTTGTTTTGGAATGAGATAATCGATTTAGATGTTGGTTGTACACAAAGTGTGTTGTCAGTATAGCGGGTTACTCATAGGTCTGCTCAATGATCTATATTCAGTCAGTTAAAAAATAGAAATCCGTAAGAAGAAGAATACAATACAAATAATAAAACTAGACACATGTCTTTCCCTAGACCAAGTTAATAGAGAAATTCAAAAAAGAAGGTTTTTGGAAAATAAAACAGATGCAAACAAAAAAAAAATCATTTTTACGTAAAATACTTCTGTGAAAAATTTTTCTTTCGTATAGATTTTTGCTAAACAGAGCTACTTTTGAAGTTTTTAAAATATAATTTTACTAGAAAAACAAAATTGCGAGCCAAAAAAATTATGATAATTTGTTACTTTTTCTATGTACAATATATATTTTTTTCTTTTCGTAACTTTTTGCTTCACCAAACTAATAATTTTAAAAAATCAAAAAGAAAATTCTACTAGTGATTTCCGCTTAACGAAACTTTTCGAGACACCTGGTATTATAGTTAATATTATGAATTAAATTCAATAATAAACTGAATACATTGAAAAAAATAATATCACTTATATTTTTAACGAATCATGGTGCAATCTTGATCCTAATACCATTTGGACTCCACCATATTTCCCATTAACCATCACTAAAATACCGATATCGACCATTTCCATTTACCGGCCGGCGATTGCCACCACATTTATCCTATCACTTAGTCAAAGGCATACATCACATAGTTTCCCCACGATACTGACTCTAAGTCCACTGCGTTAGAGCCACCTCGAGCCAGTACCTGTGTTTATAGAGTAACTCACCTATCTATAAAAACCGGTTGCATGTCTCATTTAAGATAGATTACATTTTAGAGTACTGTATAAATACACATCTCATGTTGTAATTTACTAAATTGAATAATTGATACAATTCGATTAGTATAAGAAGATGAGCGTAAACCAACAGTCCGTGAATATCTTACCATATTACCCACACACTCTTTCAAGTAATACAAAAATTAACAAGTTTCAGCAAAATTTTAATGGGGAAAATCATGGGAATCAAAAATATTTTAAAATTTACAACTGTTAGGATAAGGAGCTTGACCTAAAAACTAAACTGAAATGTACATTGTTTAACTTCAATCCGGTGCAGTATCCAGATTTAAATTATCAAACAAAGAAATATTTATAAACAATATAATTTAGAAAAGTCTAGTTTTGTAAAAACTTGTTAACCAAAGTACCTTAAGTAAGCGAGTAGTCTAAGTAGTGTATTTAGTGGAATATTAAAATTTTTAACGAAGATAAGAGAGGTTGAGAATAAAAAAAAAGTTTGTACTGGTGATTGTTTGAAAATATAAAATTAAGTTTGAAGTGATTACGTTAAAAAATGGATTCTGCCAAACTACAAGTCTTTATTGTCCCAAGGAAATTTCTGTGATCACATTGTACAATATAATACAGACATACAACATTTGAAAATTTGTGTAACCACAAAAAAAATTAATTTTATGATAAACAGTAGAATTTAAAGAATTGGAAACACCCGAAATAATAAATTGTTGTCAGTTCTGGAAGATCTCGTTGTACCTAGTGCGTTCTGGGAGTGCCTTAATATTTCAAAAATAATAAATTTCTAACGTAATTTTTAATAAATATTCTAGACTACATAAATGTTTTAAATAGTGAAAAGAATTTGGGTTTTTCAAAATATTTCTGTTTCTAAGCTGAACTGTACAAAAATAATTTTCAAGCTGGTTTTTTTATTCATATATCATTTATTTTTATTTTCCCTATTTTACTATTTTTTTCGTTTAATGATTTGCTAGACTAACTAATTCTTGTATATTTCTGTTTTGATAAAATTCTATTTGAACTAAAAAGAATTAAATTATGTAAACCTAACCTATTGACCCCCAGAACGTTGCACCAGAAAACCTTTGTTTTTTTCCTAAATTATCTGGAGCAATCGGTTTCACCTAGGGAATTTTGAGGTTGTCTTAATATTTAAAAAATTATGATTTTCTAACAAAACGCTCAATAATAGTCATGACTAAATAAATATTTTAAATTCACTAGAAAAATTTGAAGTTTCCTAGAAGTTTTCTTGATCTTAGTTCAATTGTAAAAAAAATAATTTTCTTGGCAATTTTTTTTTATATCCTACAATTAATAAATTTTTTTTATTATTATTCTTGTTTTATTAAAAGTTGAATTAAAAAAAATTCATTTTGATTAAACTCAAATTATCGACCGATTTGCTCACAAATCACGGCTACATGAAAAAACTCCACCTGAAAAAGAAGAAACACAAACAAAATGCATATAAAAATATCCTTCTGCTGAGGTGTTTCCAATATTTAATATATTTAAAAAATCTAAGATTTTTAATTTTACAGACTAATTTTTTTAGAATTTTCTATTTTAATATAATAATTTTCGAAAATATTTCTATTTTTGTCATTCGTCACAACAGTCACCTACCTTTAGGCATATCGCTTTCTACCCACCAAGCGTTAAAATCTGTAAAAAAAAGCAAATTAAAGTTTTTTGCATAAACTGTTTAAAGTTATTCAGTTTCTGAGACTCTTAAGCATTATTAGGACTGATTTGGGATTCAAATCAAGATCCATTTAAGATCGTAACGCCTCAGATGTTTAAAAAAAATCAAAATCTTAATTTTTCATTTTTTGGCTTACAACGCCATCTAAAATCTAATTCGTAACTAAATTATTACAGAAACTAGAAACTGACAATAATTCTCGTTAGGGTGAAGAATCTGAAGATGGACCTTCCTTCAGCCGTCTTGTTACCAAACGAAAAGTAGGCTTCATTATGCACACCTTCATGTAAACAACAATTTGCTTAAGAAAATCAAAGTAACTAAAATAAAATTAAGAAAATTTTGTATCTACAACAGCGTTGCCTGACGTCCCGATTTTAGCGAGAAATCCCGATTTTTATATCCAAATTAAATGTCCCAGGCCCTGTCCCGCCTCTCTGGGATAACTGGTTACCACTGCCACCACCGCACAGCTCTTCCAACAGTTTCCAAAAAAAAAATACCAGGAATATGTTTAAACTAGTGTCTTTCGTATTAAGTATCCCAACATCAAACTGCTTTCCTGAACGCGTTTTTTCCCAGATGAATTTAAAATGGTCGGATGCCGGAAATAAATGATAAATATTTTAAAAACTTTTGATTATATACGTTTTTTCACTATGTCCCGCTTTCGACGAAAAAATCCCGCTTTTTTTCATTCAAAAACTTCCAAAATCCCGACTTGGCAAGAAAAATCTGGTAACGCTGATCTACAACCATTTACATAGTTGCATGCTGTAGACTTACAAAAAAAACATCGCCATGAATGAATAACCATATTTCAAATAATTTTAAAAAATATCAAATGATTACTTTTATATATAAAAAATGGTTTAATAGTAGATGTAGAGTAGGACGTAACATAATATACAGTTTTTAAAATTTTATATATTAAAATTTAGTTTCCGTTATAGCGTCTCATATGAGTCATGTAACATTACAAGAAAAACACAAACTTGCCGAATATAAACGCATTTTAGAATATTCAAATCTATGAAATAGTACCTTTATTACTCTTAATTATTATTATTTTCACTTTATTTTAAATTGTAATTGCTCAAACATGTTGAAACGTCTGAAGCAGGAGACCAATTACGAAGGTACGCAAAACTGTTCAAAGCACTCTATGCTTATGTTTTTTCGCGTAAAATGTTTTCCAGGAATGGTTAAGGTCCCGAAACATTCCATTTGACGAAAAGGCGAGCGGTCGTCGGACCGCCGACAGAAGCTTGCTTCTTATGCACAATAAAATGACCATTTTTGACCATTTTTTGTGAATTTTTGACCATTTTCCAAAAATTTTGACCATTTTTCGAAAATTTTGACAATTTTTGATAATTATTGACCAATTTTGACAGTTTTGACAATTATTGATCATTTTTGACAATTTTTCAAAAATTTCGTTAATTTCAGACCATTTTTCCAAATTTCAACAATTATTGACCATTTTTGAGAATTTTTGAGCATTTTTGACAGGTTCTGACAATTATTGACCATTTTTGACAATTTTTTAAAACTTTTGACAATTTTCAACAATTATTGACCATTTTTGACATTTTTTATAGTTAATGACCATTTTTTCAAAATTTCAACAATTTTTGATAATTTTTCAAAATTTTAACAATTATTGACCATTTTTCAAAATTTTAACAAATATTGACCATTTTTGACAGTTTCTTACAATTATTGACCATTTTTGACAACTTTCAAAATATTTAACAATTTTTCATCATTTTCCAAAATTTTAACAATTTTTGACCATTTTTCAAAATATTTAACAACTTTCGACAATTTTTGACAGATTCTGACAATTATCGACTATTTTTGACAATTTTTCAAAAATTTTGACAATTTTTAACAATTATTGACCATTTTTAACAGTCTTTTATAATAATTTACCATTTTTTCAAAAGTTTGACAGTTTTTGACAATTATTGACCATTTTCCAAATTTTTTACAATTTTTGAGAATATTTGGCAATTATTAACCATTTTTTCAAAATGTTGACAGTTTTTGACAATTATCGACCATATTTCAAAATTTTTGACAATTTTTCAAAATTTTAAACATATTTGGCAATTAGAGAGAGAGGCGCGCGATACTCTCTCTCTCTCTCTCTCTATCTTCCGACCGTTTGGGATTCCCTCGTGCCGACGTGTATGAGAAAGAAAGAGAGAGTGAGAGAGAGGCGTGCCGCTGTGTAGAATACGAAAGAGAGAAGAAGAAGGCGGCTGATGAAGATAGGGGAGAGAGTTAGCGCAGCGAGCGGCCGAAAAAGAGACAAAGAATGAGTAATTGCGAGCCGAACGCTTTTTCGAAACATCACACGTTTCATCACACGAGTTCACTAGCCTTCCCAAAAGTCCTATGTCGTGCAATAAGAAGCAAGCTTCAAAAGAACCAAAGGGCCTATAATTTTACCATCTAAAATCCCACACCATATGTTAACTGACCAGCGACCCTGGTTAAAATCTTGTTGCGTGACGAACGCTTTTTCGTATCATCACACGTTTCATCACACGAGTTCACTAGCCTTCCCAAAAGTCATATGTCGTGCAATGAGAAGCAAGCTTCAAAAAATGTACAAACCTGAATTATACGCCCTCATAAAAGTACATAAACCTAGATACAAGACTTATGAAATTGATGATCTTTTCACCTCTAAGGGCCACCTCGTACTAAGATTGCCCCCTTACCATCCCGATTTGAATCCAATTGAATTGGTATGGGTAGCAGTGAAAAAATATGTTGCTAAGGAAAATGTTACGTTTTATTTCCAAAATGTCATCTCACAGTGATGAATTTTTGAAGCAATTCACTGTTGAAGAGTGGAAAAAGCGGAATGATCGCGCGAAACGTTGTGAGCAAAAATTTATGGAAATCGAACCAATGATTGAAAATATTGTTGAAGATTTTATTATAAATACAAATAAAAATTCTGATACGAATTCAGACACCGATAGCAGCGAAAATGATGAATATTCTGATTTATCAGGTATTGAAGAACTTTCCGAAGAAAATGAACCATCTACAAGTGAAGGAAGAACTTATACAAATTTGATTAAAATGAGGTTTTATTGAATTTGTGAAGTTTGGTTTTATCACCTGTGGGTTCTGTTAGTAAATCAAACCTTTTAATATTTAAAAATTAGCAACTAATTAATAATTATTATTATAAACAATTTTAATTGGGTTGTAATTGAATTTCATGCATATCCTCCCTATTTCCCCTCAAATTATTCGTCACTTTCTCCACTTCAAATAATATAATTTGAGAAGAAATGGCTTATTTTGATTTCGTTATTTTTTAATCAACTTCCTTTTTTTTAATTTGTAGGAAACCACACTTTAACTTGTATCAACAAAATATTCCAATTTTTATTTTTTCTAATTGTAAAACTTTATATATCGTCAAGAAAAAAGAATGTTCAATAAAAACTTTTTGTTTGAAAAAACGACTAATTTGTTTAAAAGAAATGAAAATAATTCTACTTTTTACGAAATGCTCAAAAGAGAATTGAAATTGAATGACAGATAAAAAGAGAATATTGAAATCAGTTATTATTTTTAAGATTGTTTTAGTTTTGGTTCTGTGCCCTACTGATAATTTTTTGTCGATTTTATATTACAGAACAATAGTTTACCTCACCATTATATCAACAACAAAAAATCATAAACATATTTTAAAAATTATGAAATTGGTATTAAAATTTAGAATAGCAACGAAATCTGCCTGATTACCTAAGCAATAGTTCCCAATTTGTTTCACCGACTGTACTTTCCCAAAATAGTGAGTTATTGTTATACTTTCCACAGCTGAGTTCTCTGTTTATCTTCTACGCATTTCAGGGGTCTTCCTTCGTTTGCCAAGCAGTAATTTTCATATTATTTTCAGTTAAATAAAATGATATTTGCTGATCAAGTAGTTTTTGAATTTATCCATTAAAAAAATTGTAACATGCTGTTCAGCTTGTTACGTTTTTTGTTTTTAAACTATTATATTTAGTTAATTTTTGTGGCTCATTAGTCACTTCCTCCTAAATTTCTAATATATTTCTAAACATGCCGTTTCCTTGTCGCATTAGCCACTCCAAACTAAAAACATTCATTTTTATCGAATTCCCCTTCCATTTTTGTCTTTCAATATTCGAAATTTTAAATTGTCGATTGGAACTCTTTCTTTCCTCTAACTGCCACCTTAAAGGCAACAGTTCAATACAATATATTTTAATTTTAATTTGTTGGTGAACAATTTATATCGTCTGGTTGGTAAGTTAATTCTTGTATTTTCCCTCAGGTTATTTTCTTGTGTAGTGCTTACTGCTTATTTATGTTTATTGCTTATTTGCTAATTTGCATTTTTTGTATATTTAAGGAACAAAACGAATAGAATAAAACAGATCACTGTTAAGTTGTATTTTAACACGTGGAGTTCGGGTTTTGTATGCGCTATAGCATAAGCTCCTTTTTACCTGATCTGTTCTATCTATTCGTTCCTTCCCTAATGTTTTTTCTAGTTCCTTATCCCTGTTTTTCTTTTTTCCGCAGCTCTGCAGCCCTCAAGATTCCCACTCAAGTTCGGCACTCAAGTTCCCGGCAAGTACCGTCAAAGAAAATTCAGGTCAAGTTTTCGTTCCGTTCCTGTTCCTGTTTCATCTGGAGTCATCACCGCCGACGCTAAGAGCTGCAAACATCCCAGCCCTTTAAGATAAGTTCCTTCGCCTTATCTTTAGCGTTTACAAGATTTGAATTTGGCGTGTTATTATAACTTGTTGTTCTCCTCGTTTGTTTTTTTTAATATCCAATTTATGTTGAATTTTTAAATTTCAATAAATAATTATTGTTTTCATTCTTTGTATTGATTATTCAATAATTATTAAATTGGATAAACGGGTTCAGGAATAAATAATTTGATTTGATTTTTTATTTAAGTTAACGTTAAATTTTACAAGGTGTTTCCAGCTTTCCACCTTTTGCTTTGTTTTTGTTTCGATAAAAAGCTGGTGGCGTCCAATTTAATATTAATCGTTGCAAAATATGATACAAATATTCTCTCTCCATAATTAGTATATTAAAAATCAAATTAATAAAATATAGCTTTCAGCACCATTTACATAGTTAAATGCTAAGAAAATACAAAAAATGATACACCACATCTCTCTACATCATAATCTCTATATAAAATTGTTTAATAAAACATTTAGTGTGAAAAATTATGTATAATTCATACTTTTCAAGCTTCTTTTAAATCTATCTATTATATTTATTATTCATTATGGCCTAAATGAATTATATATTACAAGAAAAATATAGACTCACCGGACATTTCTCTATTTTCCATCATTCAAAGGTATAAAACTGCACAAATATTTACATTTAAATTGACTTGTCTAATAACCTAAAAAAAAACTAGACAAACTGCAACGATATGTTTTTTGTTTTGAAAGATTTTTTAAGAAACAACAAGTGGGAATCCAGGTAAGTAGGTCGTGAGGAGACTTAACATGTTTTTTTTTCGAAATTTGAAAAATATTCGAATTAACCAAAAGTTATTTTTCTAATATTCCACCAACTTAAAGCTGTATAGGGCGATTATTTTTTGAATAAAATCAGTAAATAACAATATTTTTTCAATAATTATGAAAATGTTTCACGTACTAAAAGGTTGAAGCAATTAATTTGTTATTATCTATATACAGTGCTATTCAAAAGTCCCCTCCCCCCCTCGTATCTTTTGAACGGCTACACTTACATTAATAAAATTTGGAGGGTGAAAATAAATTGTTGTAAACTTCTCTACGAATGGTAAGAGGTGACGTAATAGTAATAGATGACGTCACAGTGCCACTCTGGCCAATAATTTTATGTAGGACCTTATGGCAAGTGATATCTCGTTTGAAAGGCATTGACATTGGCTATATAGCCATATCAACACTTTATTTTCACCCTCCAAATTTTATTAATGTAAGTGTAGCCGTTCAAAAGATACGAGGGGGGGAGGGGACTTTTGAATAGCACTGTATATCTTCTATAAATATAAAAGGCAAAAGTGATTGACTAGGTATCAACGTACATGCCTAACCCTTAAGGATAGAAAATAGGGAATAAAAGTTTATATGTACCTCTTTATTCCTAGGACATAGTTGCATAAAATTTCATTCGTATTGAGTACGGCCAAAATATTGAGTTACGTATTTTAGCGTTTTCTAAAATTCAACCCCTAAGAGGGTAAAATGGGGGATGAGAGTTTTGAAATAAACGCACAGGCCAAACCCTTAGAACTATAAGCTCAAAATTTCACACACTTATTCCTCAAATGACGAAGGCTTCCAGTAAGGAAGGATTTTCCAAAATTCAACCCCCAAGGGGGTGAAATAAAGGAAAAGTGATTGACTTAGGTATCACCGCACAGGCCAAACCCTTAAGGCGAGAACATTGAAATTTCGCACACGTATTCCTCATATGACGAAGGCATCCATTAGGGAAGGATTTTTCAAAATTCAACCCCAAGGGGGTGAAATAGGGGATAAGAGTTTGTATGATACTATATGTTCCTTGGACATATTAGCATAAAATTTCGTATGAATTGAGTACCCACGGCATAAATAATGAGTTTCGTATTTCAGCGTTTTCTAAAATTCAACTCCTAACAGGGTGAAATAGGGTTTTAAATAAACGCACAGGCCAAACCCTTGGGGCTAGAAACTTAAAATTTCGCACACGTATTCCTCTTATGACGTAGGCATCCACTAGAAAAGGGTTTTTCAAAATTCAACCCCTAAGGGGTAGGAATAGGGGATAAAAGTTTGTATGAAACTTTTTATTCCTTGGACATATTTGCATGAAATTTCGTATGAATTGAGTACGGCAAAAATAATGAGTTACGTATTTCAGCGGTTTCTAAAATTCAACCCCTAAGAGCGTAAAATAGGAGATCAAATATTTCTTGGACATATTTGCATAAAGTTTCGTATGAACTACGGCAAAAATGATGAGTTACGTATTTCAGCATTTTCTAAAATTCAACCCCTAACAGGGTGAAATAGGGGATGAAAGTGTTAAATAAATGCACAGGCCAAACCCTTAGGGAACACAGGTATTCCTCTTATAACGTGGGCATTCACTAGGGAGGGATTTTTTTAAATTCAATCCCCAAGGGGGTGAAATAGGGGATACAATTTTGTATGAAACTTATTATTTCTTGGAGATATTTGCATGAAATTTCGTTTCAATTGAGTACGACAAAAATAATGAGTTACGTAGTTCAGTATTTTCTGAAATTCAACCCTTAAGAGGGTAAAATAGGGGATGAAATATTCCTTGGTCATATTTGCATGAAATTTTGTATGAATTGAGTACCCACGGCAAAAATAATGAGTTTCGTATTTCAGCGTTTTCTAAAATTCAACCCCTAAGGGGGTAAAATAGGGGATGAGAGTTTTAAATAAACGCACAGGCCAAACCCTTAGGGCTAGAAACTTAAAATTTCGCACACGTATTCCTCTCTTGATGTAGGCATCCACTAATGAAAGATTTTCAAAAATTCAACCCCTCACGGGTAGAAATAGGGGATAAAAGTTTGTATAAAACTTTTTATTCCCTAGGCCTACATTTTGCATAAATTATTTAATTTGATAAATACATAACATTAACCCTGGTGATGGATTCTAAAGGTATATGAAGCAACATATTAATTACCTATCAAATTAATTGTTTCAATCCTTACTAAGTGAAATTTTTCCATAATTATTGTTGAAATTCCATGATAATAAAATCTTCAACTGGGTACAAATGTTCCTGTGCTTTGTGCTAATGCTAAGAAATGAGTTTGTCCTAGCATGAATAATATTTATGCATTATAGACTTGTCTATCTAACTAAAATAATCACATGCGTTGACTTTGGTTAGCAACGCGAATGTACATACCTAGTTTTTGTCTTGTCAGAATGACTTTTCATATAACTTTTAGATTTTATTTAATCCTTACCTATACAGATGCCGTTAATCATTCACTCATAATCTTAAATATAGTCCTGCATAATTGCGACATATGAAATGCTCAAATATAAAAAAAATGTTATTTTCAAAAAAAATAAAACTCAAGTTTTTTCTTCGTTTCTACGTCTTCTAATCTTAACCACTAAAAAATCTGTTGAAGTTAGTAATTCCACTTACAAGTTAGATGTTCAATTCTTCCATATCCTCCAAGTTGAGGTCTTATTACATATATTATCTTTGTATCCAAACAAAGCTTTTAAAGGTATAAAGGTCGCTGACAATAATATTCACTGTGAGTAAGGACCATATGTCACAATTATGCTACCACTATGTTGAAGATTATGTGTGAATAATTAACGGCATCTCTATGTTTAGTCCATAGGCAATAATATTAAATGAAATGTACCGGAACAATATTGTACATAAATATATAAAAATGAAAACTCAAACCAAAGTACTATAATCTCGACTATAATATATTATATGAAAAGTCAATTATCAAATAAAATAACAAATTCCACAACAGAAATGTAATTTGTGAAACCAGTGGAGTAATAAATGTTTTATTTCTGTTTTGGAATTTGTTAGGTATTATTTTATTTGATAATTCAACATACCTATTTAGTCTTGAAAGACCTATTAAGGTAAGAAATCAAAGAATCCCAAAAAACAAGTAAAAATAAAAGATATGAATAGAAAATTCCAAAAATAAATACATACATATATAAAAAAAAATGTGAACACCAAACAGATGAATAAGGAACTTGTTGAATACAATTATGTGCATATTATGATCCTAATAACAATGTTAGCACTACTTTTTAGTAATATATTTAGTTATTGTATAACATATTCATAATTAATAATTATTGTTTTGTGTTACAGATGTCAGGTAACAAATGTGCCTATTATCATTGTGGAGAATCCAGTAGAAATAACCCTGGATTGAGAAAATTCACATTTCCTGTTCATGATGAAAAAAGATGCATTAAGTGGATTCACAATTCAGGTAATTTACTTAATCAAAAATAGAAAAATTTTCACTTGAAAATTGAAATATTCATGAAGTAATGAGCTCTACAATTCATCAATTCGAAGGGAAAACTATTACATTTATTTAGTGTTTCTGAATTTATAGAAATTACAAGAACAATAAACATTACTACAGGTTATATTAAGTATGTACAGAGAATAAACAGATTACTTTTAAGTTGCCAACGCCCAACGCGCCACTAAAAAAACAGGGAATTTTGGCCGTTATATAAAGGTGGCCGTAATTGGCAGGTTTTGTGTCTTCAAATATGATAAATGTTATTAATTTTTCTTTGTATTTTATTAATTGAAAAGGATGTAAAACAAGAATATAATTATTCAAGAATCTTCGAATCATTTGCATAATGCTAACTTCTATACCTAACTAATCAAATGAGAATAATCCTGATAGTAGTTCACATTACAACAATCACATTTTATTTTCCCTGTTCTTTAGTCGCAAAAGTGTATCTTTACTAGCAATTAGGTTTTGTAAATCTGTTTATTTCTTGTAAATGGGACAACCTGTAAAATAGTGGACATATTTATTAGACTTATTACTTAGATAGGTACTTACATTGTGCTAAGAATTTGTCATTTTGAATTTTTATAAAATTGTAGCTTTTTTTAAACACTTTGCAAGATTGTGTAGTACCATTGTTTGAGAAGGTAACCATAAAATATTTCATTGAGCTGATTAATCTTTAGCAAACATAGTGTTTCACCAACTATGCATTATATAGATTTAAGTATTGGTAAAATTATTTGTACTGAAGATGACAGCAAACTGTTTTCTGTTCTTTAAATATGTATCTTAATATTGATTAATCATTGTTTTTTATTAATGCAATAAACCGCACATTTTAACAAGAAACAATTATATTTTTAGGTAACTCTGGACTGTCGAATTTGAGCCCAAAATCTCTGTAGTTCTTCATATGAAAGCGATTGTGAATTTACTCTTAAAAATAGTTCAGAAGTTTATTTTGCAGGATATTTGTGTAAAAAGGTATTAGATAAATTCAAGTGTAATTTATGCAAAGAATTTTTAGAAGATGCTCTAAATCAAGCTCAGGATAAAAAAGAAAGTCTTATATTTTTAAAGAATTTTAATATAGGAGACTTTTCAATTTGACACTGGAAAGTGCCTTCACCTATTTTAAAATAATTTACAAAAATAAGTATGCATTATTTTTTCAAAATATTTTGTGGGATTGATGGGAAAGTCGAAATTATCAATAAATTGCGAAAGCACTTGTCTGATTGGTTTGTCGAAAATGAATGCAAAGTACATAGATCTTTTTTATTAGAATTATTGATAAGAACTTTAATTTTTAAGGATCTCAAATATAGATCGTTGAAAGCTGCTGCTGCAAAAAAAGCAGAAAAAAATCTGACAAACTGACAATTTTGCAAAATAAGTGACAGTTGTACATCTTTATTTTAGATTCTTATGTACTTTACGTTTCATTTTCAAATATTTCTAGGTTAGCTCACTTTTGAGTTAAATCAAAGTTTAATGTACCTATCTTTGAATTTTTTTGTTTTTATTGTTATTTTATGTTCAATTTAGTAGAATAAAAGGAAATTTAATAAAAAATTGTCATTCATAAATTTTTTTACAAAATCCATAACAATACTTTCACCCAAAACCCGATTGTTATACAAGAAGTTCTTAATACCGATTCTACTAGGAATTCATCTCTGTGATAAAGATTATATATAAATGTGTTCATCTATTTGTCCAACAAAAGAATGTTTCTTTTGAATATTTTTTTATGGAAAACTTACGCATTAACATCATTTGTGGAAAATAATTTCGGTATAGATATAGAGGTATCGAACGGAATGTAAAATACGATTAACTAAAAGAAATAAATTTAATTCATATCTCATTTAAAATTCGAAATTACGTTCTCACTATATAAACTTAACACCAATATGATTGATTCAAGAGAAAAACCCACACCAGGTAGACGTTAAACCGATAACACAGTATCCTATATATTTTTTATTTGATTCATTTTTTGATAACATATCTACCGATTAGATGAAATAAACTAAAGCGTATACGGTGGGCCACCCTGTATGTTTCAACAGTTTAATTTATTCAATTCCAATTAATAAATAAAAGTTGAATATGTTTTTAAGAAATTCACTGATTTTTTTCACAAAATAAATTTTACCGACTACGGATCTGTTACTGTTAGGTACTTTTATAATGAGTGATTGATGAACATTTATTATGAATCCGACCAGATACCGGTCAACGAAATATTGTGAAATATACTTTAGTAAGGCTTATTTAAATCGGTGTATAAACATCGAATATTCATTTCAAAAATGACGAAAAACATAATATAATACCTAACAAACAAAAGAGATATTAAAAGAGCATTCATCCGAATTTCGAATACCTACTTCTTTTAAATTAAGTGATAGATACCTAATTTATTTTAATGAAAGTTTTGGTAAATGTAGAAATAATTATTGTATTTGAATTTTCATTATTGTCACAACGACAGCTTTCTTATATTCTCGCATATTACATTACATGAAGACAATGGGTATAATGCTCTCACTGTTTTACATAAAAAAGTTAAAATTTTGTTTGGTTGGGTTAGGTGGGTACATAGATAAGTTGAAATTTTCTTGTTGTTTATTTTAAGGTTATCATGGTGCCACCTATCGGTAAGTAGTATTTCGGCTACGCAAGTATTTGAAAGTCCCAAATTTCACCGCAATTTAACTCAAACCGCCACCTCTCTTTTTAGGGTCTCTGTTATAGTCATTAGGTTGACAGACTATTTCTTCTTTAGACAATGGTTCTACTCATGATTAGGTACAAAAAACTCACTTACACAAATGGTTACAAATTTTAGGGTTTTTGAAGCTTGTTTCTTATTGCACGACATAGGACTTTTGGGAAGGCTAGTGAACTCGTGAAACGTGTGATGTTACGAAAAAGCGTTCGTCACGCGATGACTCTTTAGAAAGAGAGAGAGAGAGAGAGAGAGAGACGCAGGCCATAGTGTACGTTCAGTGCTGAGAGAGAGAGGCGTGCCGCTGTCAGAATTTTGAGAAAATGGTCAATAATTATAAAAAACTGTCAAAAATGGTCAATAATTGTTGAAAATTGTCAAAATTTTTGAAAAATTGATAAAAATGGTCAATTGTTGTCAGAACCTAACAAAAATGGTCAACAATTATCAGAAACCGTCAATAATAGTTAAAATCTTGAAAAATGGTCAAAAGTTGTGAAAATTTTGAAAAAATGGTCAATAATTATAAAAAACTGTCAAAATTTGTTGAAAATTGTCAAAATTTTTGAAAAATTGTCAAAAATGGTCAATTGTTGTCAGAACCTAACAAAAATGGTCAACAATTGTCAGAAACCGTCAATAATAGTTAAAATCTTGAAAAATGGTCAAAAGTTGTGAAAATTTTGAAAAAATGGTCAATAATTATAAAAAACTGTAAAAAATTGTTGAAAATTGTCAAAATTTTTGAAAAAATGTCAAAAATGGTCAATTATTGTCAGAACCTGTCAAAAATGGTCAATAATTGTCAGAAACTGTCAAAAATTGTCAATAATAGTTAAAATCTTGAAAAATGGTCAAAAGTTGTAAAAATTTTGAAAAAATGGTCAATAATTATAAAAAACTGTCAAAAATGGTAAGTCATTGTTGAAAACTGTCAAAATTTTCGAAAAATGGTCAATTATTGTCAGAACCTGTCAAAAACGAACAATTATTGTTAAAATTTGGAAAAATGGTCTAAAATGGTCAACATTTTTGAAAAATTGTCAAAAATGATCAATAATTGTCAAAATTGTCAAAATTATCAATAATTGTCAAAAATGGCCAATAATTGTTAAAATTGTCAAAAATTGTCAAAATTTTTGAAAAAATGCTCAATAATTGTCAGAATTTTGAAAAAATGGTCAAAAATTTCGAAAAAATTGTCAAAAATTATGAAAAACTTTCAAAAATGGTCAATTATTGTTAAAAATTGTCAAAATTTCGGAAAATTGTCAAAATTTTTGAAAAATTGTCAATTATTGTCAGAACCTGTCAAAAAAGGTCAATAATTGTTAAGATTTGGAAAAATGGTCTGAAAAGGTCATTATTTTTGAAAAATTGTCAAAAATGATCAATCATGGTCAAAACTGTCAAAATTATCAATAATTGTCAGAAATGGTCAATAACTGTTAAAATTTGAAAAAAGGTCATAAGATATCGCAATTTTTCAATGACTATCGACGAGAAATGGTTTTGCTGCACATTCCTTTTAGAAGTGAAGATGATGATGTTTTTGCATTCTATTGCGCGTATTTTTATTGATGGTTTTCCCAGCCTCGCATTCTATTGTGCATAAGAAGCAAGCATCTGTCGGCGGTCCGACGACCGCTCACCTTTTCTTATGTATCTATAGACAGAGTATTCAAGATGTGTTGATAATTTTCTATACATATAAAATGCTCTGTCCTGAATGACTGACTGACGGATCAACGCACAGCCTAAACTGCTAATCGTAGAGACCTGAAACTTGGAGGGTGTGTTCTCTGTATGACGTAGGCATCCGATAAGAAAGGATTTTCCGACATCCTACCCCCATGGGGGGGAAAACGGGGGCAAAGTATGTATGGGACAACGTGATTGCTTGGTCCAGTCTACTCAAAATTTTGCAAAAAGATTCTTTAACAGAATTGATGGAAGAGTGTTTCGTATTTTATCGAAACTGATCGCCTAACGGGGTTAAAAAGGGGTTGAAAGGGGTGATTTGCATCTAAGTTGATATCAATACTCCTAAATGCTTTTGATTTAAATTACATTTTGACACGTTTGAAAACTCATGCCGATCATATTCAAAAAACGTTGAACTCACTCAAAAGCTTGGTGCAATGCAATACTCTTTGAAATTGGAATGTCAAATATAAAAGAATATTTAAATCGGATTAGAATTCGAAATTTCAATTTTATTTGTTCTTGGATATTTGAATGAAAAATTTAAATTAACATTTTCACATAATAATTTATATTTTATAACAAAATTAACAACGTAAAAAACTAATTAAAAATCCTATTAGAACCATTTTCGAATTCAACGCGGACAAAGTCGCGGGCAAACGCTGGTATATACGGGGTGGTCCATAAGTAATGGTCCAAAGTGGAATAGAATATTCTTGGCCTCAAAATATTACGATCTGATTCAACCTGCCTCTATGAAATATTGATAATAAATAATATATAATGAACAACTTCCCAAGATATATGACCCGAGAGACATTGAATTACACTTTTAACTCAAACGGGGTCGGTATGATCTAAGAGATTCAACCAACCATTCTGGTTTGCAATTAGGAGGGACAACATAACTTGCAGACCGGTTTCGGCATATACCTTGTACTGATAAGGCGCAAATACGCCGAAATTATGTTATCCCTTCTAATTGCAAACCAGAATGGTTGGTTAAATCTTGTAGATCATACCGACCCCGTTTAACTTAGACGTGTAATTCAATGTCTATCGGGGCATATAGTCCGGGAAGTAGTTGCTTCTTCTCAGTTGAACAAAACATTGTTGTAAAGTGATAGAATAATATATTTATTCTTAGATATCTATTTTTATACTGGTACTGTTTGATGTGTTGCATAACTCCTTCGTCAAATGTTTCTAGCTAAAATATCTATTATTATTATTATTATAAGTAAAAGAAGTTAGGCGGGAAATTGCTGTTAAGGTGTATTTTAAATAAAGAGGCAAGTAAGGGGAGCACCTAAAACTAGCAAGTTTAGTTTTTTTGGTCTGTTTTGGTGCAATTACTGCAGTTTTGTTTATATGGCGTCCATCCTTAGACCAGCGCCCAATAGGGAATTGCGGTCTATGCTGCCAACTCAAAAATTTTAGTGAAATAAGGAGCTCCAACATAAATTTCAGCCAATCAGTCTTTACAAATATCGATATTTGGATTCAATTACCGGGTTTGAAGAGCAGAGGCTTAGTTTACGAATATTTGTGAACAAAGCGAAGCTAAACATGAGAAATTTGAGGGTGGTGCAGGGGTACAGGACAGTGGGTGGACTGGCTGCAGCGGTGCTGGCAAGGTCCTACCCATTGGACGTGTTGGCTAGAGCTAGGAACAAACGCTGGAGGGGTGCGACCATGGAGGAGGTACGGGAATGGATAGAGGAGGAAATGGAGAGGAGGTGGGAGGAGTATGAGGGCGCGCTAAAAGGAGCGATTGGGAATAGGAGAGATTGGATGGACCGAAAATTCGGGGAGGTGAACTACTTCTTGACACAAGTGCTCACTGGACATGGGTCGAGAGTAGGGTACCTCCACAAGATTGGGAAACGAGAGACTGGTGTGTGCGATAGGTGTGAAGTGGAGGATGATGTGGGGCATGTGTTTAGATGCTGGAGGAACGAGGAAGTGCTGAAGAAGTTGGAGAGGAAACTAGGGGAGGCGGTATACTGGGAAAACATGGTGGAGATAATGTTGAGGGGGGAGGAGGAATGGATGGAGGTGAGTGGAGTAGTAGAGAGCATGGTAAGGGGGAGAGAAGGACTCGATATGGCATGAGAGGCAGGAGTGATAACAGGGAGAAGATGACGGTGTGTGCGGAGAGTGTGCGAGGGACCGCCGCCCGTCTCGAAGTATGCTAGGGTAGTGATTCCGAGGCGGGGGTAACGGCGAGTTTGAGGTGGGTTTGGTTGGTAGGCATCTCCTTGGGGATGATTCCAACACTGTTTGGGTCCTGGACCCATTCGAACATGAGTTTCCCATCTCGGCCCGAAAAAAAAACATGAGAAATTGAATCTGAAATTTTCTGTCATTAATGGTAGAAAATTCCAAAGGTTTTGTGTTGGCTGCCCCCCATCAATGATTCGAATCTGAATGTTAGGTTGCAAAGTATTTTTATTGTTGGGTGCGCATGCTTCGTTCGGCCTCTGTTGCTTTTGCCGGCATGTGAGATTTGTCATTTGTCACCTGTCACGTAAAAAATACAGCCCAAATAATTAGGTGTGGAAAGAAAACAAAACAGCTCAAAAAATTTCATTTTTAATAATTTAGTATTACTACAAGTCGTATATAAAACAATATAATGTTTAACCCATATACACATAATAATCAACAACTTAGTTTAAAATTTCCTTCGTCTTTTTACATTCTCAAATCATTAGCTGTGATTTAAATGAAAAATACAATTTTAAGGATTTATAACCTCACAATTATGTACAGCCAATAAATATTTTATGTATATAAGTAAATCTCAATTTTTACTCCTGTAATGCTATTTGAATGAACTCCTACAACACCACACGTTTTATAACAAATAAATGTATACAGAATTTAAATTTTGAATTGATAGAATTGAATTTCACCGTTGAATATTGGGAACTTATGGGGAGTTCATGAAAAATTTATTGTTCATCGTTATTTTTAAGCATATTATTATGAAATATACTTGTGATTTCGAAGTATTAAAAAAACGTTGAGAAACTCCATCCGAATACTCCGTCAATTTTGACCCGTGTTCATTTCGAGCTTGAGTTCATCATTTACAAAAATAGGGAGTCTTTTCCAATAAAATTAACCTCAAAATTTTATAAAGCTAAATAATGAAATATTTGTTCGAATAATCATTAATTATTTTTTATGAATTATCTGAACCTTTTTTGAACACTTATTAATAACAGTAGATAAAATACCCAAGGTCCCTAAAGTACATAGGTTGTCTATAAACTATTGAAGGTCATCCGACGTCGCCATACTGCGCGTCATCGTGCCTGCCGTTATATCAGTTTACCATTGTTCAGTGTTGTTCTCGTTTATTTTATGCTTATTGTAGTTTTTCATCGAAGTTTCGTGTAATTTTATTTATAAAAGAAAGACAATTAATAGTGTGTATCGTGTTTTAAGTTATTAGATCTTCATCAACGTAAGTTAACAGCTATAACTTTAAATTAAAAGTCATGTAACATTTGTGGTCTCTTATTAATTGTGGGTCAATGTGAAGCTTATATTTTTCTATCTACTTGTATTTTCTATTTTACCAGATGCCTGGGGGAAAAATATGTAGTGTTGCTATTTGCAAAAGCAATTCGAAGAAGGCCAAAGAAACTGGAAAAAGCACAATGATTTTCCTCGTTTCCAAAGGACCTCGAAGTTAGAAAAGAATGGATACGGAAATGTTATAGAAAAGACAGCAGTGTGCAGCAAACATTTTAAATTAGACGACTTTAAAGATGAGATAAAGGTCAGATTAATGGGCATTCAAGCTAAAAAATTGAAAAAGACAGGTAATACTTGCAGATGAACCCCATTTAGGAATGATTTATGCATTTTTGTTTGTTTTTAGCGATTCCTTCATTATTGTTACTGCTACCCCAGGTCAGCTGTCACACAGAACCTCTGTTGTCGAAACGATCAGCAAGAGCAGAAAATAAGGAGAGACAAGCCTGATTGGAAAGTTTAATTGCCGAAACAAGCAAAGTTGACGAAATTGGTAAGAGCTGCAAGTTTTGAAATTGAATATTATGTGTATTGACTTTAATTTTGTAGAGCTAGAGTTACTGGAACCAGAGGTACAACAGACACAAGAGAGGGAAAATGTCTGCACTGAGTCATCCTGCAGTAAAAATTCTAATGTACTGGAGCAGCTACACATCCTACATCAAGAAAATCTTCGGTTAAGAGATAAAGTTCAGCAGCTCGAAGAAAATAGTGGAGTGCTTAAAAATCACATAAAAGCATTGAAGAAACATCTTAAAAAATCTGACTGCAGTTTTGGAGACAGAGCAAAAATAGCTTTTAAGAATTTCTTGACCCCAAATCAAATTGCAATTTCTTTGGAAAAAAAACTTCCTGGAATCTCCACACTCCAAAAGTGGGCAGCCAACATCAATTTAAGAAGCGGATTGTAACATGATGTCCTACATATCATGGAAACCAGAGATCGAAACACTTACCAAAAAACCACTATTTTGTCAAAAAAATAATGAAGTTGTTGGACCTCATTCATACATACAGGTCATTATGGCTAGAGAACTTTTTGACAGCTGGAAGCAGCAAGTATATATTGGATTTGATGACAAAATGACAAAAGAGTTGTTGGATTTGGTGGCCAATCTACTAAATCAAATTCATTATAATGTAGTGGCATGCGTGTCAGATTGTGGCGGAGGAAACTAAGGATTATGGAAAGCACTTGATATGGATATTAATAAAACCTTCTGTCCACATGCTGCGATCTAGGAACCAATCTTTTTTTTTGCCAATGCCCCACATCTTCCTAAATTGGCTAGAAATTGGTTTCTTGATACTGGATTTGTTCTTGGTCATGAAAAACCAATAAACAAGGACCTATACAGACATTATTAAAGGATACAAAAACTGAAGTCAGTTCATGCCACAAGTTGTCAGATTTACATATTAATTGCGACAAGACCCAAAGGCAGAATGTCAAACTTGCTGCGCAGTTGTTTTCCAACACCACTGCTACTGCATTCTGAAGTTTTACAAACCTGATGGAGATAGTGACGAATCTAGAGGAGATTTATCAAATTTTGTACAGGTAATGAATGAATGGTTTGATGTGATGAACTCATACACACCCTCCCCAAAAGTTCCATTGAAGAGACCATATGATTTTGACATCGAACAGCAAGAGAAAATTTTGGATGAAATGAAATCTACTGCTGGCAATATGCTGTGTGTTTGGAAATGAGATGTTTATTGAATGCATATCGAAATGAGTACTGTTAGAGACTTGCGGGATGTATCACGCAACGTATTTCATTTCATACTTTAAAAAACTGAATTTGTCATTCTTACGTCTCATTATTTCA
Source organism: Lochmaea crataegi (assembly GCA_947563755.1). Classification (NCBI taxonomy): domain Eukaryota; kingdom Metazoa; phylum Arthropoda; class Insecta; order Coleoptera; family Chrysomelidae; genus Lochmaea; species Lochmaea crataegi. The sequence goes on from OX387435.1 coordinate 14,090,988, forward strand.
ATAACGTCAATGTATGACATTATTAGGAGCATTTTTGTATTAAAATCACACTACCACTGCTACATAGCAATGATGTCAATAAATTAAAATTACTGTTTCCGGAAATTCGAACCCAGAGATTAAGTACGTAGTTCCCAGTGATTAGGTCCGTAGTTCCCAGCGATTAAGTAGTTAGTTTTTGTTGTATTCTCTTGAGAAATTAAATTAAATTTTGTGAAAAAAGTTTCATTTGAGGTTTTATTTTGTCAAAACTCAAAATTAACAATTTGGTAAGTGTTACACTTACCGGCTCTAATACTGTGATAGCTCACTTACCGTAGGTACTAAAAATGGAGTCTGTAAACCAAATCTACCAGACAGTATCAAATACTCCACTCCGTTTATTTTCGAAAGTAATGTCACAAAAACATCAATTTGTCAATTGTATGATCTTCTGATTTAAATCTAATTTTCAGTAGTAATAACCCAAGGACATTGATAATTGTTCGAAATAATTTTATAACAGATTTCGAAAGCTTGTTGCTTGGAAACAGACCGACGCCGCAGGCAGAGGTCTGAGAAAGCTTGAGAAAGTTGTTATAAAATTATTTTTGAGCATTTAATAATGTTCGAGGGTTATTCGAATGGAAAATTTTTTGCTAATTATACAAAAAAAGACAAAGTATATTTGCTTCTGTAATTTCATTAATGTTCTCGTCAGTATTATGACCAAATCGTGACATTTTGAAATATTAAATATTTGCCATGGGCTGTTTTCAGCCCATGGCCTGTTTTCAGTATAATATTGTTCTGATTGGTTGTGTTCAATCAAATGACCCCAAATTAACTGATTTCATTGGATATCTACTAGAGCAAAAAAATCTCGAACAAATTAACCCAGCTGAGGAAAAGCAGCTTTCAGATTCGACGCTTGTCCGCTGAATAGTTTTTAAGTAGTCAGAGGCTAATTTGAAATGTATGCCAAGATTGCCATCTTCATTCAACAAGTCTATTTCTTCAGAAATAATATTAGAAAGTTTCTCTATTGGCACTGGCTTTTTGAAACGCTGTAACTGCAGTGTCTCGACCTGGCTTAAAGAACTTTGAATTCCCCATCATTTTTTCAGGAAGTGTAATTATTGAATTTATAGTGAGGTTTTAATAACAAACCACAGAGCAGTTTGAATTGGGCAGGCACGATGACGTATTCCCGCACATTAAAATCGAGCTTCTGATTGGCCGAAAGTAAGTAGACAACCTATATACTTTAGAGACCTTGGACAATACCGACCTCTCGGTAAATTCGTGGCTACCATCTGACGGCGAAATTTACTACCTCTCGCGCTCATTGGTCAAATTAAATAACGCGCGCTTCACTGGCTTTTTGTTACACACCTCCGTTTTATTTCACGAAATCACTTCCACAAATTGCAGGGAATCGAGAGGAAAGATGTTACATATCAAGAACTGTAAAACAATGGGATTAGCTATGAACTCCACAAAACCACAAAATATGCACAACACAACCTAAAATCAACTTCTACAATCTGTATACATCAAGCAGAGGAGATGAAACAACCATAAGAAAATTAAGGATATGTTGAAACTTCAATACAAACCAAAAAGCTGACCAACTGAAAAGAAGCCTACGAAAAATCCTTGGTAAACTTGAAGAACTTCGAAATATACTTAGATTTTCATAAGACACTGTACTATACTAATACTGTACTATAAAATATAAGAACAAATAATTCCAATCCTAAACGTTGAGCTTAACATCAAATAATTAAACCCAAAACTCAGGTGACATACTTGGGATACATTATATAACCGAATACTTTGCATAACTTATCGAAGCACCAGTAATAAAAGCCAAAGAGGCTATGCGACATCTGTATGCATTGATCTGTCCTTCTCTCTGCTGAGAAAAAATCTACTTTTGTGAATGACATACGGTTATCCTGTATTTTGCTCAACAACAGAATTCCTGCTCAATCATATGCATGTTGTGCAAAACAAATGCATGGTAATAGCAATTTGGAGAGGGGGTAAAGACGCAATCGACTGCCAAAAACATCTTGGATACACAAAAAACAGATATTCCAATGATAAAACTATCAAATCGATATTATTAATATTGCCTTCCCAACAGCTACAGCATCAAAATAAAACAATCTCGCGCAAAGAGCTATAAGCGTTATAGCCTCTTGGACGCTAACCTACCAACAGAGCTTTTGTCATGACATATCCACATATTTGTAAAGCAGAATTTTCGATTCAGATTAAAATTATATTGTTAAATCCAACATCATAGTGCTATTGCATCAAGCTTCTCCCATTGGTACTATTTTTTCGTTTCTATTTAATCCCTGTGAGGTGACTTTCAAATGTTGAATATTTCACCGAAAAGTGGAAATGCCAAACCAATAATTTTGATGAATATGCAGGTCATTGGAATATTCATTAGGATACTCTTTGTATTGAAAATTTTATATTAAAAGCTTATATTAAATGAGTTTAATAAAATTAAACACTCTTCCCGGAAATCTGTGCACGAAATATAATTTGAAAAGTTTAATATTGGCTGATGGAACGGATTTATATTTAAAATTAAAAATAACATTTTCCGTAATTATAGAATTTCAGCCTAAAGAGAGAGATTTTAAATTAAATTCTTTATTTAAAAAAATTGCCGCAATTGAACGAATTCGATTCATCCTATCGCTAAATCCGACGTAAAATGAAAAATTCCCTGCATAAATATTGAACAAGCTTGGCGGACTCGGACGTTCTACTTATTAATGCAACGAATAAAATTGTCCATATATACTTGACGGATAGTCGATATTTGGGAATTTGCAAAAATTTAAATGAACAGTATTAATTCCTATGTGTGACTGAATTGGAATTTATACGGTATCTACCAGGTGTTACTAGCTTTAGCTTAGCGAAAGATTAAATTGAAGTATCCTAATTGGAAATCCTAATTCGCAAAATAGGTACAAGAAAAATTATTGAATAGAACCAGTAATTTACAAATTCTAAAACAGAACTTTACTAAACGGTTTTCACAAATTACAAGATTTTCATCATCGGAAATTATACAAATCCATATAAATAAACACGAATGATAAGATGATCTGAGTACCCACCGAAAAAATTCATTTAAATGGTAAGAACTGAAGAAAATAAACTTAAAAGTTAAAACTTAAGTGTTTAAATGTATTTGATTAATTTATTTCCTCAGTAATCCCGGTATAATTAATATTTATTATTAATTAATTCGTTTGGGTTGTGCTCAACAGCCCAAGCACTTGAACTGATTCTTTGTACCATTTATCTACTTCCATTCCAGAAGCTTCGTGTCTTCTATAAAGGCCACTAGTTTGACTGGAGGGATTTTCAGTAGTTGTAATGGTTGTATTATTTCCTCTCTAAAGTGCTTCCGGTCTGCAGCCTTGTAAGTTCTCACAGAAGCAGAGTATGTGAGTAGGTATCTCATCATAGAGTTTACATTTTCTGCACATAGGTCTACTAACTTCGCCCATTTTGTACAGATGTTTCCTCAGTGTGCAGTGTCTAGTTACCAAGTCGATAACTGTTTTAAAATATCTCTTACCCAGTTCCAATAGCCTGGTTGAGAGTTCCTTGTCTACCTGTATTTGTATCTGTAGAGTGGGGAGAGAGACTTCAGGCCCACAGCACTTAGGCCACATGTGACCCATTGTACATCCTCCCGAGGAGTTGTCCTCCTAGGTCATGGTCCATCCTGTCCTTTTCAGGAAGGTGGACAGGTCACTAGGAGACATCTCCTTTATATCGGCAGGTGAAGGCCAAGACTCGGTTTCATCTTCTTGTTCACACATTCTGCATAGAGGTGTGTCCACTAGCCCAATAGTATGGAGGGCTTTCCTTAGTTGGTAGTGGCCAGTCAGAAATCCTACTGTTAAGCGTAGGTTTTTCCTGGTCATCGCCAAATATTTCTTCGGCTCCAGCTTCTCAGGGTCGCCCAAGGTGATCCTCGCAATAGGTGTCACTGGGTCCTAAAATTTTCAGTCCAGCCGCTTCCCTGGCTAAAGAATCGGCAATGCGATTACCTGTTACCTTGATTAAAAGGTCCTGTTAATCTCAGGGTGGGATTCGAAATAAAAAACTGATACAGATGTAATGTTGGTTTAATATAAAATATTGTTGGTTGTTATGTGACTACTCAAAAAAACACAAGGCCTTGCCTAAAAAGTGGTAACGCTAAAAACTCCCTAAAGTAGTTCCGCTGTACTTCACGATTTATATGAAGTTGGCTTTCACAAATTATTTAGGTTAATATTAATAGCAGCATGGGAAGATTTATGAAAAAAGAAAAGTTTTACACTATCCAATCTTACCTTAGGAGTGGTTGGATACAGAATTATATTATGAACTACCTTGTATGCATACATTGGCTTACAAACTCTAGTGATTGTGCAATTGTTATTAACTAATATACAAGTTGTCCTCAACAGAGGGTAAAGACACCAGGAAACTAAGTCCCTCAGTAGGTATGGCAAAATACTCTACTTACAATACTTTTTCATAACGATATTTGTTATTTCAGCCAAATGTGTTTTCTACTCAAACCCCTGGATTCCTTGTTAAGAGTAAGGTATGAAGGTTACCTATTTACAATCGGGTGCTGTGGTGTGTCCCTCCAAAAGAACTGATGGTGGCTTACTATATCTTGTAGGTAGAGGTGTATCCGATATGATGACTGGGTGTAGATTATGTACGATGTCGATGCAGGAATGAAATGAAGATATCGATGTATAAATTAAAACCAAAGGAAGAAGATAGATAGAAGAAAGAATAACGAAAGAAATAAAGAGACCTAAAAAGGAGCTTGGGTAAGTATTTGGTAATAATAATTAAATGTTATGAGGGTTGAGTATAGTACACTGACAAATTAAACTCACCGTAGAAGTTGTGTGGCCTCAAAGTGGTTTCGCCTACGGATGTGGAGACAGGAATTTAAGCTGAGCCAAATTAATATCCACTTATACAAAATGGTAGAGCTCCAACAGGATCACTCTAATAAAATCTAAGCTCACTTAAATATATTTTCCAAAAATCAGCAAAATTGCTAAACCATGTGGTCTATCACGAACCTCACATGGAAGAAAAAAGAAAACCCATCTCCTATCTACGTATGGATGGTCTTAGAAAAAAAGGTATGTTCTTTTCATTTACTTCTTTATTACCAAAGTACCCAACACCAGAGATAAGCTCTGATAACAGAAATTAAAAGAAGAAACTATTAATTGATCAGGAAGGTCAATGATCTTTACTCAGTAGATCTATGAATAGAAAAGTGACATTATGATGAAAGATTGAAATCACTTTGAGAAGATTTATTTTTAAGATTGACAGATATGACAAGATTGTCATCTACTTTGTACACCATGTAAACAAAATAACCTTTAAGCCTCTTACATTTTCCAATTACTAACTTTTATGATCTGGTGATCATCCTATGTTCAAATAAGATATTCTGTAAATTTAGAATATAAATATTTGACCTATTATATCTCATACTGTTCTGAAGAATAAGTGGTAAATACTTATTTAGTATTTTTAGGTGCCCTTCATGGAGACGCTTGAGAAAATTGAAAGGATTCCTGAGACAATAATTGTATTAATCCTACTTGAAACAATCAGGATCTGTTTTTGATAAAATAGCAGTTGGTAGGTACAGAGTTTATTTTTGGATGTTTGAAAGAGAGGCACAAATAATTCTTTGTCCCGTAACATACCTTTACTCCTGTCGTGCCCTTTAACCCAACTCAGGATAATATTGTTATCTACCGAGGCGTTAGCTAAATCTTTGTGGCACTCTAATACTAGCTCTGATGTAACACGTTGTCTGTTCAAGGCTAATAGGGCTTGCCTGCTGTCAGTGCAGATTGTTATGTTTTTGCCAGAAATTCCTTTTCTGGTTAGTTCTTTTGTGGTAATTGAGATGTATCCTTAAGAATTGAGCTCTAGCCCAAATATAAATTTATTTATAAAATTTGAATGATACTAAAAAAATGCATTTATTGATGTAGTCTTCCTAACATCTTATTATTATTGTAAGGTGATAATGTTTTAGTTGTTTTGAAATCAAGATTTCACATTTGTATTGTTTATTTTCGGAACTGTCAGCTTACAGGTGACTTAATATCAACTCCGGAGAGTGATATTTGTCAACGACAATCACGGGAGAAATATAACAACCGGACTTACCTGTAACCCATAGGTGATTTTGTTTAGTGACCAATTTGGGCGGTTACAAGGTGAACCCTTAAAAATTAAAATAGGTATCAGCCTATACAGGAACAAATCCTACTTGTCGGACTTTACATTCCCAACACCTCAACAAGTTAAGCTTGTCTCGGGCTATGCCCGAATCTAATTTATAAGAATTTACTAGTAGCGTACAGATCAAAATCAATCCCAAGTTCACTTAATCCAACCCACAAAGTAGTCATGAGGCCTACTTACAATCAACAGTGTCAGCAACAGTATACTACACTGAATATAAATCAAATAATAAGAATATAATAAGCATCTGAAATAAATTGTTTTGGTCATAGCCAGGGTAGGTTTGAAGAACCACTCACGAATTATAGTATTCGTTAGACTAAAGCGGGCGAAGCAAAACAAAATATACTCAGGATAACAGAATAAACTGTCTTACAGCCTTCCTAATCAAACATTTGCAATCAACAGGTAGTATTTTACCACCAACTGTTTCACCTCCAAAATACTACAAATCTATGAGACATACCTTTCCCAAAAAGGTCCAATTCTCAAAATCCTTACTGGGTGACAACCAACAAATAATGAACCAACAACAACATGTGGCACACCTCCAATTCTAACTTCAACGTTGGCGGCTTCCTTTAAATAGTGATAAATAATGATGCAAAATCAGAAAGTAGACAAAATACTTACAATCGTTTCAGTGCAATATATACCCTATAACAGTTTGTGAAAACGGCTTCCAGGAAAGGACTGAATTCTTCAACAAAACGAACTCTCGTAGAACAAAATACTAAACCGTATATTACACAACTAATTCAGAACGAGAACCTATAAAACGCAGCAGGGGATGACTACCCAGTCATTAACAAAATTCATATTCTCGTTCGATGCACTTTTGGAAACTAATGCCGGTTTCCACAGACTTTCACGTAGGGAAAGAATGGTTAGGACTTGCCTAATTTGGGGATACCTTAAATTTGTAGAATGGTTTCCACCAATCAAATTTATGAATTTCCTAACTAAGTGGAGAAAGACACTGGCAACATCGCAAAACTTTGGGGATCTTTTGTAATTAGACTGAACAGAGACAATTAACAATGAAGCAAGGAGACCAGCAAGAGAATCTCTCGGAAGATCCAACTACAGTACCCAAAAAAAGAGCTCCGAATTACACTAATAATGAAAAAGAGCTGTTGCTTAATATTATAGAGCACCACAAACATATTATTGAGAATAAAAAAACCGATGGAGTTTCAGTTAAGGAAAAAAAAAGAAACCTGGCAAAAAATTTGTCAAGAATTCAGTACCTTATCTCCCAATCTTCATTATAGACCTGTAGAGTCCCTAAAAAAATTTTACGAAAAAATGAAAGAAGAGTTACGAAAAAAAAACAGCGGAAATAAAAAAAGAATTATATAAAACTGGTGGTGGCGGAGACACTGGGCCACAGAATAACCAGCAAGATGACCTCTTAATGACAATAATCAACAAAAAGTCGGTTTCAGGATTGGGGAGTAAATTCGATTCTAATAACGGGAGACTGATAATTGGAAGTGAATTAAATGATACACAATTAGTCATTTCTTATTTATTTTCAGGTTTTTCATTCTTTGTTATAACTGTATGTACCTACATACTTACCTTGAGAAATATAATTTATTATTCATAAATTAAACCTCAAAATATATTATATTGCTGCTACTACACCTGATGTTGAGGGACTGGAGGTTGAAGATGCCACAGAAGAGGTAAGATTATTGAGTAGTAGGTGTATTATTGAAAATTATGTATTGTGCCTATTTATAGGATCCATTAATCCAACAAGGGGAATCTGAGATATCATTGAATGTACCTACTTGCAGTTATAGTAATAACAGTATTGAAATTGTTTATGAGGAATCTCAAAAGCCTAGATAATGTTAACCATCACACATTTGGAAAAAGGGGCACATTTAAAAAAGCCCATTAGCAATGTTTTAAAGGAAAATGTTAATAAGGTATGTTTATGAATTTAAATGTCAGTTCTTATGTGAAATACTTGTGTTTTATCATGTTATAGTGTTTTTACTTTTCATCAATTCTCAGTGTATGTGCTTGATTGAATTTCTCAATTTTCTTTAATAAACCTTTATTTTTCATAACCTAAAGCAATAATACCTAAAAACTTGTTTTTTATTTTTAGACTGTGCCATCAAGGAAAAAATGTGTACCATCGCGTAGAAGACCCAATCTTTTAAGAGTTTCTATATACCTATGTTTGTAGGCTCCTCAAAATTGCAGTTGATGAAGGCCAAATATGGAAAAACTCATTTTTATAGCTTTGAAGCTGAATAATTTTGGGAGAACCTATAGCTAATTATTTAAAGTTTTTTTAGAGGTGTCGATTTTTGTTTAATTTTTTCAATTTTAAGGTGTTTTCTCTGGTCTAACCAAATTAAAAGGGGTACATTTTCAAATACCTATCTATGTATAACTTTCCATTTTTATAGGTTTGAAAAACTTTGGTAAATAAAGACTGACCTCAAAAACTTTTTTTTTATTTATAAATGAGCAAAATAATTAATTACATCATTTCTAAAAATTTGTACTTCTGGTGCCTGCGCCTGTTGAATATCAGGAATATTTCCCATTTCGATTAAATAATTTACATTTCCTATATCGCCTTCGGCTGGAGGTTCACCTTCCTTCATTTCTATGGCTAAATTAGGAAGTACTGCTGTTGCAGGAATTACAGCTAAAGTAGTATCAATTTTGAGTCTACAGCCATACGCCAATATTTTAAAACTCCTTTTCCAAACCCCTATCAATCTTTCAATTGTATTTCTCTTTCTTATTTGAGCTTCATTATATAGTTGTTGTGGTCGAGTTTGTGGATCAGTTACCGGCGTAAGCAAATAGTTCTTTAGTGCGTATCCACTGTCTCCTAAAAATATCATATTACACATTCATTTAGGCACAACAATTTGAAGAATGAAAATTAAGCAATTTTGACTTACCCAGCAGAGCGAAATTTGGAAATTCATTAGCTTCGAACCTAGCGCGTATTCTACTATTTATAAATATTGTTTGATCGTGACTAGATCCTGGCCAATTTGCTACTACATCTCTAATTTTTAGTTCTGCATCACCAATAATCTGAGTGTTAATGGAAAAATACCCTTTCCTATTTCTAAACAGTTCTGCGTCATTGCCTCCTAAATAGAGATTAAAAAAGCAAATCAGTATTGAATGAAAAAATTGCAATTTATAATTTTGTTTATGTTGTCAATCCCTACATGGTGATTGGATGCGGATATGCGTCCCATTAATGCATCCTATAATTCTCGGAAAAGAAGCAGTTTGGAAAAACATGTTGCTGGTAGCAACTGCAGCCTCTAACCTAGGCATTTCTACATAGAGGGGCCTCAAACTAGCTATTGCTTCGGTTACTTTTTTAACAGTTCGTGATGCACTACTCACAGACATCCCCATAAAGTCTGCACATGAACTTAAATGCCCACCAGTGGCAAAACACCTTAGACAAGTCAATAGCTGATTCACAGGTGATATAGAGTTGTTTCTAAAAATGATATAAAAAGGATTATCTACATTCTACAATTAGATATTGATATTGATAAAAACACCCATTGACTTACCTGTCATCTGGATATTCTAACCGATCCTCTATTTGCTCCAAAACATGTAAAACCGTTGGCTTAGTTAATCTGAACCGACGAAAAAACGTTAAATTATCCATATCAGCAAATTGGTTATTTCTATCATATATTCTTCTAGGAAATCCATGTTGAATTAAATCAAGAATTTCAAAGTCGTCGTCAAACATTTCCATTATTATATTTAAGCAAAAAAACGGTATGGGTACAAAGATTATACAGAAATACCTACACAAAAATGATAAAACATAAAATATACTCAACAAAATACTGAAAAAATGAGGTTAGAATTCACCATTCCCTTACTAGGTGACTGTTTAAGTGGAGAAATTTGGACCCCTAAATATAGGGCTGCCTTAGACCGCTTTAGGTGAATATTTGACTTGGTGGAAATGAAATCGACCCCTAATCTAAAGATATTCTCTACCTAGCGATAAGTAAGCCCTAAAATTGTTGGTGGAATCAGGCATAAGCGATCTAGTAGCAGTACACACCGGAAAAAAGGGTGACTGACACTTTCTCAACTTCTCTACAAAATACTACCATAGAGAAACCTACCCGAAACATACATCCGAACTACACTAAGCGAGTTCCGCACAGATCAAGTCATAAAGTGCTACACTTCCCTCTATGTAAGTCAATAGGCATTCGCGAGTAAAACAGCCTACATTTCTGAGTAGCATCGATCAAACGCTCTAACAATTCCAAAAAACGGAGCGACAACATTTGTCTATGGACTCGTAAAGTCACAGATCAAACGCTCTATCTCTGCCGACAACATCAGCGCGACAAACTAAGTTGTCTCTGGACTCCTTAAGTCACAGAGCAGAGGCTAAACATAAATTACGACTACACTCAGCGTTACTACTTCACGGCATGACGAACGAATGCGTTTATCCAAGACACGACTGTCACGGCCAATTGTCAATGTCATCCAACAAATAATTTCACTTTGTAAACATATGGACAGAAATATTCAAATAAATTTGAAATAATAGTACCACAATACCCCCCTGCCAACGTAAACAAAGCAAGATCAGACGCTCGGATTTGACAGACAAAACACATGGCGACAAACAGCTAATATAACATGAGTAGATCTTCAGAATATATTCGAATGCCATCCTACAAAGAAGATTTATAACTAGTATGTCTTTGCTCAAGCCAAAATATGGTAGATAAATGAAGAAAATATACCTCTAACTCAAAAGTGGAGTATATCTCCATAGATCAGTAAGTTTTATCAAACCTAATTACTACTTTGAATGTTTTAGACTTCAAGTCAAGGAGTCAGAAATTTATAACTGTTGTCCACTTTGTTGTCCCTTGCCAGCCTGTTAAGGGATTATTAGCAGTATTTCACCAGTCTAGAGCTGGATGTTGTATTACTGATAGCTTCAAGCAGAGCCTGGCTGTCAGTTAATTCTAATTTTTTTCCGGTATATCCTCTTCTGATGTTTTCATCAATACAGGCTATAGCGGCAATTATCTCTGCTTGAAACTATTTACTATTAATTTTCATTTATTTTCAGTTTAAATCACCGCTTCAATTTTCACAGAATGTCCCGTAATTAAAGGGATGCTAGATCGCTAAGGCCCATTCTACACGAGCGCCCATTCTACACGAGCCACAAAAACGCGACTGGTTAGTCGCTCAGTCGCTTGAAAATTTTGCCCATCATATAGGTACGAGCGTGTAGACGCCGCGTCTTTGTAGCGCGTATAACCGGCGAGTTGAACGCGACCCATTCTAGACTAGCAACAAAACGCCTCATATTTGCTATGGATCTCGTACAAGTTGGGTGTATCGCTGTTCACCAATTAACGTTATTAAGTTTGTTGGCAAAAAAACGTGAGATAACACGTTGGTGAGTACACCCGGTTGGTGAAAATCTTAGCTTCGCAGAACATCGGAGATATCCTGAGAAATTTTCTCAGTACTACCGGATATCTGTAGAGACATTTGACGAACTTTTAAGGTTAATCACCCCATTCATAGCAAAAACAAACACAGTTGTGATAGGAAGAATAGAACCATCAGAGTGACCTTGAGAAGAGTAAAATTAACAATGTATTATCTAAAAGGGGCGTTTTTTTACTCAACCTCCGTTTGACCATCATTTAACATTAGTTAAAACAAATAGTAATTTTGGTAATCTAGTGTTTGCTTTCACTGGCCTGGACAATATATCAATACTGTATATATTCATACATTTTTTGTTTGTTTTTAGTAGTTTTAAGTATTTTTAGTCAACACAATATTTATTGTACATTGACTTAATTAATAAATGTTTAATGTCAGTTAAATTTTCAGACGAACTTAACTATCTTTGTACCTACAACAACGTAGACTAAGGTAAATGAAATCAAACAAACTTCAGTAAGTAGTTTTATTTATTGATTTACATCGAACAAAGAGTATTTACAATAATTGTAAATAATCAGAAATATTGTAATCACCACTTTCTTCACTAAATACATTGCCAGCCATGGGGGTGGCTTAAGCTGAGCTTGACATGGACGAAGTCGATCCTGGGCGATTCTCATTTTTGGTGGAGTAGTTGGAAAAGAACTGTGATATATGACCTCTTAGATACATCGAGCTACTGAACGGCATACTGTCAAGAATAGGAGCAAAAGAAAGAAAAAATGCTTTGTGACCATTTTAATCTGAACTTTGTTCATTTTTTTGCCATTCTAAGCTTTAAGCTAGTATGTTAGTCAAATATTTTGATGAAGACGAAATATTTTTCTCAAAAGCAACCCTTTTGCCAGTGGGTGGATTATTATCTGTCAGATTATCTCTTTTCGGGCCTTTAGGTTTTGTTGCAACTTGGTTCAGTGGAGAAGTTGAGGGTGGGGGGAAACTTACATTGATGGCATCATCGGCTAGTATTTCTTCATGTGCGCTACCATTTTGAATATCTTCCATCTGAGTTTCCATACCAACTTGTTCGTGACTGTGAAGTGGAGCAATGTTTGAACCTGTATTGGAATTACCTTTCACATGAATTAACAGAAACAGTAGCTGGTAGTGAAAGATGTATTTCTTTTTCTTTGTTGCAGCTTGACCTGTTCCCGCAGCGGTGGTTGAGCGATGATCTCGCTCAAAGCAATATCTCATCGCCTTCCATTTCTTCATAAGTTCCGTCACTAAAACAGACAAACATCTATTGCTGGATTTTTTTGTTCATTTGCAGGTAGTTTGTAAGTGTAAAATGGCGACTTTTATAAAGCTGTTTTTTACATGTATAAAATACTTGAGTTTTCTTAAATGTTAGTGATAACTGAGCAATATGATTTTGAATGTCAATATTTCAATCATTCAGTATCTTCAGATATTTGGCCTCTGGTGTGAACTTTGGAGACTTGGAGTTTGGTTTTAAAATTTCAAGGAAAACAATACCATTAATTGTGAGAGAAACTTGTTTGGCCATGGAATGTTATTCAACCTCAAGAAAGGAGGAGCTGTGGTTGCAGAGATCCAAGGAATTTTATCAGTATCAGATTACACAGTTTCCAAATTGTATTGGAAGAATCGACAGGAAACATATCAGGATAATTTGTCCCCCTTACTCTGGCTCAGAGTATTTCAATTACAAGAAATACTTCTCGATTGTCCTTTTGGCGGTTGCTTACGCAAATTATTACTTCACAGCTGTCGATATTGGATCTTTTGGACGCGAAGGTGACTCTACGAACTTCTAAAAGTCAAATTTTGGACTAAGACTCAAAAATAACGATCTAGACCTGCCTGCAGATAATCACCTACTAGTACCTGACAATGTTGAGCAAGGTTTCCAGGTACCCTATGTTTTGCTCGAGAATGAGGCTTTTGGGTTGTCAAAGCATGTGATGCGGCCATACCCGTCCAAGGGATTATTGCAAGAAAAGAGGATCTACAACTACAGACATTGCCGAGCACGGCGTGTCGTAGAATGCTCTTTCGGAATTCTCTATAACAAATAGCGTGTGCTACATTCTTCTATGTTAATACATCCTAATTTTGCTGTCATCGTAGTGCAGGCTTGATGTGTTTTGCATAATTTTGTGCGAAAAAGAGATGGCTACCTCTTTGAGGATACTCTAACCTGTCCACTACAGGAAATTCAAGAATCCGCTGTTGTAGGGGCATGTCAAAAGGGATCGATGTAAGTGAAGTGTTCACTCGATATTACTGGAGCACTTTCTTGGCAAAACAAATATGTGTAAAAGTAAAAATAATGGGAAGGTATATGTAATGCTGTGAGAATTATGAACAATTCGTATCAGTTTACTTAATTAAGTTTGGTTTTTTGTCATTCGTTATTGAGTTTCAACCACCCTTGAGTTTCAATGATCTAAGATGGCGACTGGTGCATCAGAGCCTTAACCCTAGCTCTGTGAGAAGTGTGCATGTCATGTTAGAATATGAATTGTAATATAAATTTGTATTACAATTTCCATATTCCAACATGAAACACACATTTCCCACAGAGTTATGGTTAACCTATACTAAGACTAGCCAAACACTTAGACTAAATCTTACCTTTTTCATCCTTTGTTTTCATATCAAAATCTGTCCAAACTTCAAACATTACTTCTGCTACTTTCACCCAACACTTAGCTTTCACATCCCTATTAGAATAATCCAAACTTTTAACATCATAGAGAGGAGGTTCATCCTCGATTTCACAAATAAATCGTTCAGTGTCAAACATCTTGTTTGCAAAGACACCAAGCACAACAATGATCTGCACTACTAGTCGTGGACTGGTGAAGGAGAAATCGGCTCGGCCGGCCAGACGCTTGCAATGACACGCCGGTCTTCTGCGCGCGACTTCTACGCAACCTCTTGCCTTCAACACGCCGACACGCCAACGAACGCGTCCACACGCCACCGCAAAGTTGCCCGTATGGTATGCCCAATTAACAATCTGTGGTTCTTTGATACACGCGTGTCGCTCGCAAAAAAACGGTCTCCAACCTTGTTATTTTGTGAGATACAGAGTGCAGATGAAATACACATTTCATTGAATATATTCTCGGAGAATAGAATTACAAATTCAAAAAATTCGTGTAGGCTACAGTACTTTTAAAACACATGAACATTAATTTGATCAAATTTCAATAAGCCAGTGGCGTGGTGCCAGCAAATTTACATATCTAGTTTAATTCAAATATTCCGTTCCCGATAAACTGGTCCCCAATTATTTCAGCCTGAACTTTCAATCTGTGCTAACTTTTACAACGTGCGAATTTTCGCCAGATCAAATGTGCTCACTGTGCATATCAAAAATACCACTTCGTGTTAATAATGCTTCGTTGGTGAATAAAACATTAAAATAATAATCCATATCCTTATTTGCTGAAAAGCACAGAAAAAGGTCAAAATAAATTAGCTACGCTTTTATCTTTTAAGCGCTTCTCTAATATAAACTCAAACATATAAAATGAATTAATAGTTTCTTTAGCTTAGCTAGTATCGCCGCTTTTATCGTTATCGTTATCCTTCACGATTCTATCTGAACTGCTTGCTTGCAACCCCTATATTGATGCAACCTCATTGAACTTTCTTCATTTATATTTATTAGAGAAGCTTGAACGTCAGCAAGAATTTATCTACCAAATTCCAATAATTGAACTTCAAAGGGTTCTCAATATAATAATATGTTTCCAATTTATTAGCGTTAATTATCTCTCGAGTGGTAGTTTCAAAGTTATTTTCATAATTGATAAACTTTGCTTCGACTATAATTAGACAATAATCAATGTTATGAATTTCAAGCCTTCTGGAAGACATTTTTGGGTTAATACTCAAAATCAAATTTGCAAAACTCCTTTTTATTAATGGTTACTTGGAAACCAATCATTGCGGAGTCCTCGTCTTTGCAGGGTACCATCGATACAGTTCCTCCCAAAATTTTCTTGGTTTTATTCTCCTTCTTCCCAATTTGTTTCCTCTTCCATTAATGTATCCAAATTTTTCTGTAAATTCCCCATTCCGTTTTTTTTGTAGAATATCCTGATTCCATGTGGCTTTTTCGTCCACATTCGATTTAGTCCTCTCTCCTCTAAAATATTCCTGTTAACTATTTCTTATTGTTTATCATTTTTGAGGAGCAGTACTATATTTGTTGATATATTTCTATGTTTTAAGTATTAGCTGCACTTTCAGTCTAGCTCAGGATAGTCAGCGCTATTATGTAACTTGAATAGAAATAAGTCAAATCGAATAGAAGTGAAGCAGTCAAATAATCAGGCGCGATCTGCATTACATATTCCTGTAAGATTCCTATCATCGAGATGTTTAGTCAAAATAATTCTCGACAGGTATCTAAAATGCCATTGTTTTGTAGTGTGTGTGGAGTGCGGGGAAAAAGAGATAAGGTTTATTTTCTCTATTTCCGGCTGTTTCAACGGGGTAAAGTGACTATTTAATCTCTCCGACGGAGCCCCCTCAGTAAATCATAACTTTAAACTTGGCGTGTGCGTTCTCGGCATTTCATCTTAGGTTCATCAGTGTACCTGTATCAGTCAAATTTTGTTCATAAAACACAAACAGATTGAATATTGCATTAAGATTCTGAAGCATTGATGTGTTGAACCATTTCACTATTCTGTTATAAGTTTTTGTAGCTCATTCACTGTTATTTTGAGATAATTATGACTGATCATAGCAATGTCATCTACATACTGCAATGTATTATATGTTTGTGAATTTAAATGAATAACCTCACAAAATTTTTCATTTTAGTTTCCTAACCTCACTTACCTCACATTCTGTCAAATGAGCTAGCCACCAATAAATCACTATGAAGTCAAAGTGAATGTAATGCTTATGATTGGCTGATATTGTTATGCAGACAGATGTTTTTGGTATTGGATTTAAACTACTACTACTTTGGTCGGTTTCGGGGCTTCCAAATGTGTGCGGATCTGCCTGTGAAGGAACCCTTCTGAAGGTGTCTTCTCATTGGCAAGTGGAGAGGCCCCTTAGCGAAAAAGTATTTCTAGAACTTTTTGGTGAATGTTAAGGGATTCGTCTTTCATGGCTGATAATTTGTGTTTTAGAGTTTGAACTTCACGTTCTGCTAATCCGTTGGTAGAAGGATGTCCCGGTGCTATTTGCTTGTGAAAAATCCCAACTACCTTGCAGAACTCTGAGAAAGTTTCACTCATGAAAATTGATGCGTTGTCAGATTGAGGACTTCTGGAAATCCGTATCCAGCGAAAATGTTTTTCAGGATTTCAGTGTTTGTGAAAGATGTTGAAGCTGTTTTTACAGGTTCGACTTCAGCCCATTTCGATTTTGCGTCAATTATCAATAAAAAAAAGGTGAGCGGTCGTCGGACCGCCGACAGAAGCTTGCTTCTTATGCACAATAGAATGACCATTTATCGTGAATTTTTCAACATTTTTCAAAAAATTTTACAATTTTTGACAATTAATGACCGTCTTCGACAATTATTGACAATTTTTGACAATTTTCCAAAAATTTCAACATATTTGGAAATTATTGACCATTTTTCCAGAATTTGGAAAAATTTTGAAAAATTTCAATAATCATTGACCATTTTTTACATGTATTGTATGTCGGTAATGCGGAGTTCCACAAGGACTAGTGAAAGCCCGGGTCCAGATGGAATAATCTACTTACGGAAACTATAGTATTCACTCGGATGAGCTTTATTGTATACTTAACTATTTACACTAGTTTTACATATGTGTTACTTAAGATGATCATGTTACTGGTATAACATAGTTTAAGATCTGATATCGATGAACTACTTTTAAATATAACTAAATGTATCTGAACGTATGTGAATAGATCGGAATGTCTCTGGCTGTTCCTGAATGTTTCTTATGAATTATGAATTATTCTGAATTGTTCGCTCATCTACTTCATCAGCATATATACGTACTGCCCTAGGTCAACTATCCAGTTACGTGATAGTTCTCTGGCCTTTCACTGTCACGTTCGTGACCTCGCGTGATATAACAAATAACTAAATAGATTGTTTTTATGAACAAAAATACCTTGAATGAATTAATTAATAATAGATAATTTCAATGAATTTAATTCTTTATGTAATGCCCAAAATACATCACACCTTCCCCTTTTACAAAAGAATAAAATTCATTCGAAATTCCTTCCCCCTTAATGAAAAGATTAAACTATTTATCGTATTACTGCTGTGAAATAGACAAGTTATATTTTCCTAACATGTAATAATAAATATGGATATGTTTAAATTCCTAAAATTAAATAAAAATATCAATCTTAAACTGTCTTTCCTAAAAAAATATCTCTACTTAAAAGTTTGACCACATATTTCCTAAGTTCCTCCGGGAGCAGTTGCCAATTAATTTCCTTTGTAGCTATTGGTCTTCTCTCCGGTAGAACCTTTAACCTAAAGTAACTCTTAGCTGATTATAGTTTCGATGACTCTGCATGTGTCTTTTGCAATTGTACACTTCACTAGTTTGTTTGTAATACACGTAAATGTTTCGTTTTACTGTTTGTTTATCTCCCGCGCACAATGACCTTCCTTGCGATTACACTTTTTCATTTTCCTTTACAATAAGGGTGTATTCTGTTTTTATGTACCTCTTTTATCGTATTTGAATCTATTTTTATTTTACAATTAACTTCGTTCACTTCTGTGATTTCGAATGGACCTATAAATTGTGAATCGAATTTACTCCTATTTTCTCTTTGTAATAAAACTAAATCCCCTATTTTAAAGTTAACTGGGTTAGTTATTTTGCTATTCTGCGCTTGTCTACCTAATTTATATTTAATTAAATATTTTGCTGCTCTCTGATGCGCTAATTGAAGCTTATTTTCAAGTTCGTTTTGATATGCGTCAATATTATAACATGGATCTATTTCATTAGTTAGATTATCGGGTAGCTTACTACGTCTGCCATATAATAGTTCAAAGGGTGTGTAACCATGATATGAATTTGGAGTGGTATTGTAGCAATAAGCAAATATTTTGCACCATTCATCCCAATTACTCCTACTTTCATCTATGAAATGCCTAGCGAACTCATTCAATGTTCTATGTAGCTTTTCACAGCTTCCTATTGATTGATGATGATACGCTGTTGAGTAACTATGTTTAATATTTAGCATTTTGGTTAACGCATTGAATACTTCGTTCTTGTATTCTGTCCCTAAATCTGTTCTAATTTTTTTTTCATAAGACCATAAGTAGGTATAAAATTTTCAAAAATTCCCCGTGCTATCGTGTTTGCTTCTTTATTTTGAATTGGAATTATTACCGCATACTTCGTTAATTCACACAGCATTGTGATGCAATAACGATTACTATTTTCACTTTGTGGAAAAGGACCAATCGTATCTATCCCATGGTTCTGCTGCTGTATCCGTTACTACGAATTCTTCTTTATGACTCTTTTTTGCTTTATTGACTTGACATTTGTGACATTGCTTTATATACTTCCTCACATCTTTTTCCATATTTCTCCATCTAAAATTAGCTCTTAGTTTTTTCAGTAGCCTATTATTTCCTACAGGACCTCCAAATAAAGGATCATTATGATTTGTTTCCAATATCTGTTGCTTTTCTTCTTCTTGTTCCGCTATCTTTGGTACATCGCAAATACTTATTTGTACGTTCTTTAACGTATTATTTCCATTTTCAATAAATTCTTTTACAGTGCACCGTGTAAAAATAATATATCATTCATATATATTTTCATTCTTTTTACTCCATTTTTTACCGCTAGCTCATCAAGCTGAATTAACGTTTGACCTAAATCAAAGTTAACTATATCGGTATTTAATAAGATTTGGCTAAATTTCATCCTGTTTTTGATCCGTATGTTCATCCTTAGCGAAACACGGTTATTTTCAAATTGCAGAATTGGTAATTTATGCGCCTTTAAATTATTCAGTACTTTAAATACTGCTGATTTGCGATCTAGTTTGAACTGTGTGGAAACTGATGTATCTTTTTCTGTAGGCTGGGCTTTATTCTGACGAGTTTTTGACCTCGTTACAGCTAAAACGTGAGAATTGTCAATGAACAAGTCTATCAATTCTTCTATTGATATTCTTGAAATACTGTCTGCATAATTCGAATTTCCTTTCAAATATTGTATTTCAAAATTGTACTCCTCTAAATCTAGTCTTATTTTTGTTAGTTTCGATGTTGACTCTGTCATCGAGAACAGATGTGTTAGCGGCTTATTATCCGTTTTTACTATGAATTGCGGAGAACCGTATAAATAACACTTAAAATGATTTATGCCCCAATGGATAGCTAATAATTCATTTAAATTTATTGGTTTATTTAATTCACTTTTCTCAAACCCTCGAGATGCATAAGCTATAGGTAAATCTATATCTTCGTATTCCTGACTCAATATTGCGAAACACGCATTATTTGATGCACCAGTAGTTAATATGAATTTTCTCGTGAAATCTGGATATGATTGATTTTTCGCAGTCTTTCGACCACTTGAATTTTACATTTTTCCTGGATAACTTATTAAGCGGTATGCATATTTCAGCAAAATTTGGAATAAACCGTCTGTAATAATTACATAATGCTACAAATCTTTTCGTTTCTTCTGAATTTTTGGGTACTGGATATTGCTCAATTACTGAATATTTAGCTTTGTCGGGTAGAACTCCCTCACTCGATAAATCATGACCTAAATATGTAACTTCTCGCCTGAAGAATTGGCATTTTTTTCGGATTTAATTCAAGATTCAATTTTCTACATGCATTAAACACCTATTCAAGATTAATTAAATGATGATTCTCTGAAATTCCTATTACCACTATATCATCCATATAAAGAACTGCCAATTACCATTTTTGACAATTTTTTATAATTATTGATCATTTTTTTCCAAATTTTGACAATTTTTCTCCATTTTGGACAATATTTCGAAAAATTTGACCATTTTTCAAAAATTTTGACATTTTTTGACAATTATTGAACATTTTTCCAAATTTTGGACAATTTTAGAAAATATTTGGCAATTGTTAACCATTTTTTCAAATTTTTGACAGTTTTTGACGATTTTTCCAAATTCTTGACAATTTTTGACCATATTTAAAAGTTTTTGACAATTTTTCAAAAATTTTAACAATTATTGACCATTTTTGACAGTTTTTGACGAATTTTGACAATTATTGACCGTCTTTGACAATTATTGACCATTTTTGACAATTTTTCAAAAATTTCAACATATTTGGCAATTATTAACCATTTTTTCAAAATTTTGACAATTTTTGACCATTTTTCAAAATTTTAACAATTAATGATCATTTTTGACCATTTTTGACGAATTTTAATTGGTTTTGACAATTATTGACCGTCTTTGACAATAATAGACAATTTTTCAAAAATTTTAAACATTTTTCGAAATTTTTGACAATTATTGACCACTTTTGACAGTTTTTGACAATTTTTGAAAATATTTGGCAATTATTATCAATTTTTCCCAAATTTTGACAGTTTTTGACAATTTCTGGCGATTTTTCCGAATTCTTGACAATTTTTGACCATATTTAAAATTTTTCCAAATTCTTGACAATTTTTGACCATATTTGAAGTTTTTTTACAATTTTTTAAAAATTTTGACAATTATTGACAATTTTTGACAGTTTTTGACGAATTTTGACCATTATTGACCATTTTTGACAATTTTTAACAAATTTTAACATATCTGGCAATTATTGACCATTTTTTCAAAATTTTAACAATTTTTCAAAAGTTTGACAATTTTTCAAAAGTTTAACAATTATTGATCATTTTTGACAATTTTTGACGAATTTTGATTGGTTTTGACAATTAATGACCGTCTTTGACAATAATTGACCATTTTTGACAGTTTTTCAAAAATTTTAAACATTTTTCAAAATTTTTGACAATTATTGACCATTTTTGACAATTTTTGAAAATATTTGGCATTTATTAACCGTTTTTTTTTAATTTTGACAGTTTTTGACAATTTTTGATCATTTTTCCAGCTCAGTGCGGCAAGAGAGATTGCGCACAGTCGCTTGAATGAGTTATCGCGTGACGAAAGCTTTTTCGTAACATCACACGTTTCACTAGTTCACTAGCCTTCCCAAAAGTTCTATGTCGTGCATTAAGACAGCTTCAATTTAAATTTCATTGGATTAGTGGATTATTCAGAAATATGGCAACACTGTTGCGTGACGGACTTTCCGTAACGGTTACACGTTTTACGAGTTCACTAGCCTTCTCAAAAGTCCTATGTCGTGCAATAAGAAGCAAGCTTAAAAAATGATGACCTTGGAACGGTCCGGCGTAGTCGATGTGGATCCGTTTCCAGTTTTTTTCCGGTGTTTTCCAAGGATGTAGAGGTGTTTTTGATGGGCGGTTTTTCATTGTGGCGCATGATTCGCAGGCCTTGACTAGTTTCTCAATGTCTCGGTCGATTGACTTCCAGTAGTCAAGGTGTCTTTTCGTCTTGCCAATTGTTTCATTTTGGTTGTACCCATATGGGTACGATGCAGCTCTTCAAGGACTGAATGTTGTAATGGCGAATAAATCACTACTTTGGAACCTTTGAATATAAAGCCATGATCGATGATAAATTCAGAGTCAGCGATGCGGTTGTTGCGGAGATTGGAGAGCTTTGCAGAAAGTTCTGGATCTTTCGTTGTCTCTAAGCGTAGCGATTGATAGATCAGTAGAAGGGTTGATATCATAGAGACAGACGACACACACAACTGATGTACTTCTTCGTTGATGGAACTATCTGTATGAGGACTCGTAGGTATTGGTGCTCTTGAGAGTACACATTGGTATTTTCAGTACCTTTCTTGAAAACAATTTCGTGGTTGAATCCAGAAAGAAATGCAGCGTATCTTTGCAATCTGGCTGATATCATGAGAGGAAGTTTTGCTCTTTGATGGGAAACTCGTTCAAAGGGTCGATTATCCGTGATCAATTTAAATGGTCGGGCAAAAAGATACTGATAGAAGTGATCAATGGTGAACACTATAGCTAATGCTTCCGGCCAAGCTCTGAATAATTATGTTGCTTGCTCCTGATCGTCTATAATGAGAGACAAAATGCCTGCTATTCCATAAGGACTGGCATCAAAGGCTAGCTGAACTGGTAGTTCTGGATTGTATGTAACAAAAACGCGCTCACTGGCGATTTCTTGCTTTAGTTTGATAAAAGCAGATTCACATTGGCTGGTCCAGTTGAATTTCACGTTTCTATTCAGTAGTGTACGCAATGGAGCAGACATTGTGGAAATGTTGGGAATAAAGTGCGCATAATAAGTTATCACACCAATAAAACATCTCAAATCCTCAACTGTGTTGGGTCGAGGTAATTCCACAACTGCGCCAATCTTTGCTGGTGACTTTGAAATACCGTTGAATTGGACTACATGGCTCAAGAACTCCATGCGTGTTTGAAATAGACTGCACTGCCGCCGGTTCAGGTGTAGATCATATTTTCGTAACTGCTGGAGACAGGCAATCAGATTAGTCTTGCATTCGTCTTCAGTTGTTCAGTGCACCACTATATCATCGAAGTAATATTCGGTCTTGTGTATGGATCGTAAAAGAACCCCGCACAAACCTTATGGAAAAGTGGTCCCGGTTAAATTGGCCCAAACTTTGGGAATGAACAGATCTTGATGAGTAGAAAAAAAGTCTCCACGGCACCAAATTCCGGGGATGCCGCGTTTTCGAGATATCCGCGTCTGAAAAGTGAAAATTGAGCTCCGAGATATAGGTTATCTCTGTAGGTTATTACAGTAAACCTTGGTATGGCGACCCGGTAACGTTAAAGTTCGGTGTAGAATATTGGTGGAAATGTCTACGAAAGCACGGAAGACAATATAAGACAAACTCTCGCCCAGGTGCGCCCAAATTGATGGGAAATAGGGTGGAATTCACATCACCCACTAAGGAAAAAATGCATCAATGGAACTAATGAACTCCTGATTTTATCATTTTCCATGCATGCAAGGTGCTCTCTGAAACATTTAGATTTACACGATTTTTTAAGGTTGCCAAAAAATGGGTGCCGGGCCCCAGTAAATGAGACCTACACCAACTCTGTTTTATGTGCGCACTTAGTGCGCTTCTACTGAAAACTTGAGTATTGTTAGCCAGATGAGGTTGATTTTTGTACAAAATATGCGCGAAAAATTCCACCAGACTGCGAAGACAATATAAACAAAGTCTCCCTCCAAGGGCGTCCACATTCACTTGGTTCTCCCAATATCTGGAAACAAAGCGATAACAGGCCCTCTGTGTTCGTCCTTTGCAATCAAATCTTTGTTTACATCAGACAGAATCGCTTTGTTTATATTAGGAAGATTTTTGCAAGTTCAAGTTCAATTTCCTGTGACGCATTGTGACACCTTGTCAATTTATCAACTTTGTGATTGATCTGTTCCTTACTCATTATAGATAATTGACGTTCGATCCCCTGAAGTAAGTATTTTTCGCATCCAATATTGAAGTCCAAGTCTTAAATAACCTTCTTATTGGGTCGTTCATGAATCCTAGGAAGTATGGCAGCTCGCAACAGACTAAATTGCTATGTGTGTAACGCCCGTTTCCAGCCACGTGTGATGGTACTTATCTATGGAGAAGCCCACGCTCAAAAACGTGAAATTGCGGTTACCCGGCGCAATGATCTCAATCATCCTGGCCTCGAAATAGATGCAAATGCTCGTATTTGTTTTAACTGCAACCAAAGCATAAATAGGGAACTTCGAGATCTAGAAGCGGACCCCACCTGCATAAGATTGAATGTGTTGAAGCAGACGCGGAACCGATATTGCCTGTTTTGCGGAGAGCAAAGGAATACAGGTCATTTATCACGCAACTGTCGAGTCAAAATATTCATTCTGCAGAATATCTATGCTCCTCCGTCTGTTCGATCATGTCCTCATCATTTGGATCAAAACGGGTTAGTTCAAAGATTACTTCTTGACGGTTTGGAATTTGTGAATAGACCATACCGTTTGCCTGGCCCAGAACTGAACAACCTGTTGCAAGTAATGCGCCGTGAGGCAAGACCAGATGAGCCAAACTTCAACGACGAGAATTCCTTCACAGATGATGAATTTCGATGTGTAACCTCCATAAGTAAAGCTCAATTTGATGATATGTACAGATATTGTGAAGGTAATAACGAAAATGAGAATCACGGTCGACGGGTACATAGAAAAGACTTATTGACGTTCTTGTGCAAGCTTCGACAGGGTCTGTCCGATGAATTCCTGAAACTGATTTTTAAATACTCGAGTCGACAAGCTGTTTCTCTAGCGATTTCCACAGTTCGAAGATGCTTGATGGTCCAATTTGTGCCAGAAAACATAGGCCTAAATGCTATTAATAGACAGCAATACATTGAACAGCACGTGACGGAATTCGCGAATCGATTGTACAATCAAAACCCAGAATTGCCAGTTGCCATTGCATATCTCGATGCAACATATTCATATATCCCCAAAAGTAGTAATTTTCGTGCTCTGAGACAGTCTTACTCTCTCCATAAAGGAAGACATTTAGTGAAACCCGCTCTTATAGTGGCGCCAGATGGGTATATCTTAGATATACAGGGTCCCTACTTTTCTGATTCCGCGAACAACGACGCAGCGATTTTACAAAATGAGTATGAAAACAATATTAATGGTATCCGAGAGTGGTTTGAAAACGGTGATATTTTCATTTTCGATCGTGGCTATAGAGACGTCCTCCCGTACCTCGAGAATTTGGGCATTCGTTGTAAAATGCCTGCACTCCTTCCACGGGGACAACGGCAACTAGACACAGAAGAAGCTAATGACTGCCGACTTATTACTAAGACAAGATGGCTAGTGGAGGCCCGCAATCGGCATATTAAGTCCATGTTCAAGTTTTTCAACGACATCATTCCGATGGATCACGCATCCCATTTAGGAGATTTTTACCGGATTGCGGGCGCCATCATTAACAGATATAAGGACCGAATACAAATGCAGGAGGCAGATGGGGAGTTGGCTGAAACAATGCTACGCAGAGCGCGAGAGCCAAACGTTGTTCAAACTAGGGTCGAAAATGATCATTTGGAGCGCCGCAATGGAGGATGGGTTCGCTTGAATGAAAATCATGCGCCCAATTTTCCTAGATTAGATATTGATTACCTTAAAGAGATTACCAAGGGGATCTACCAAATCAATTTATCTCCATCTTATATTCAGGACAAGCTACAGAGAGAAGGGACTGAAACTTTCGAATTTGATGAACGCTTTGATGAACCTGGACTGATGCGAGTTCGTCTTTACTCTCGTTTTCGGAATGCAGCAAAATACCAGTTGTTTATTGCATTTAGGGCAGACGATGATCCAGATGAAAGGGCAGCGGAGCATGAACCGCTCATTTTTGGATATTATTGTACTTGTAAAAGTGGAGCGAGAACATTGGGGAGCTGTGCGCATGTTGCGAGTGTGTTATGGTTTCTGGGACATGTACGGCACCAACCTCATACCAGATACCCGACTACGGCTTTACTTGATAATGTTGTTGATGCAGCACACAGACCACGACAAAGACACGTGCAAGAAATCCAGCGGTTAGAAGAAGAGTAGGGTCTTTGAGAATGTTAATCAATTTATTTTTAATTTAATTGTCATAATAAATACTTTGTTGATGGGTTCAAGTTTCTTCCTTTAGACCTGCAATAATCACGCCTTCTTTTGGTTCACTTGCACGTTATAGAGTGTTTGCCCCAGTCCTTCCGTTCAAAAACTTCAAGGCAGAGAGAAAGTCGCACATGCGCCCCAGAAACCCCTTCTTTGCACACTCCTCATGGACTCCAAAGATGCGCTCGGTCAACGCAATCAAATCTGTGCCTCAGAAAATCCATGACAATTGGTAATGTCCACATAAACTAGAGTTAGTGTAGGCCGTATTTGCTGGGGCCCACGCCCATTTTTTGGCACCCCTGTCAAGTCGCGTGATTCCAAATATTTCGGAGATCACCTTGCACGCATGGAAAGTCATCAGATCAGTAGTTCATTCATTCTATGGATGCGAACAGACCTTTTTTCCTTAGTGGGCGATGTGAATTCCACCCTCTTTCCCATCAATTTGGGCGCACCTGGGCGAGAGTTTGTCTTATATTGTCTTCCGTGCTTTCGTAGACATTTCCACCAATATTCTACACCGAACTTTAACGTTACCGGGTCGCCATACCAAGGTTTACTGTAATAACCTACAGAGATAACCTATATCTCGGAGCTCAATTTTCACTTTTCAGACGCGGATATCTCGAAAACGCGGCATCCCCGGAATTTGGTGCCGTGGAGACTTTTTTTCTACTCATCAAGATCTGTTCATTCCCAAAGTTTGGGCCAATTTAACCGGGACCACTTTTCCATAAGGTTTGTGCGGGGTTCTTTGATCAATTATTCGATCGGATTCTGCTGGTGCATTCTTGATTCCGAAAGATAATCGATTCATCCGGTAGATACCTCGATGGGTTGAAATCGTTTGAATTTCACTCGATTGTTTATCAACTTTGATGTGCAAATATGCTTTAAATACATCAAGACGACAGAATTTTCTTGATCCTCGCAAACTATTCAGTATGTCTTCTATCTTCCTTATTGGGTAGTGTGAATTCGCAAAAATGCTCGACTCGACTTTGTAGTAAGCGCAAAGACGAACTCCACTGCCAGCTTTTGGAATCACTACCAGAGGAGATCCCCAGTTACCAGTGTCAGTTTTAGTGATGATATTTGTCGCTTGAAGGAGGTCAAGCTCCTTTTCAACTGAATCCCGCAATGAGAAGGGAACATCACGCTCTCTGTAGAACACTGGCTTAACTCCTTCCCGCAAGGGTAGATTTGTTTTAAAATTGGGGGCACAACCTATCTTCTCTTCAAACAGGTCTGATAATGAGGAGAATATCTCTTCAGGGTCGATGATGTGCAGACAGTTTACTGCAGAATTTCCGATGTTTTGATCTATTTTATGCAGTTCAATTTTCATCTGTCGTATCCATGATCTCCCTATTACTATTCCGTTTGGAACAAATGGGTATTTTGTGTAAGATTAAAGTTGCTGGCAACATCGGTACAATCAGATTCACATGGTGAAACTTATCTCTTGGAAGGCAGGTTAACTGTGAACCAGAGTCTACCTCAAATTCAGTTGGATGACCTTCAATTTCGATGGTTACTTTGTATTTATCTTTGAAGTTGTTGATTGTTTAAGATAACTTCCCTTCTACTTTTTGAATACCATAGTCATGTAAAGTGTGGTCATAGTTTATTTTATTTGCTGAACACTTGGATGACTTATTCTGGAGGATTGTTTGAATGCACACTTTAGAAATGTGGCCATTCTTCTTGCATCCAGAGCATTTGAGGTTGGGAGCATAGCATTCCCTGGATAAGTGATTATCTGTGCCACATCGAAGACACAAGCCATCAATATCCAATTTTTTGAAATGAATTTTAAGTTTCCTTGATTGTCTGTTAATTGATACGGATTGAGATCGATGTTGGCTCTGAGGTCTTGATTTGATATGAGTTTGTGAGAGGCTGCGAAATTTTGAACAGTTTCTTCGGCTTGATTGAATTTTGTTGATGTCCACCGTAGATGCTGGTTTCTGAGCAAGAACTTTTGAATCAATTTAAGATGTTTCCAGGGCAATGGCTTGCTCAACAGGGCTATTGAAGGTTAAGGAACTGGACTGTAGAAGTTGTTCTCGGATGCTGTTGTCCGTCAACCCTCTAATGAATTGAGCCCTAAGGAAGATATCAGCGATGGAAGTCTTGCACTCGCATGGAAAACCGAAGTCACAATCTGTCAACTCACCTCGATGCACTGCTACAAAGTCAGAAACAGACTGTTGATCGCCTTGAGAAATTGATAGAAAGAATGGATATCTAACAACCCAATGAGTTCATCATAATCAATTCTGTGGCTTTTCGGGGTGCAGCAAGAGCAGAGACCATTGTGAAGTTGTTGGCTCCTAATGAATTCAGAAGAAATCGTGCACAGTAGGGTATTTTGTTCAGTACATTTTTCATCTCAAGATAATTTTCAAATCGTTGTTTGTAATTGCGAAAAGATTCTCTCTTTGAATCATAAGAGTCGAAATCAGGAAGCAGAGCTGTGTTTACAACTGGTATGAATTCATTTGATCTATCACTTACCCTTCTTAGTGGAAGGGCAGGTAATCTAGGCTGCTGAGAGAGAATCTGGGAAACAAGCTGTGTAATCATGCTTTGTTGAAGCTCCATGAAACGTTGGAATTGATCATGATCCATATTGATGACAGTTGCGAATTAGCTAGTAAAAAGCTAAAAACGATTAAAGATCGGAGATAATGTTGTTGACAAGCTAGATAAGTCAATCTATTTGATTACCTATTTAAATATTGATCTGCTATTATCGATTATTTGAGTATTGAATAAAGGTTGATAAGTAATTACTCGATTTCACCAATTTAGTCTCCAATTTGAACAGAGACTGTTGATAAAAACGCACGGAGAACGATTGAAATGCTTCGAATATTAAAAAATACTTCCTGGTGAGGCACCGTCAAGTGATAATTGGTAAATTGATGTTGAAGAGGTTCTGTAGCGCTTGATAATTTACGTCTTACCACGCAAATTTTCGATGTTTCACACTCGTCGCCAAAACTATTGTGACCGAGGTAGTATAAATTATATTGATGAGCGTAAACTGGTTTATAATTTAAAGAAGAATTCACATGGATATCAACATACACTTATATTGACTGACAGGTTGACAGAACTCTATATCTCACTCACTACTAATGTAACGGTTGAATTTGTCACTACGTCTATTGTATATATTAAGTATTTGTATATAGTAATTACCTGACCGATATTGTTTCTATGTTCCTAACATCATTTGTTCACTACGAAAGTACTTCAGTAGTTATATAATTTCTGTCTGCCCAGAGTTTTAGGGACTACTTTGCCATCATCCTTCCGGTGAAGTGGTGCAGGTTGTAACCACACCTGTCTTCACATCATGACAACACTTTTATATTTTGTTGCTAGGTAATGTAAATGATAAATTTAGCGCCTACCTGGTAAATGTCCGTATAGATAGATTCATGTTAGTTGTTTCTTTTTGTTTGTTTTATTAGAATTCATAATTAAGGGTAGTAAGGGGTTTTCTCTCTTGTGGATTTTACTTTAGTTTTTAATTACCGTGGGACTACTGATTTTGTTTCTGGCTTTGATTATATCACCTTTGGGGTGTAGCCACAGTAGTCCAAATACTTTGTCCGCTTCAGCTTGATAAACGCTAAAGTATATTAGGGTTCAGTTATAAATTACTGACCCCTTGACTTGAATTCTAAAACATTTAAAGTAGTAATTAGTTTTGATAAAACTTATTGATCTATGTAGACATACTTTACTTTTGAGTTAAAGGTATATTTTCTTCATTTATCTACCATATTTTGGCTTGAGTAAAGACATACTAGTCAGAAATCTTCTGTGTAGGTTGGCATTCGAATATATTCTGAACATCTACTTATAATAGGTATATTAGCTGTTATCGCCATGTGTTTTGTATGTTAAATCCGAGTGTTTGATCTTGCTTTGTTTACTTTGACAGGAGGGTATTGTGGTACTATCTATTGCTCAAATTTATTTGAATAGTTTATAATATATACTTTATTTTTCTCTCCAATGTTTACAAGTGTTTATTTGTAGGATGACATTGACAATTGGCCGTGACAGTCGTGTCTTGGATAAAAGCGTTCGTTCGTCATGCCGCTGAGTGTAGTCGTACTTGATATTAGGCGATGCTCTGTGACTTAAAGAGTCCACAGACAACTTAGTTTGTCGCACTGATGTCGGCAGAGATAGAGCGTTTGCTCTGTGACTTTACGAGTCCTTAGACAAATGTTGTCGCTCCGTTTTTTGGAACTGTTAGAGCGTTTGATCGATGCTACTCAGGAGTGTAGGCTGTTTTACTCGCGAATGCGTATTGACTTACATAGAGGGAAGTGTAGCACTTTATGACTTGATCTGTGCGGAAAACGCTCGGTGTAGTGAGCAGTGTAGTTCGAGTGTATGTTTCGGGTAGGTTTCTCTATGGTACTATTCTGTATTGAAGTCACTTGTCTTTTCCGGTGGGTGCTTCTACTTGATAGTTGGTTTCCAAAAGTGCATCGAACGAGAATCTGAATTTTGTTAAGGAATGGGTAGTCATCCCCTGCTGGGATTTATAGGTTCTCGTTCTGAATTAGTTGTGGAATATACCGTTTAGTATTTTGGTTCTACGGGAGTTCGCATTGTTGAAGAATTCCGTCCTGTTCTGGAAGCCGTTTTCACAAACCCCTATAGGGGATTTATTGCACTAAAACGATTGAAACCGCCAACGTTGAAGTTTTTGAATTGGAGGTGTGTCACATGGTTTTGCTGGTTCATTAGTTGGTTGCAATTCAGTAGAGGAAAATTTTGAGTATTGGACACTTTTTGGAAAAGGGTTCACCTGTGGGTCAGATACGCACTTCACCTGTGGGGCCAGATGCACACTTCACCTGTGGGGCCAGATACACACTTCACCTGTGGGGCCAGGGTATACTTACCACCCTCCAGATACACACTTCAGGACATTTGGAGTCTACCTGGTGGATAGATAATGATGTCTTCTGCAGTTTGCTGCTACTTTTCAACAACTTCTTGAAGAAGACAACATTGAGGGTAACCCGGTATCGGAGGTTTTTCTGAGTTATTTACTTATTTTTATTTTAGGCTTTATGCCAACCTGTATATACAGTAGCTAGGTAGTTCCTTACTGATTTATTTTATTATGCAATTGTAATGGTGGAAATTAATATTTTTCGGTAAATTTTCACAATCTAATTTTCATAATTTTATCCACTTGCGCATGCGTCTCTGCCTTGGTACCAACGCCTTGACTACGGTGTCGCCTTGTATGAAATTGTTTTTTTATTAACTTTACACTACTTTTCAGGTAACATATTATAATTAATAAGTTTGTATTTAATCTATACTGGTACACTCGTACAGCCATATTAATTTCACACTTAGAAGGTCAAATTAACTGGTATAGTTTGGAATTTTAGTGTTAATAGTTTGTCTATTGGTGTGAAACAGATGTTCACACTATTTTGGGGGGCTTTTACTTGGGTTTTCAGTAGTATTAATTGTAAAACATCCCCTTAAGGGTATTAACTATTTTTAATTGCGTGATTATAAGGAACATAAGCTGAGGTTTGCCTTTTATTTTCATCCCCTGTTTTACTGGGTTATCGGGGGAAATTAGTCGTGCTAGGCCAAAGTGGAAAACTCAGTTGGCGCCTACACAAGTTTTCTACTATTTTGTCCGGAAGATCAATAAGAGGGATCCACCCCTATCTCCGTTCTGGTCGACGTCGAAGGCCTAAGGTTGTCACCGGAGCGACTGAAACTTATGTAACCGAGTAGACAAATTAATTTATAATCTTGCACTTGTTTTTTTTTAACTATCATTTAAATTTTATAACTAAATTTTTATTTGGGCTTGAGCTCAATTTTTAAGGTTACACTAATACTAAACACCTTATGACTAGTCACTACACTTTCCTTGTGTCATCCATTTGTAGATATATCATGTGTAAATGAGCCATCAAAAACTTTTCAACGATACTACATACTCTCAACTGTACAGCTAGAGATCGGTTGCCACCTACAGAATGGTAGATAAACTGCAATAGTATTGAAAATAGTATAAGTGTTGGAAAGATGAGTTAACGTACTTAATGATCCTTAATTCTAAAAAGCAGTTATATCCAAATTATCCTATTGTATAACAGCAAGATAATTGTTCAGTTCACACTGCCAGCGATGTGAGGAATTAGTGTCAAACTCAAAACGTTGACGTATTGCTTTGGTCTGTGAACAGTACAGATATAAATCCTATCAATTAAATGCCACATAATTTAGATCAATACTCCAAATTTCCCATATTTTTTTAGGTAACATGAATGTGATGTCGCGAAGAACTCAATGTCAATCTATCCTTAACTTCTTTTTTTCTCCTTCAATTTTGGTGTCTACACTATCTCATGATAATTATGTTTCATGTCAAAATTTAATTTATACTAATGATGAAATAATCCGAAAGGCGGATTTTGAAACATTTTTATGATAAAATGTTTTAAATATGGGTATAAAAACAAAACTACATTATTGAATTTGATTGAAAATGGCGCAATTTGATTTGTTTCTTTAGAATTAACTATCCTTTATGCATAAACAATAATCTATTTTTAATTGATCACCCTATTGAGGGAAACAAGAGTGCTGGGAAAGTCTTGATCCAAATATAATATCTACTATAATTCAAAATATGCGGAATATACTAAATAAAGTTATAGAAGGAGATGGTTAAATTACCAAATACTGAACTTCATTTCCAATTTTCATTTCTATTTGTAATTTCATGAATTTCTATACAACTAAGTAGTATCGAATGCAAATCTGAATAAATGCATTTGTCTGACCAATACTTGACGAGAATGCTCTCTATTTTGGACAACTTATGATATTTTATAAGCTAAACTTCCAATATTCCTGGCCAGGATAACAGTGACGTCTCCTTCTAATACGTTTTTTTTTAAATAGTGTAACATGTCTATCGACCTGTTTCGATTTTATAGAATAAATTCTTTTAATTACCGCTCGTCGTCTCATTAGCCACTTCCAACTATAGTTCGGTGATCTCAAATTCTTCAACCCTGACCATAAGACAATTGACGTCTGCCAACAGACGCTTCCATTTTTTCAACGCCACTAGGGACCCTTTCGGCTATCGACTCTCTCCGAAGAAAGACCTCATTTTTTTATAGTCTTTATACCTTTCCTAACTTAATAATTTTGCTGTGGTAAGTTCAAAATCATAATTTATAATCAATAAGCTTCTTCTAAAGTACTGTCTGTTATAATTTTTGTATGCATTTCTTATTTTCTTACAGAGATAGAGATAGACGAAATTAAATTTAACAAGTGGTAATAAACTGTTCTTCTCAAGACTTCGTAGATGCAAGACCTACCCACCTTCTTCAGGAAACAACCACTTCATATTCATAAGCTAAGTTCCTAAGTACAAATTCTCCTCAAATTTGTTCATTTCCTGTGGCAGATAAATAATTTCAAATTTGTTTTAAATCCTATTTTCTTTAATTTTTCTAAATCCTCAACTATAAAAGTTGAGGGAGATATCGCCCGAGGTAGAGTTTTAAAATTTTCTTTTTTTAAGTAACTTTATTATTACTTTTATTCAAATTTTACAAGGCGTTTCTACCTTTTCCGCCTTGGTTTTTTTTAAATTAGTATTTTTTATCGACGTCAAAAGGGTAGTGGCGCCTTCAATTTTTACAACCTTCCTGTTATAAACTTGGGGTCGAATCTCTCTTGAGAGGAATCTCTAGCCAGAGCCCTTCAAGCTGGCGCCCCTTACCGTTACAATACCATTCATTATTCTGAATATGAGTGGTGTGAATTTTATATTCGAGCCTTGAGTTAGCAGACTCCCTTGCAAGGAAGGTTGCTGCAGGTGATTTCATCGGGTCAGAACCAACAATTGGATTTTCATTAAGTTTTGCCAAAAAAACTCCAAATAACTGGACCGCAAGCATAGTTTTTGATTTCTGGCACAATCTTCCAAGATTTATTCATTCAAAAACTTTCATACATCCTTCGAAAAATCTATCCAAACAAGTATGGGACTGAAGCAGATATGATCTGTGTTCTCAGGCATTTTAACAGACCACTGTCGTATGAATCATTATACGATGAAGTTGATGAATATGCCTTAGGTATCTGATGTTTGGTTGGGTATCCATCTTGCCCTCAGACCTGTAATATCATTCGTCAAATAAAATGATCGGCTTTGTTAGGAAGTTGAATTTAGTTGGTGAAATATGGATAGGTGTTAGCCACACTCCGGGTCGCAGTGGAGGGTCTACAGCAAGGAAATGCAAAAAGAATAACAAAATGTGTTTCAAAGCAAACAAGCTCTTTTTTTTAGAACATTCAACTCTTAAACAGGGACCGTTTTTGTACTTCCAAAGCGAAGTATCGTTCCACCATTAATTGTTATTTTTGTTGTCAAATAAATTTTTCTGCTTTATTGTTACACCCTGTATAATTATGACTTAGACCATTGTAAAGCATTTTCTACAGGCTTTCTATCGACGTATCACAAGTAGGGGGTTGCCATTTAAATTTTTGTAGGTGGGTAGGTGGGGCATAGGGGGATGATGGGGGTGCTTTCTCTCTGTCATTTTAGTTCCCCCTCTCTATCCTAGGAACTGTTTTGAAATGTTTTTGAAATCTCTTTTCGTTCACGATGTACAGCCCATTGTTAGTTTTAAAATTGGCACCCTGTATGTCGCTTCCAATAACAAAAATCTTTTGTAGTGAAATTTCTCGGTAATTCCGTTTTTCTGTGAATATTTAAATAATATAAAGGTATGGAATGGATGAATGCGAATAATGAAACGAGGTATGAACTTTTCGCAAAAAGGTAAAAATTTCGTATAGATAAATTGAAAAAGTTGCCAGAGAGTAGATATTGAAATTGCTAAATAAATTCCGATGTATGAAAAATGTAATTTAGAAAATGCAAAAAGGAATTTCTCAAAATTGAAGTTAAATTCATGACTAACGATATTTGAAGTTTTGTATTATGATTCACAACCTGGACGATAAACGAAGGGTCAAGGACAAATAACATACATTTGTGTATAATACAAAAATTCGTGAACAAACAGAGAAACGTGGATATTGGAATTACTGGAGAGAACAAATACCGAGACATTCAAAATGTAGGACTTTAGAAAAATGCTGAAGATGAGATCGTCAAATGAAAAACGGGAAAATTGATTGACTAAAAATGGAGACATAGACCTTTGACTTTGGAGGATCAAAAGTGTACTGTGAGCTGATTGCATTATCACAGTATCTGGCAACTGTCCAGCTGACAGTCAGATCACTCGTTGTATACGTTACATAATAAAAGTTTTGAATACTCATTGAGATGTTTAAGTGGAAGAACCCTTATCATAATTACAAACAGAACAAAAAGTCTACCCTTTCTAACATGTATATCGACCTGTTTCGAATTTATAGAATAAATCCTTTTAATTACCGCTCGCCGCCACATTAGCCACTTCCAATTATAGTTCTGTGATCTCAAATTCTCCTACTCCGAACGCTAAGACAATTGACACTTGTCAACGGCATCTTCCTTCCGGTGACACGCAGTTTTTTCCTTTCCGTTTTTGACCGCCTACCGGGAAAGACCATCTTCCGCTATCTTTCATATTTTTTCAAGTACCTAATGAATTTTTCTGTGGTAAGTTCAAAACCATAATTTATAATTAATAAGCTTCTTCTAAACTACTGTCTGATATAATTTTGTGCAAACATTTGCAAGCTTTTTCTGTTGAAGAATAACTTTTTTAACCATGAAATAACATTTTTATAACAGTACGAATCTGTTAACCTATAAAATATTCTTTCGTACCGCCAGTGCCGGTTTCATATATTTCTCAAGCACTATATTTTTTTATATAACTACATGACTTTTTGCTATAATTAGTTTCTTTCAGATCATCAGAATATTTTTTTAATTCAGCCGATAATTGCTCTCTTACTGTTTTAATATGGGATAAAATATGTTGGAGAGCTTTCAGTAAATTGAACATTTTTTAATTTAAAACAACTGCCTCCCTTTTTCAACCTGAAAAGCTGACCAACATAATGTGCCCATTACATTCAAGTTCCATCTGTACTTCTGGGTAAGGACAGCCCCTAGGCTAGGATACAACCCCTAGGCTAGAATACCGCCCCAGGCTAGGATACAAGCCCTAGTCTAGGATACAAGCCCTAGACCAGGATACAGCCCTAGACCCGGACACAGTTGCTAGGATATCGTTCTAATCAATACATCCCCATCTTCCCATCTTCTTCGAGATCTAGTCTCCATCTTCTCAAGACTTCGTAGAGGCAAGACCTACCTACCTTCTTCAACCTTCACCTTTTGCGGAAACAACCACTTCATAAGCTAAGTACCTATAAAAGTACAAATTCTCTTCACATTTGTTCCATTTGCTGTGGCAAAAGAATAAATGAAAATTTGTTTTAAAATCTATAGTTTTCTAAATCCTCAACTATAAAAGTTGAGGGAAATATCATCCGGGGTAAAATTTTCTGTTCTTTTAGTAATTTTTTTATTTGATTTCTTGTTAACTTTTATTTAAATTCTACAAGGCGTTTCTACCTCTCCCGCCTTAGTTTGTTAGTACTTTTTATCGACTTCAAAAAGGTAGTGGCGCCCCAAATTTCTAAAACCTTTCTATTATCCTTTTGCGACATAAACTTGGGGTCGAATCACCTTTGAGAGGAGTCTCTAGCCGGAGCCCTTCAAGCTGGCGCCTCTTACAGTTACAACTTTATAGAAAACAGCCATTGCGATGTATGTTCCGAAAAAAGCAAGCGTTGGTAATTCTTTTGACCTTATTCATGTTTTGTAACCGACTAGCAACTGCAATCTAGAGACACATCTTTTTTTAAATATATTTTTTTTCTCCTTTGATTTCTGCAAACGATACAAATTTGCAAACTATATCGACATATGTTCGGATAGAATGTTTAAGACAGTACAAAATAATTCTGAAAATTTTAATGTGAATTATTAATATTAATTTACGACGTTCCCAAATCTAGTAACGTTCTGTCTTATAGATTTCATATGTAAATAATAGGGGTATTTCTCTGACTACATCAAAAATTGCTGTACTGGGGTGTATAGCTTGATAGATTCAAGTAGAATCAGACTCACTGGAGCCATGTGCCTAAGCAGGAACACATCTAATCCCTGACCAAAAATCCCTCGGAGTCACTAACCAACGAAATATTGAACCTTAGTAGGATGACTCACCAGTCGCTCACTGTACCATAATGGCGTAACGATATTTATTTCACGACACGTGAGCTCATGTGTTGTCACATCGGTGAAATCTGTCGTCATCCTTTGGAATCAGACTAGATATTCTTAGTGTCATCATGAAATGAGACGCTTGTAGCTTTACGAGTTCATCAGAGTTCGAAGAAGATTTATAAAGGTAAAAGTATTATAAATGGACATACCTTTTTCGCCTATGTAGTGAAGTAATTGAGCAATTTGTACTTTTGCGTCCTTTTTACTGACTTCCGAAGCGATAAGATAGTTTTCAAATTTCTGGCGCCATAACCTCCAGTTTTCTGACAAATTGCCAGTAAAATTCATAGGTGTAATTCCTCTGTAGTCTTCCATGTTTTTTTTAATATCTTATTATTTAATAACTTTTTTAATCTATTGACCTTTTTTTATCCTACTGACTGCGCCATATCATATATTTTATGTGTGAAATCAAACCCTTGCTATGTGATTGAGAACTGAACTTTATTTCCAGTTTCAGTCAAGTCCAATGTGTTACTTTTTATAATTAGGCCATAGGCGGCTCGTTAACATTATAATAATGACAGCATATAAAAAATATGAATGTTAATATGTCACATCAGTATCTGCATTTCTGTTAGTTCGCAACGAAGAGAAAAAATTGGTACACAAAATGTCTTATTTTTTGAGCGTGACGTGACATTGCTTGACCAAACGTTTTGTGGTAATAGCCTTAAGAAACACATGCATGCAATTGGCATATGCAGGGATTATTTGACGATTGTGCTTAGTAGAGGAAGAAGCAGCCTCACAGATTATCTTCGAATGCGAAGCACTGGTTCACTGGAGATATTATTTCCTGGGCTCAAGGCAAGATGTCTTCAATAGGGACTTTATGAAAAAAACGGTTAGGCTGGATAGTATAACTGGTCTCTTCAAAATGCCTAAAGGCTGAGTTTCCGAGGATTTAAGACCTTGACTTGCTGTTTTATTGAATAAATCAATCAATCAA
This sequence comes from Lochmaea crataegi, assembly GCA_947563755.1. Lineage (NCBI taxonomy): Eukaryota > Metazoa > Arthropoda > Insecta > Coleoptera > Chrysomelidae > Lochmaea > Lochmaea crataegi. The sequence goes on from OX387435.1 coordinate 14,129,867, forward strand.
GATCGAAACATATTGCGTTCAAAGGGATAATAAATTAATTGTTGCAGCCCTTACTGCATGTAAACTTGAATACTAATTAAAATAAGTGATCCACAACAGATGTCATGTTATATTTTCGTTGTGGAATTACTGGTTTAAGTTGATCATTACAAGGAATACACTAGAACACTCATGGAGGCCAACCAAAAATGAAAATTTGTGGGGGCAAAAGATGTAGAACATGAAACAGATTAAAAGGGCATCAACCCAGTACTATAGTAGAACGGTGAAGCAGAGTCGAGCGCGGTTAGTACTTGGATGGGTGACCACTGAGGAAACACCATACAGCCTGCAGCGAAACACCTTAGATTACTAGGGAGAGTAGCATATCACAGCTCGCAGGTATTATACCAATGAGCATGAGGTATACCTAATGTGGATATGCCGTCTTTTGGATGAGACGTGAAACCAAGGTCCCGAGTTCATGGATGTTGGGCTCGATAAAGATCACTACCACTGGTTGGAACACTATGGGATTCGGCAAAATTTCCGGTTAGGGGTAGAGTGCTCCCGGAGTCGGTTATCAGTGATTAGCCTCAGCTGCAGAAATAGAGCGACGTTAAATAACCCAATAAAAAAACAGATCAAAAAGATAGAGAGTTGAGGTACTACGTGCATGTTCTTGTTCGGAGAATAGCCAGAATAAAAATTGTATATCACGAAAATTTGCCATTCATTTGAAGTGTGTGCTAAATTAGTACTGCCCTCCATTCCTATTCTGGTATAATCAATCGACACGCTATGACCTAGCAGATATACTAGATCTATCTCTGAATTGACTGAAGCTTTGATAAAAATTTTGCCATATTTATGATCAATAAGGATCAACTTGTACAGGGAGGTGAATATACTGGGTTAAATAATTTCTTGCGCAAACCAGATTTTGAATAAATTTGAGCAACAGAACAAAACTCTTAAGTTTTTATTTGAACAGTGATACCAATTATAAAAGTACATCTTTTTGTATTCTACGGCACCTTCGAATCTGTAGTTGAATTTCAATTATAAACTTAAATTCTAAGTTATTTTGTTGATAGTTATTAATTGAAAGGAATTTGAACGATAGAAAAGATATATTATTGATCTTTCCACTTCTGCAAAGGGATAAACAAAATGACATATCAAAGAAATAAAACAACTCATTAATTTGAAAAATTACTTTAATTCAGAAATCGACACCTAGATTACTTATATAGCCGCACAATAAAAGAAAATAAAACATATATGGTCATTAAATTCTTGACGGCAATACCGGAGAAAATGGTTGATACTTATCAAGCTTTCAATTAGCCACAATATGAACTTTGTTCTATAATGCAGCTCATTAATTTCACGCCGAACATTAAGAAGAAGCTGCTGCGTAACATACTAACAATTCCATGGGTTTCGTATTTTCGGTTTGATACTGAGAATTTTTTTCTCATTCTTACACATTTGGGATGATAGCAGTGGCGGCTTCTCCATTAGGTCATTGGGTCAATGACCTCCCATTAAAAAATAATTTAAAAAATAATTAAATAAGCGTCAAAAAATAATAGTTCAATATTATTAAACGCTTTACAAAATTAGAAAAATTAATTTCCACAGAGCAGACCATCCACTAAGAAGCAACAACTACTTCTCGGGCTATATGCCCCGACAGACATTGAATTATTATTTAATTATTTTTTGACGTCTATAGATCACGCTTTACTAATATGACAATTATTTACAGGTAACTGTATTCAAGTAAATAAAATAAGCATTTAAAAAATAAAATATACCTAATATACATATAGTATAGTATTCCTCTTAAATAAAATTTACCTTAAACGTTTCAAGTTCCCCGTGTGAACGTTTTTCAAGACCCCTGTGTGAACGTTATTCCGCATCAAGCATCAAGTACTCGGCGAAAACCAAAATTGGAAAGCGGGCTGGTGGCCACCGTTGACCTCAAGGTGTTACATGAGAACGGAGTTTCTCGAGCGCTGACGATCTTCGCGGCGTGAAACACGCCCGAAGTTCACATGTGATGGGTCAAAAGCCCGGTTTGATATCGACGATGAATCGACTTACATCGGCTGTTTATTACACGCTTAGAAAAGAGATGAGTAGAGAGGTTGACAGGCCGCGCTATATTTTGATTTAAAGGAGAGCATTTGAAGCGAAATAATGAGAATAATGAGCTGTGTTTTGACGTAATAAGTTGTTGCAAATACAAAAGATAGGAAGCTTCACTTAAATTTTAAAAAGATTTAGACTATTTATCATTTAATTTAAGTTTGTCATATTTAATATGTATAGAAATGAATAAAATATGGTTGTTTTTTAAGAGAGCATTATTTTTATATAAAACAAGCGTGGGCCAAAATTTTTTTTGCCTCTGGGGCTTTGGAAATGAACTCCACAATTTTTGCTTTTTTAACGATTTTAACGACTTCTGGGCAGAAATTTAGAGTGGTTTTTCTAAAAATTTACGCCCACGGCGGATAGGCCTCCCGGGGGCTGGTCCGTGGCGTTCCGTATTTTAATATTTTGGTCACATCATCTATGACCCCCCTATCAAATTAACCACCAGCTGCCACTGGATGATAGTGAAGGATTTCAACGATTACTTGTTGGAACAGACCTACGTTCAATACAAACATACTGCACAGTAACAGTAATCTTGTGCTATGCTTTGTGAGATCTCTCCTACTCCTTCACTTGCGCAGCAATCTACGTGTGTAGTTTATGTAAAAGTTTTATCGCCTTGGAGTGATACTGCGGAACTGAATACAACAATAGCTGTCAATAGTAAAGGTCAGTACGAGTTTCGGTATTATGAACATTCTGCACAACATACGGATCAGCTGCCTCCAGCTCTCTAATTAATACCTACCATATTTTTCTCGATTTCTTGGATGAATGACTGGTTTTAAAATAATTCTATATTATTGTCTTGAATGAATGAGCAGCCAGTTGATTAAGTTCGCAATTTAATATTGTATTTTGTGTGTAACGTGAAATTAACCAACTTATTTCTCAAAACCATGAAAATCGCATCGAATTAAACCTTTATTAACAAGTAGTTCAGGTTACGCTTGTTTATTATGTAAAGCTCACTTATCAGTTTACATTTTGTAAAACAGAAACTAACGTTAGTTCATTGTTTAGTACCCATACATTGAATTAAATATACGAAAATGAAACAAAGGAACTGTCATTATTTTGAATGATCTCTCCGATCCGGTGATTTTTTAATGAGAAAGTAACAAAAACTTTAGTCGTCTTTGTGTTAGCAGGAGGTTTAGGCACGATACAACAAACAATTTTGTCTAATGCGTTTATAAATAGCTTGAGTCGGCGCACATATTATAAACTAGTCGATTCACAAAACCTTATAATATGTTCTTTTTTGTTTACCGAGTAACTTGTATTATATCAGGTTAGGTTTGTAGTGAGAAAATGCTTTCAAAACGGCGAACTGGGATCTGATAGTAAAAGGCATTCAGAAAATCAGGACTCCCGAATATCTCGTTAACATGATTATGAAATATATCTCGGAGAGAACAATTAATGTAACGAGAAAGGAAAAGATGCAAATCACCGGAGGAGTTCCACAGGAGTCGGTCCTTGGACCTACCTTGTGGAATATCTCCATAACGGTGTCTTGGAAAGAAAAATTAAGAAAGGGGTCAAATCCTATTAGTAGAATAAGACACAAACTGAGGTTAATCACGAATCAGAAGCGGTTGTGAGCTGGCTAGAAAAAAAAAGACTCGGAATTAGCCTTCCAGAAAACGGAGGCTATAATCCTCAAAGACCCGAGGGACTGGGAGCACATTAATTTCAAAATTATTAACACTGATATTATCCCACAAAAAACAGTAAGGTACCTCGGGATAACATTTGATGATAAACTCAGATTTACTATACATGTAAAAGAGGCCGTAAGAAAAGCAGATGATAGAACCTCGATATTGGAAAAAATCATGCCGAACGTAGGAGGCCCCGGTTTGTTGAAAAGAAGGATACTGCTTGAGACCATTCACTTGGTGCTCTTATATGGGGCACCGATACGGTTCGAAGTACAAAGAAAAAATAATAAGGGCTCAAAGGAAGCCTCTAATAAAGGTTTGTAGTACCTTCAGAACTGTGTCGACAATAGCGCTTTAGGCGATTGCCGGTGCAGTGCCTGTAGACATACAAGCTGAAGAAAGGGCCAGACTATATAGAAAAGGGAATGGGGCCGAAAATGCAGTGAAAAAACAAGAGAGGCAAAGAAGTCTAGACAATTGGCAAAGCCAGTGGGGGCTGGAACAAAGTAAGGCCGTGTGGACCCGGACGCTTAGCCCTGACGTGAATAACTGGTATAAGTGCACTCACAGGCGCACTAACTATTTCTTCACGCAGTTCCTGTCGGGACATGGATCGTTCAGGGCTTATACTTACGGAATAAGGAAGACCGTGGACGATCTGTGTCCCGACTGCGGAGTGGTTAATAACGCAGAACACGCGGTCTTTCAGTGTGTCCAGTACCACCAAGAAAGAAGCCAGATGGAATTGGCTCTAGGCGAGGAATTAGGAAGCTCTTATGAGATTTTTGAGCGTATAATGCTGGACAATGAAAAATTTGAACTATTTCTTGGGGGGGTTACAAATCTCATTAAAAGAAAGGAGGCGAAAGCACGAGATGTTCGCTGAGAACGGTTCCGGGGCGCCAGCCGGAGAAGAGAGATGAGTTTTAGCTGGTAAGCGGTCAAGAGCGGCTCCCCTGTAGAGTGGACGGCTCTATGCCATAGTGGCACAGGGTTTCTAAACGTGATTGGCTGAATCCGCACCCCTGGTATAACTTCCCAGGCGTCTTTTGAAGATTCCCCACCTCACAAAAAAAAAGTTTGTAGTGAGTGGGCTCCCACTGCGACTTGCAAAAGTCTATTGTGGCTCACACTTCTTCATAGTTCACCAAACAAATTCAACTTCTCTACAAAGCCGATTGGTTAATTTGTCGAATCCCAGTCAAACATCAAAAACTCTATTCGGGTCGAGGCGGAACAGGTACAAGTATTAGCTCTGCTGTTTCATTATCTTCCGGAAAAAAATTAAGTGACGAATCTTCTAACAGTCCAAGGCTGTTAGACAGCGTAGATCGTGTCTACTATACTTGATCATTCGATGGGTAACAGTCTTTGAAGAATGTATAAAGGGTTTGGAATGAACTTGTGATGGTAAATTTTAGCAGAGGTCTAAAACTCTTCTTGCGGTCCAGGTATCCAATGTTTGTTTGACAAAACTGATTGAGAGTCCCATACCAGGTCCTGGTCGGATAAAATCACCTGCGACAAACTTCTCTGTGGAAATGTTTGTCTTTTCATTACCATTTAGACCAGAATAGCTGGGAATCGATACCACAGACAGTTTGTTAAGTTTTCTCATTAAGGACAGTATTTTTTGGTAGTTCGATACCAACATGAACGTTACACGGTAAGATCTGAATGACTTTAGATTCATTCAGCTGTCCGAGAAATGTTCAATGTGTGAGATTGATTTTCTACAATCTCTTCATACATGTATGAATGGCATACATTTTCGCCTGAAATACAGTTGTGTAGAATCATTTGCAGGTTAATATTTCCGTCATAGGTCTGCGACCTTGAACACCTGCACCCAAGCCTGTAGGTGTATTGAGTTATTTGTATACCAGCAGCTATCTGATCTATTAAAAAATACATATTTTTTTAAATGAAACTAAGTGTTTCTAATTAATTAGTTTCATTTAAAAAAGTAATATGAGTAGATTCCACAAAGTAAGGGTCCAAACAGTAAATTCAATTAAAAATACATATATTTCTCAGATATAGAAATCACGTCGAATAATTAAGATTCCATAGTCCAGTATGTTTGTAAAAATGTGATAATAATTTCTTCTGTAGTCTGTCCTCGTATTTTCTTCAATGCTCTTTTAAATGAATCAACAAAACGTTGGGCTTGGCCATTAGATTGTGGATGGTATGGAGGAGATCGTATATGTACTGCTGGTGAATTGTGTTCCATTATCAGATACTACAGTTTTTAGTATGCCAAAAGTAGCAAATCAAGAATTCAATTCTTCAATTGTAGAATACGACGTAATAGAATTCATTTTAATAACTTCAGGCCATTCAGCACAAGCACCTACAACTATTAGAAAGTTTAGTCCTTCAACAGGTCCTGCAAAGTCTATATGAATTCTTTCCCAAGGCATTCCCGGAATAGGCCAGTATGCAAGCACCATTTTGGTTGGGAATTTCGAAGCTTGTAAACAATTTACGCATTTATGTACATATTTTTCGATTTCTTTATCTATTCCAGGCCAGTATACGTAATTTCTTGCTAGATCATCCATTCATTCTTTACCTGGATGTTCTTTGTGTTGTTGTTCGAGTATTCTAGCCTGGCATTTTTTGGAATGACTATGCGATGACCAAACAATATACAGTCTTCAAAGTGAATCCATTCGATTTGAGAATTGTTGAAGCTGAAAATCTATGACCTCATTAGGCCATTTATTAGAGACGTAGTATAAAACTTGTTTTAGGGTGACATCTTTTGAAGATTCCGAAGCTACCATTTTGGCTGTGACTGGTAAATGTTCCAAGGCATCGTTTAAAATTTGTTTTACGCTCGTTTCTAAGTGTACTGCTGCTATAACAAACTCTTCATCTGGTTTAGATTTTCGGTCCATTAATCTTGACAGGAAATCTGCTGTGGTTGATGTGTACTGAATCTCAAAATCGTATGATAAAAGCATTAAACCCCATCTTTGAATACGATTGGCTGTGTAAACAGGTGAACCTTTTCTTGACTCAAAAATAGCCAAGAGTGCTTCATGAACGGTTTGTAATGTGAACCTTCTACGAAAAATAAATTTATGGAACTTGGTAACAGCGAATACTAACGCCAGCGCCCCCTTCTCAATTTGACTGTATGATTGTTCTGCTGAAGTGAGTGAACGAGAGGCATGATAAATAGCTTTTTCAGAGCCATAAGGAAATTTATGAAGAATACATGCACCAAGACCATAGGAACTTGAGTCGGTAGCTACAATGATTGGTAAATCTGGTTTGTAGTGCGTCTGAAGACAGAGTTTTCTTGATGTTGTCGAAGGATTTTTGGCATTCAGTTGTCCAACTGAAATTGGTGTTCTTCTTCAACATATTGTCTAACGGTCATCGTAAGTTCTTCAGATTTTTGACAAGTTTTCCGTAATAATTTACTGCTCCTGAGAATGGTCTAAGAGTTGTAATATGAGAAGGTGGTTGCATTTTCTGAATTACTTCAATGCGCGAATTATTCCTTCTTTGCTTAAAATGCTACCTACATATTTGATTTGTTGCATAGAAATTTTGCATTTGTCGGATTAATGTCGTAAGACCATAATTTCAAATTCGTTTAAGTATGGAATAAATATTTGCATCGTGTTCTTCCACTGTTCTTCCTGATATGATAATGTCATCAAGATATGCAACAACCATAACCATGCCGGCGAGCATTGTATCCATGAGTTGTTGGAATGCTCCAGGTGCCGTTTTGACTCCATATGACAGGCGAATAAAATTATACAATCCCTTGTGAGTAGTGATAGTTAAAAGTTTCTTGGATTCATCGTCTACTTCCACTTCAAGGTAGGCATCAGATAAATCTAAGTTACTGAAGATTATACCGTGTGATATTTTAGAAAATATATTTTCAGGAACAGGTAACGGATAATAGTGTGGTTATAGAGATTCGTTCAAACCAGTGGAGTAGTCGGCGCATATTCGTAGTTTTCCCGTAGGCTTCTTAACTACAACAATTGATGCAGCCCAATTAGAAAAATCGACAGGTGTGATTGCTCCTTGTACTTTCAATCGGCATAACTCCTCCTCAACTGCTTGTCTGAGGTTGAATGTTACAAGACGCTTCGGACGAAACACTGGCTTGGAGTCTGGCTTAAGGTAGAGTTTACCTTTATGTCTTGTGCAATGACCCAGTCCTTCTTTAAAAACTTGAACAAAGTTTGTTAATGGGTACTTCGTCTAACTTGAATTGATATATCCAATCCAAACCAATTATATTTAAATTTCTGATTGAAGTGACGTAGCAATTTGCAGTTTGAATAATTGAATCTCTATCCATCCGGACTTGGCATTCAATTTCACCCATGATATCTACTGTTTTTCCACAAGCGATAAATGCAACATTTGACGTATTTGTCAAATTGAAGAGATACTTGTTGACCATTCACAGATACTGTTATGTAAATCAATACGAGGAGTATTGATTTGGTTTACAGAAATTGTCTTTAACTGCTTCTTTTGAAACTTTTTCTCAGTTCTGAGTGGATTTTCTGGTTTTGATTGATTCCTTTTCAAAACATGAACAGTAACCTTCCCTGTGTCCAATTTTGCATGTGTGTTGCGAATATTGGCAACATTTCTGGAAATGCATGCCTTCGCATTGCCAACAAGGTATTCTTGGTTTCTCTTGCTCTGTATGCTTTTTATCTGAAATCTTGTGAACCGTTGGATTGTTTTTGTTTTCGACTAGAGCTGTATCACTTTTAAGATTGGGTATTCTTTGGAATTCGTCCACTAGTGTTTGTAAAGATAAGTCATCCTTTTCTTCGGTAATTTTAGACAGTAACCTTGTAGTAATATCGGAATAACGTGATGATTTTAGACCTATTATAAATATGAGGCATTTAAAGTGATTCTCGCTCAGCCTTTTCAAATCAAAAGCTTAACAATGTTTGTTCACGTAACCTGCGTAAGTAAAAACATCGTCGGTAATATTTTTCTCCTTCTGTAAGCATTCATAGCGTATGCTGAAAATAAATTCTGGTTTTCCAAAAATTATTTCCAAAATCTTTATGGCAGTTTCAAAATTGTTGTCTCGTGGATGTTTTGGAAGAATAAAATTTGTGTAGGTGTTGTTTGTGTCCGAATCACGATTTGCACCCGAGCTAGATAAGTTTGCTGCCAGCATTTCCAAAATTTTCATCTGCTGCGCCAGCATTCTTTTTAATAGTTCTGGTTCCATGATCCTCGTCGCCAAACTGTTAACTACTGTCTGAATATAATTGTTCAACTCGTTAAGTAGGAAAGAATATATTAATTACAAAAGTACAAAAAATGGGAGACAGCTCTCGAAATTATCTTGTCAAAAACTCACTGACATTAATTGTTTACAACAGTCTGAAAGCAGCGATGATGGCTTGCGGGAATCTTACAATATCTCATTACTTATAGCAAAATCTGGAAAACCGCACACCATTGGGAAACAGTTAATTTTACCCGTTGTTGAGAGAGAGGTTTTGAAAACTGTTTTGTACAAATATCTTTTTGACATATTCAAAAGAATTTCTTTGAGTATTGATGAAATTATCTGCAAACAACAACAAATCTTTTTATTCGGGAGTTGCTAATCGGGCGAATTTTTTTTTCGCTCGACCACTAATCGGAAGACTTATTTATGCTTTCAAATTATTTTTTTCTTTTCCGTCATAATTTAAGTAATACTATTTTTCCCGTTTCTTTTTCAATAAAATTTTTAATTTTGCTTTTAATTTCAATAATTCTTTTACTTGATTTTTTACTTCCGGTGTCATTCTTCTTACTTGAAGAAGATGATCGTAGAGTTCTTTACTTGTTTAGTGATTGTGTATTAAATTAATTGTTGAAATAAATAAACTGTTACCATCTTCTGTAACGTTAATTTTAAAGGAGGCCCGGCATTGCTTCTGGAATGTGCTTGACGATCTTGCTCCAGTTCCTTTGGTTTTAAATTTTTTTTCTCAATTAATACACAAATATTTTATTGAATAGTAGCGTAAGTTTGGGTTTTGTTTCCGACATTTTTCTATTGTCACACAATCTGTTTTGTAAAAAACACAGTGTACAAAATTTTAATAATCAATTATTGTTTTTTCCAAATCGCTATACGAATTAAATTTTTCATTTATTTGTAAATTTTCTGTACCATTTACTTCTCTTTCAGTGTCTAATAATTCGTTATTGTTTTCTTCCAGGTCCTTATTATCTTGAATATCATCAATCCCATCCCAGGATGATTTAAATTAAAAACATTTTTGGCTTTGAAATTTACTTTTATGACACCTGTCAATTTCATAAATGACAAACAAACAAACAAAACTCAACCTTACGCTACTATTTCCTCTAACTTACAATTACAAGGGGTCAGCCTTAATTTGATTAAAACAAAGAGTGTAATTTCAGGTTTCCTTGGAAAATTTAAATTTATAAAGCAAAATATTTTTCCAGTTTTCAAACTTGTCACAGGTAGAATGCCTTGATGAGGATATTTAGACACTTAGTTGCCCTGCATGATGACTTGAAAATCAGATTTGAAGATATTCTGTCGATGGAAATACCACCATGGATCATAAATCAACTTGATGAAATGAAAGTGGAGAATGTGATATTACAAGAGAAGCTACTCGAGCTTAGCACTAATGAAGAGCTGAGGGTGAAATTTAAAACAGGGTATCAAACATTTTGGCTGCAAGCAGAAATACGAATATCCTGGACTGTGGGGTATTGCGAGAAAGCTTCTGATAACGTTTTCCTCGTCATATCTTGTCGGAAAAAGTTTTAGTGTCGTTACTAAACTTTTGACAAAAAAAATTAGCAGAATGAATATCACTTTTTTGATTGGCCAGCTTCACTTTTTTGACATCTACTACTCACAGCAGAATCAATTAAATAATTAACCTTATTAACCAATCAATTCTTACTGTTTTTAACTGTTAATTCGTGATTGGAACTCAGCCGCAACGCAAATCTCCATAATTAGATCTAATCTTCACATTTTTGGTCGAGCTTTGGGAAAATGATAGAAATATAAGTCCACCGCAACCAGTAAAATTTTGAAAGTGGTCTATCAGAAAAAAAATTTGGGAACTATTGCACTAGTGGATAAATTGGTACTTTATATGCTTCATAAGTGTGGATATAACTCCAATTATAATGTGATTATGGATAAGAACGACGAAAACTAAACAAAACTTCGCTTCGATATACGAATCCACTAATCTCAAGTTCTTTCTGTGTCCGCATCGCATCCATTTGTCTTTTACAAATGTGATAAAGAAATCACAAAAACAATGCAAAGCAAAAAAATCAACATTTAAACCATTGGCGTACTCAACGACCCATGTGTCATTTCCACTTTTTTGACAAAAATGGAAAAAACTCCAATTTTAAAAACTCCTATTGAAAACCAAGCAAGTAGGTACATAAAATGTGATTTATCAAGAAGTATTAGGCCAATTTTCAAAATCTGAAGACTGTTGTAAAAATAATTGAAAGGGCTTTAAGATGATACCTTACTCAGGTGATACTTACCCCCGCTAGGGGGTGAAAAGAGCGAAGTGAAAAATACCGGAAAAAAGTATCCCCCTTTTATCAAAAATCGATGGGTCTCTGCGTTTGTTTAAAACGTTGATGCAGTTACTGAAAATGGCTCTGTTTCGTTTTCGTCCGGTCACCCTGTATATGTTTTAGTGCGCAGAAAATTCTGAAAACATACTTATCCAGCCTTCTGAAGATGGGCATTTTTTCTGGCAAAAATGATTATTTATCAAGTTTTAATGACCATATTGAATTATTTTCTAGTATCGTACAAAAAAAAACCATAAGTACTTTTATTTACAATAATTTCCGGTGATATGTTTGAATTACGTAGATTTCATGCAAGTGACTCTATTTCTAATTTTACGCAGTTTTATGTAAGTGTGAGTGGATGTTTGTGTGTTTGTGTCAATACAAAATATATAATTTATGTTTACGTAAAATTTTATACATCATATTATATCAGTACAATTTCAGTTTACACAAAAGATAAAATTCTTCAACAACAGTATACTTAAATAGCTAATTTTCAATGTGTGACATCGACATAATATCATTAAAACTTTTGCCTAGTTTATTCAGACAACATTCAGACATAAAAATACAGGTTATAAGTGAAGATCGGTTTTTTGTGTATATAACAGTATATTTCTAATAAAATAACAAACATACAGTTACATGTGTTAGATTCAATCAGAGACAGTAGATGAAGCTATTAAAATAATTTACAATAACTACAATCATATAAACTATTTTAAATGTCTAATCGCTATTGTTGATTGTTTTAAAATTGAGGAAAAATGGATACTCAATTTCAATCGTAACATTCCAATTAACCTTTGCAAATTCAATCCCTTCTCAAATTATCTGGATTGTTTTATCTAATTATGTATTAGAACAGCTTTGAGAGGGAAACGAATCAGATTGTGTTACGTTATGGTCGGTATGTGGGTTATTCCAAGAGATATCATAACATGTTATGAAGAGAATCAGTAGATGTCTTTAAGGTCCATATTTTTAAATTAGCTCGATTTATATAGAGTGTTGAATAACTCGGTTACAAACCAAACATATAATTTTTTTAATGGGAGCTCCTGTATATTATACTTAATTCACATAAAAGTGTCCATACTTGTCAAAGGACTTTGTATAACGTAGTAAAACCTTATATCAAAAGCTTCAAACAAAAATGTGAGTATTCCGAATTCAGTATAATATACAGAGGTTCTCATTTGAAAAATCATGTTTGGTTTGTAACGGAGTGATTAATCACTCTGTATAGTTCGAGATAATTTGAAAATATGCACCTTTAAGACATCTACTGATTTTCTCAATAACATTTGTTGATATATCTTAAAATAACCCACATACCGAGCTTTGTATACTCTGTATACACCAAGTTCTTCTTTCCATTATTACAAGTTAACTTTTAATTGACTATAAAATTTTCAAGTTTTAATGGCACAGAAGAGACAGTTTGAGAAATTGTTATAACCTTACAAATATTTGTAGAATCATTTAAAATAGAGTTGAACTTCAAATTTTTAAAATTCAGAAAATAATCTGGATTTGACATACAAGCTCTTCCCTTTCAACTTCGTATCTAGCGAATGCGCTGGTGCCATTTTCTGGTTTTTATTTTCTTTCTAAATATAGTGGTGAGAAATTCGAAAAGTCTTCTTCATAATGCATCTTGCGTTAGCGTTTGAAGGACATCCAGTATTCTATTTCTAAATTTCCCGTCTGGATGAACCTTTTTTTGTATTTTTATTCATAAAATTGAGTTCACCAATATTTTCTACATAATTAATCATGTCTCACTTTCAGAAATCAAACTTCAAAATTAAACTAATGTCCTCTGTCCCCTTCTAATACTTTTCCCTCCCTCCCTCCTGACTCCACATTTCTAGGTGATTCCAGATGTATATCTATTTTCTGTATGAACCTTCACATATTTGCAAGTACAGATCCCATTTGATAATATTACAAATGAAGGGTTACATTAATAATCGTAGTAAATAACCTTACGTAATTGTGTAGGTGTACTACGAAAAGGTCAAGAATGAATTTTGGAGAAAGTTCTGCGGTAAAAATTCACACTATCATATTCAACTGGTCCCGGGATCTTTGAAAATACCTGATGGCACTTACACGTCTATCAGAAAAGAATCTCTTGAGCCTCCTACACAACATACAAAATTGTTGGTGAGAACGAATTGGTAAGTTGTAATGGGCAAAAGACCATGTTATGTGAGCTGAACGACACGGAGCTCTTTTCCATGCCTTCGGATCGCATGCCCACTAAAACTTCACAGCAGCTGGCCTTCCATCTTTGTAAGAATGGAAGATAAATTGATTCTCCTCACTTGTGGCGGACATATATTATCGTGCCAAAACACCCAAAATGATTATAGCAGTACGTACAAGAAATTTTTAGTTGCCAATTTTTGAGATATTCGACTGTCAAAACGTCATGGGACAACTAGTCTCATTCTATGTATCCGAACTCTAATAATCCCAATAATGTAATTTTATTGACTCAAAAACGCTACATGAAATAGAGTTGCTTGAAAAGTACTCTGGAAAACATTTTAAAAATACTGAAATATTCATCTGAAATAATATTTAATTTTTTACCTTTTTCTTTTGGTACAGTCTCAAAAAACCCTTTGTACATGTGAAAATAATTTCAGAATTAGCATCGTTTGATGTCTTTGTGGCTTCTGAAGTTGTCTTGATCCACAATCAAAAATTAACTTGTAAGCACGGAAGAAAGGGAATTCTTAATGTATTTATAAAAGTAAGGGGTTTGAATTCATATACAAGAAATTGAATTAAGCATTCAAGATTTTTATTTTTGTTTTACGAGAAATGCATGAAAATTCAAACTTATAACTTTGCCAAGTTAATATTTAAGTTCGGTGATAATGAGGTGAGTAGTGGAAAAAGGAAACTTTAGGAACAGTTGAGCATTATACAGGGAGATTCATTAGTGCGGTAAAGTCCAATATCTCATAAATCCTCAGAGATTTTTTAAATAAAATTTCGACTGATTATAGCCAGCCTATAGGCTCATATTTTAGATTTAGTCGCAATTGTACAGCTTATTCCAGAACGCCGTGCCAGATCAAAGATATATTTTTTAAATTAAACACCCTGTATTTTACTTTAAATTTGAATTCTGCTTGACTTAGTTTGCGATGATGTAAGGTTCTAATAGGTTGTACAGTATATATTTCACCAGACCTGCTTCCATACCTAAGTAACCGTATAAAGGGCGAGCCCAAACTCGAATATATTGGTTTCAATATTTTTTAATGGATCACCTTGTATTTTATATCGATAAATGGCAAGTAAAAGTTACTTTACTATACTTCAAATTTGATTGAGTAATCCGTATACCAATACTGAATGGTTTTTGTGATATTTTAATTTTATTATCAAAAATTCTAACAATACAAAATTTATTCACATCAATACTAAATAAACTAAAATTTATACAAAAATCAACGACAAAGTTGTAAAAAGTGGTCGAAGTGACTACCCTCTACATTCTGGACGCAAAACTAACCTGGGATTCACACCTACATGACAAAACCAATAAAAGGAAGATGGCCCCAACGGCTGCCAAACGGGCGATCGGAAACACATGGGGACTAAATCCACGGATCGTTCACTGGTTGTACACAGCTGCGCTGAGCCTTAGTTTGATAACCAAAAACAGATCAGAGGAAAGCCGAACTGGAGCTATCAAAACTTCAGTAGCTTGCCTGCATAACGAGTGCGATGGGATGCGGCAGTAGAAGCCATTCTCAATCTTCCGCCTCTTGCTCTGCATGTTAAGGCGGAAGCGAGAATGGCTGTTTACAGGCTGGAAAGCAATGGGAACTAACTCCCATAGTCATTCCAGAATCACAGATGTTATCACAAACTCGCTTCTTGAAATGAGAAGTGATAACATGCTGGCCAACCATACCATATCCAGCTGAACTGGGATGGGTTAGAAGCATGCAGTCTGGAAGGAAAGTTGGTGTGGTATGCGGACGGATCTAGAACTGACATAGAAACAGGAGTTGGGGTCCATGGTGCCAGACCCAGGAGCAATTTCCACGCATCGTTGGGGAAGTTTGTATTTGTATTCCAGGCAAAAATCTACGCTATAGACACGTGTTTGCAAATGAACATCGAAAGGGGGTATAGAGGCCAAAAGATCCTCATACTCTCAGATAGTCAGGCAGCATGAAGTCCTAAGCATGTCCCCAGATCAGATCTAGACTGGTCTGGGACTGCCTACAAAAACTTTTAACCCTGGCAAACCACAACAGAGTAACTCTTAAGAGGGTCCCGGGTACAAGGGTATTGTAGGCAATGAAAAGGCAAACACTGAAACTGGAATATTTGGAATATTAAAATCTACTTTACGTGGTTGTACATCTCGGAGGATTCAAACGATACATCAGGCGTACTGCAGACACGTACCAAAACAGGATCACAGCAAACTCTTGATCAAAAAACCCTCAGAGACGCTGACTAACGGAATATTAAACCTCATCAGGGGCCAGATAAGGAAAGTGACGGGATTACTCAGCGGTCACTGTACCCTAAGGAAGCACATGCATATAATTGGCATTTATAGGGAGGAACCCACCTGACGGCTGTGCATAGAAGAGGAGGAAACAGCCTCTCACTCATCTCATTGGAGATATAGACTCCTAGGACTAGAGTATCCAAGGGAGGTTTTCTCCAAGAAATACTTAGTGAAAAGTCTGTTGAGCCTGATAAAGGCTACTGGTCTCTTCACATAAACGATATAACCAAGAGCACAGAAATCCTAAAGGCTGAGGTGCCGAGGTCTGTAAGCCTCTGACTGGTGGTGCCGAACTAATCAATCAATTACCCTCTACATCGATGCAGGCTTGAAGACGGTCTTTAAAATCTCTAGGCGTTTGCTTACTAACTTTATGAAAACCTTGCCTCATTCTATATTTCATATCGTGTGATATAGTGACAGGTACCTTGTAAAAAAATCTACCTTATTCAACTCTGGTGAACTTGGTGTCCAGAGAACTGGCCTGCTCGTCCAATCCACTTTTAGGGAAACATATCATTCAATTGACTGAATGAGCGCATTATGGCGAGCAGGAACTTTGTCATGTACTTACCACATCTGTTGACAGGAGAATTGCAAAATAAGTTGATATTTCAGAGCCTATTCACTACCTATCTAATTACCAAGAACGTTAATATGATCCCAAGTTGCAAAATAATGGCCTTATGAAACTAAACTATTTTATAAGTGTTTTCTTATGCCGAATTAAGGAGTATTTTATCACTTAAGGAGTTTGACTGCGACATTTTTGTGTTTGTAGCTAAACGTTTTTATAATCATATCGTATAATTGTCTATACAATTCACCTTATAAAGATAAAACTTGGTTTTGGCTTAAGACCGCTTTAAAAACATTATCAAAAAGTGTTTTAAGTGCTTTATAATGATTATATTGTTTCTGTATAACACCTTTATATTCTGCATTAAAAAATTGTTTTGTAAAAGTTATGTACAAGCTGTATAAAATCTTTGTAAGATGATAAATAAAACAGTTTTATTACGACAAAGCCAAATGCTTTATAAAATACGTATAAAATTGTTTTATGGTTCACCTGTAATGGCGTCGATAACTCCGTTATAAATAGTTTAGATAAATTAGTAGTATTTTGGACAAACTCATTACAGTTTCTGCGCTAAAACTACTAAATAAAATATTTTTATGAGTGCTTACGTTTGAACCCTTAAGAAAAGCCGAAAGAACTAAATGGTCACAAATTTCCGCATAATATAAAATTAACATATCCTTAACCTCAAATAAGTATTATTGCATTTATCATTTATATCATATCCTATAATTCCTGAATATAATATAATATGGATTTATCACCCTGGAAAAAGTTAGGAAGGAGTGGGTATTTCAAAAGAAATGTAAAAAAAGATATCTGCAAATTTTAGAAAATTGTAGGTTTGGTGAACTTTGTGAATCTGACGATGCTTAGTTTTCAAGCTTTATCTAAAAACGATTCAACTTGATGAAACAATTTTCTTTGATGTAGTAGGTATCTATGCAGTATGAAGTGTAGTATCAAATTTAATTGGCATTCTACGTTTATCAAGCAAAAGGCCAGAACTAAATATAAAAAAGGGCAATAACAGTGTCGAAAATGTTTTAGTTAATGAAAATCAGATTGATTCTTATGACGAAAATGTACCAGGTACTAAAATTACTCAGGACGGATTCTGATGATCTTTTATCAGACATGGAAGTTGATGTATCTGCAGACACGGCCGAAGAAGATATCACGATTATTGATTCCGAAATATTTAGAAAAATTTAAATAAAAAAACAGTTGAAGATATGGGCCACGACGTATAATATAAATCACTCAGCATTAAAAGATCTTTTTACTCTCTGGAACAGTGCAATTCCTAACTCACTGCCCCAAGATCCAAGAACTTTTCTCAAGACCCCAAAAACATTAAATCTAATAACATTTGAAAATGGAAAATATAGGCACAATTTGCAGGTTATGTTTCGAAAAGGAGATAAATGCAGCACAAAAGAACTGATATGTTGTAAAGTGCAGCTTCGAGACACTCTATGAGTTCTATGACACTATTCTGTTATTTCTGATTCTTCATCCTTATATCTCTGTTTCTGTTGCTTCGTATACGATAGTCGCCGAATACCGATTTAAAAGATTGCCACACGTAGCAAAACTTGAGGGGAATCCAATGCATGTGCCGTATCAATATATCAATATCACTAATTAAATTGCCTAGAAATAACACCACCAAGAACGGCAACAATTATTTGGTTTAAAATTTTAATATGGCTCAATTTAATGGGTCAATAATTATTTTATATTTTATAATGAGTCACTATAATAAATTAAACTGAGCAATCAATAGAGTTGCAGTTTGAAATTTACCAGATATACATAATTCCAAAAGTTTTACGTATCACTGTAATAGGTAGTATAGCGAAACACAAATCATAGAAGCAAAAATATAATAAATTTGACAACCTCTGAAATGAATAAAATCTCGGACTACAGTTGTTTGACAAATAGTTTTATAGTGCCACTAAAAACAAGTTCTATAGAGTTTCTTATAAATTTAAAACATTGTTTAATGTTTTTATTGACACATAATTATTGTATTAGTTAACGCCATGTTTATTTGCGGGGTTAAGCGTTTGTCGGTGGCCGTCATTGTTGTAAAAAAATATTTTCGGACACAAAAGTACACAATACACATACACTTTTTAGAGAGATATATGGTATTATATTTGATTTATTGAACTAATATATGACTGAAAAGGTACTTCCGATCAAAAATAATACATTTGAATGATATTACACATTTTAATATTTTCATCAGATCGGCTAATAAATGGCTAAGTTAAGGCGCTTCTATTTTTTAGTAAATATATATATATATATATATGTATATTTTATCAGAAAAATTCGCCGCACAGAAAAATTAGTGGTGCAAAATAAATAAATTTAATAATATACCTTCCATATTTTTGTTATTATACATTTTTTAAGATGGCGATTCTTTTATAATTCCATCTTTTCGAATCATGACAAGCAAGGCGCGGCGACAATTATATCAACGTTATTCGATATTTTTGTTGTAAGTTGCCTCTCAAAAGAATAAAATAATCGTATAAAATTTAACTTATATCTAGAGGGCGCTGAACAGACAGCGTTTTATCAATCTTATGAAATATTTTTTAAAGTAGTATAAACTATTATTGAAATGGTTTTAAACCGCTCTATACGATCTAATATAATTTATTATAAAGGTTGTAAAGCGCACATTTGGACAGATTATAATATTAATCTAAAAAACATACTTATAAAATAGTTTTTTAACTATCATATAAATATCATATATTGAGATGATATAAGCAGGATATAAGCATATATTAAAGAACTGAAAGATTTTATAATTTGGGCCTTTTTTGGTTGTATACATATTATATTAGATCTGTAAAGAGCATTATAGGATGATCGTAGTTCTATTAGATATGTTGTATATCATTTTACAGAGCCCCAATAAAACTGATTTTGCTACTTGGGATGTGGTTCTAATTTAACTATTTAGAAAAAGTACATAAGAAATTTGTACATACACTTGTGGTACTTTTAAAACGTTCCTCAGATATGGAAGCAGGTCTAGTGAATTATGACACTAGACGACCATCTCAGGCGTATGGTTGTGAAAGATTAATTTTAAATTGTGCAGTCTGAAGTGTACGATTTTCAGAAACAAGTGGTCAGATCTTTTTATATCCACTGTATAACCTATTACAGCCTGATATCATCGCAAACAGAATTCAAATTTAAAGTAAAATACAGGGTGTTTCATTTAAAACAATGTACCTTCGATCTAGCATGGCGTTTTGGAACACGATGTACAATTGCGATTAATTTCAAAATATGAGCTTTTATAGGCTGGCTACAAACAATTATCCTTGAGGACTTACAAGATATTGGACTTTATCGCACTATCGCACCCTGTTTGCAAAAATGAACTTGAAATACTTCATCTACTTGCCTCGTTCCAGATTTAATTTGACTCATATACCGTAAAGTGCAAAAAATGTATAATGATGATTCATAAGCTATTGTGCACATATTTTTATAACTATATGACGTTCGTTTGACAATAATTACATATATACAGTTCGATTCAGACTTATTTATGAAGAGAGAATCGTGGACGATTAGAAACTTTTTTCAACAAAGATTTTTTTAAATTATTAAACATTTCTTGGTGATTTTTATGAAACAAAGTATGACATTCAAATTCAAGAGAACCAACGTGTGCATCTGTCAAATTACTAGCACTGTTCACAGAAATGATAACCCAATCTATCCTCAATAAGTCGCAAATATGAAATGAGGAATGGATTTACAGAATCGGACTTATACATTTTTTTCTGTACCGATGCAGTTGAGCTTGTTGCAAGGGAAACCTATTTTAGCAAAATTTAAACTAATATGCCCTTTTGGTTGGTGAGCTATCCATAATACATCAGTAAAAACAAAATTGGATTCGCGGAATATAATTTTTAAGAATTTGTTACGACTCTTGAAGTGAAAAGGTTTGTTTGACGTTTATAAGATGAATTAGCAAATTGGCCAGTTCACAATGCCAGTTTTAAGCAAAGGAGACATAATATCAACTAATTGTGAAAAGTTTTATTAGGCTGCTAGAAATATTGTGAAAGAATTTTCTCAAAAAAATGTATTCATTAGAATTGTAGCAAAAATGAAAACATGGCAAAAATAGCTATAGTCCGGGGAAGTAGAGTCGAAAAATCTACCTAACATATAATTTTTCCGAGATGGAATATTATGTTTGTGATCGAAAGCATATTATCGACCCCTTACCATTTACCTAAATTTTCGGATAAATTCCTCTGGAGCTTGTGACGCAGTTTGCCAGCACAACGAGGAGCACTCTAAATTAGAGTCCTTCACACTAATGTCTTTTTCAGCACAAAAAAATTGTAGCTATCAAAATTGGAGCAAATCGTATGCCCTATCACATGATAAAAGGGTATATCAGTTCAAATGAAACTAAAACAGTTTTAATTTGTAACGTTCGGATCTGTAAATTCATTTCCCATTTAATCTTGTTGTCTTATTGAGGATATTATGTTGGATTATTTTTGCTGTAAAACAAAATGAATGGCTCAAAAAATACAAGAGTAATTTTGAATTAAAAAATGTACTCGTTTATTTCAGGCAACAGTGTAATTATAATTTCAATCTCCATGGAGAAGCATATTTGACTGTGCCTCAAGAAGTCATAAATGCTCACAGCCTCTTGAATTTAAATTTATTTTTCATATAATATATAGAATACAAAAATGTGATATACAAGGTATTACTACTGTGAAGTTGACTATCACATACAATGATTATTATATTGAATGAAATATTTTATACAATATGTCTCGGTAAGTTGGAACCCTATGAGAAACTCTTTTATTATTAATTTTAGGAAAAAAACTTATTCTTTATAGAAAGTTCTGCTTGTTCTGAAATCTTAAATACAATCATCAGATATCAAATTTTTTCAGTATTAAACGGGGTTTGTCAAAAAATATTAATTTTACTCAGGAGAAAACTACCTTTAAATTTGACAATATCGAAAAATGTTATGAGAAAAAGTTTGTCAAAGCTGAAAATTACGTTTAAATTTGCAATTACATCTCTTTAGATTAAAAAAATAGGTTTTGTGCTTGTTTCCATTATCGCCTAGTGGGCCCATATGGGCCCAGCAGAAGCATCTTGAAACGGCCCTTTCTGGTAAACTTTTTGTTCCAAGTAGCCTCAGAGGAAGTAATCAAGGGGGTAAGGTCAGGAGCTACTGTCAAACATTTTTTGCTATCAAACATTAATTAGTTTGTCAGCACATCCTAGATTACACGTAACTACAGTTAAATTTGCATTGATATTGTACCTAGAAATACCTTTAAAAAATCAATTTTTTCGATGTAAATGGATGTAATTGCATATTTGAAAGTATTTTTCAGAACTGATCAACATTTTTCGATATTTTTTGAGAAACCTCGTATAATACTGAAAAAATTTGATATCTGATGATTGTATTTCAGAACATGAAGAACTTTTTATGAGTAATAAGTTTTTATCCTAAAATTAATAATAAAAAAGTTTCCCATTTGGTTCCAACTTACTGAGACATTGTACTCATATAAATATTATAGCAATGATACCAGTCTTACAAATCACCAGATTTGCATCATAGGGATTATCGATTAAAAAAATTGATAGAAATGAATAGGTAAGTAACTGAGACATTTCATGATCTAAGATTTCAGCAGAGATATCCATTTACATGTTAGCCAACATTGGAGAATGAACATTCTTCATATATTTATTTACGGTAGATTGCACATCTTTGTCATATTTTTCACTTTAGAAATTTAGTTTATGAAATTCTGACAACTATGTGAAAATTGAATAGTAAATGATTAGAGATATTCACTTTGTCTTATTTCAAGATTTTTTTGTGTTTCACCAATATAATTTGCTTCACAATAAGTATATTTATTATTTTATATACACTGGATTTTTGTAAAAGCGGAATCCTGAAATAAAAAAAGTGAACATCTTGGTTGCTTCATCTGAACATCTGAACATCCAGGTGAGACAAATTATACAAAACACTCAATTGAATCAAATTATCACCCCACACTGGATAATTCCAAATTCCACACAGTTGTCCAAATTATCACAGAAAAAATCGTTAGTCATTAGATATTATAAAATAATATTCAACATACCTTAATAACGGAACGGATACATACTCTCCATTCTTGATTATTATGTAGTATTTTGGATATCATATACAGATACATTCAAACACAAACGGAACATAGGGATTTTAAGCATTGTATCAGAACTGCGTTGAACTAGTCGACCAACATCCAGCTTCAACAGATTAAAAACACGATTATTACAATCGTTTATTTGGACATCTATAACATATCGTACAATTCCCACCACTCCGTATTCTCAACTGAGGGCGGTCCTTAATTAGCGTCAGACAGTCACTTAAACCGCAGTTGGTAGGTAGAGTACAATTTACAGAATATTATTTTGTTTTATTTACGAATTTATTTTTATTTTAAAAGCCGTTATTGCCAAAAGAAATCAAAACATATTATCTTAACTCGAAACATTAATTGTTAAAGAGAATTTAACAATTAATTTTCGATTTTAACAACATAAAACGTAAGCATATTGTTTCAATATGTAGCGACGTTTACTACCCCCATCAAATAATTATTCAATACTAAATCGCAGTTCGCAGGAGAATGGGCGGGGTTTCTTACACTGGTTCCGAATCCAGCTGTCCAGATCAATACTTGATATTTATTGAAGTGAACTTATAGAAATGTTTTGTTGGTGGACTATTTAGATCGGACAATACATTAAATCCCTATGTTCCGTTTGTGTTTGAATGTATCTTTATAATTTTACATATTATAAGTGTCTGATATCGTAGGAATGGAATATCTCAATATAACATATCGTAGGTTACATATTAAAGGAGGTGTCTTAGTTACTTGTTCATTTAGATACATCAATTTCGATGATTCGTACTCCTGACGATGCAAGTCCTGTAACATCGGTCGAGTAATATGAGTAGGGTCCAAGTAGTAAATTCAATGATACCTATAATGTAATATTTCTGTCATATAATTTCATAATAACTCGTTTTATTTAATGAATATCATCTAATTAATAGACAAATTATACCATACGGTTATAGAAAATTGTCATCCTAGAACAAATTTATCAAGTATTGGGAATTATCAATTTTCTGGAAACAAAAATCACCTATTTAATATTTTAAACAGTCACTAAGAACAATCGAAAAAGACAGTAAGACTTGTACACTTTTCTAAGGGAAAAAAGCAATGGTTGGTATTAATTTTAAGTCTTAGCTGGGAAATTTTGAGATGTTACAACCTCGCAATCATTACGCACACTGGGGTCCCATCTATATGGGCGAGGAATGGGCGTGTGCGAACAATTCTTCTCTCTCTTTCAAGTAGTGTTGTTCATATTATCCTTGTCGTACTTGTGTAAATAGTATATCGAGATAAGATTTTTCGCAATCTGTATAAGCAACTGCAAGGCATACTGCACACCCCATGAATATTGCACAATAGACGAGCAACTGATGAGTTATCGTGGCCGCTGTAGCTTCCGCATCTATAAAGCCAGCAAACCCGATAAATACGGCTTGAGAATACGAATGCTAAATGATGCATGTTGAATATTATTCCTTTTGTGGGCAAAGTGAGCTGCGAAAATAATGAAAGTGTGCCAACCTATTATGCTAGAAAATTGTCCAAACCCATACACAATACGAATCGCAACCTAACTTTCGATAATTCTTTCACTTCGATTCCATTGGCTAATCTTCTATCTGAGCAATATAAGCTAACAATGGTAGGAACTTTGCGGGAAAACAAAAAAGAAATTCCGCCTAGTTTCTTTGCAAAAAAGGAAGTAGGGTCGTCGTTATTCGCTTTCGATGATAACAAAATCACCTAGGCAAAATAAAAACGTGTTTCTAATTTCCACCTTAAACTATACGATTCCATTGATCACGAGACAAATAAACCAACTATAATTGAGACATACAACGCAACCAAACGTGGTACAGACACCTTCGATCAGTTGTGCCATTCATATACCACAGCATGAAAAACAAATAGATGGCCTAAGCGAGTGTTTTATGGTATGCTTGATGGAAGTGGTATCAATTCGATGATTTTGCTTATCTTTGCTAAGGGAGATTGGACAGAAAAAAAATCGGACACGCAGGAATTTCCTAAAACAGCTGGGAATGTCCTTGTTAATACCATTTCTCAGAAAACGACTACGGTTGCCAACGCTTAAAAGATCACTGCGTCAAAAGATAATGGAATTTTTGAATGAGCCTGTGCCAGATCCTCTACCAAATGACGAAAATTTCGTTGTAGTTTTGGCTATAGGAAAAAAGACAGAAAAACAAATATGCATGAAGCGTGTGCCATAAATCGTTTTGCAATGAACACAGGGCAGGAGCTGTGAGACTGATTTATTAGACTGACTAAGAAAAACTTGAGCAATTATAATTTTTTCAATTGCACAATAAAAAATAATGACATTTAGTTAAAACGTTTTGTATTCTTAGAATTCGAAAATTTTAGTGTGCAGTAGCATGGTTGAAATAAACAGTGATAATGATCTGATGAATGTTGTGGAAATAATGTAAAACTATTGAATAAAAAAATTGCCATATTCATTTTGTATACAAATGCATTTCGCTCTCTCGTATTTCCATAGCTACGTCAAACTGGGTCGTTAAGAGATAGTAAATCTCCTCATTTTCAATTTTATGTATTTCTAATTATGTTTACGTTGACTTGACCATTATTTGTTGTACTCCTATGGGCCTTCAATAGAAAATTGGTTGAGGAAGTGGAGAAGAATCCAGAGCTAAATAATTGTACCCTTCAGGTTTATTCAAAAAGGAATACTACTGGAAAGGCATGGAACAATATGGCCGTAGAAGTCGAGTTGTCCCTTAATACGCACCTAGTATAAATATTCAGAAACAAAAAAATGGTTCAAAAAAGTTCTCCGTTTATAAACTTTTTATTTCCACTTTTTATGAACAATTCAATCCATTAAAAAATAAAAAATCCTTATATGGGTGTTTTCCATTTCTAAATTACATGGTGTTAGTGAAAAGAGGAGAAATCTTAATTTTATAATTTCACGAACGGGGATATTTCCCAAAAATTGCGAAGATTAGATTTTGGAAGTGTATGTTTTCATTTCTTCAATTACCATAGTTGGGAAGGAGAACGGAACTATCCCTCAGACCTCTAATCCCGTGAGCACGTGCAAGAAACAAGGACTGAAGTGTAGCCAGCATAGCAATCACCCAGAACAAAATAGACTGGGTGATTGCCTCGGTTAAGCCATGGAAAGCTCCTGGACCAGCCCAGGAAAAGATTGGTTCCAGCCAAAGTCATTCAGACCAATAACTCTGTCTCGTTTTATGTTGAAAATGATGGAGAAACTTATTGATACGCTTGCTAGAGTAAACTTTCTAATTAAAAGACCTAAATTATAACAAACATGCCTACAAATAATAAAATCTGTATAACAGTCTTACACCAACTGGTGTCGAGAATAGAAAACAAGACGACAACACATGTTGGCTGAGATAATGTAACAGCCTCTGAATGAAAATGATGTGGAAATGTTGTAGAAAGGAGCGCTCAAGATTGAATTCTGCAAAATCTGCTCTCACTCTCTTATCAGATGGAGAAAGCTTGAAAAATTGAATCTGCCGAACCTCTTGAACGTGCAGCTGTGTCTAAATAAGGAGGTTTAGGGCTTGCATATGATTCGTAATTCTAAGCTAACTCTGGAATTCACACCTGATGGATAACGAACAGATGAAAGATGGTCCCAATGGCTGACAAACGAGCGATAGGAAAGACAATGGGATTAAATCCACGGATCGTTCACTGGCTGTACATAACTGTGGTGAGACCCATGGTTACACCTATGGAGCCTTAGTTTTGTGGCCAAAAGCAGATCCAAGGAGAGCCGATCTAGAGCTTTTAAAATTTCAGTGGCTGAATTATTATTGGCAGCTGTGAAAAAACCATCAAGGAGCGGCAACATGTTAGCCATAATCAATGGCAACCAATCATACAAAATTCAGCTAAACTGGAATGGACTGGAAACATGCAGTCAGAATTGAATGTTATTGTGGTGCACTCACCTATTTAAAACTGATCGATTGCTAGGAGTTGGAGTCCATGCTGCTGCTGCTAGGCCCAACTGCAATGTTTATGGATCTTTGGACATGTTTGGAAAGTAACATAGAACAAAGGTATTCAGGCCAAAAGATCCTTATTCTATTCGATAGTCAGTTTTGGAATCCTTAGCATGCCTCCAGATCTGATCCAGATTCTTAACTCTAGGAAACCACACTAGGATAACACTTAAGTGGGTAACGGGCAAAGAGGTATTGTGGGTAATTAAACGGTAGATATTTTATTAAAGAAAAGGTCTGAAACGGCATTTACTGGTCATTTGGTCCATCAAACTGCAGTAAAATATCGGTGGATTTGAACAAAACATTAGAAGTAGTGGAGCCACATGCCAAAGCAGGAATACAGTCAAGTCCTCGTCAAAATCCTTCAGTGTCGCTGACTAATAAAATATTAAATCTAAGTAGGGATCAAATAAGGTAAGAGAGATTATTCATCGGTCAATGCACCCTGAAGAAGAAGAAGAGGGGGAAGCAGCCTCAAACATCATTTTCAAGTGCAAATCCCTGACGCATTGGTGATATACTTAAGCATCTGAGACTGAGAGCCCAAGGGAGATTTTCTTCAAAAAGAATCTAGTGAAAAGACTGTTAGGCCTGATGAGGAAAACTAGTTTCCTCATGAAAATGCTGAGGTACTAATGACTCGAAGTGTTTGCCTGGACAGGCCATACTGTCTAAACAATTTAATTGAATATCATGATTCTTATGTGAATGCACATTTGGTGAAAATTACTCAATTAGTAGTTGAGAAATTTCGACAAACATGTTTTTCAAACGGATTATTGTTAGTTGAAGTTAGTATCATATTTTCACCTCAAAATTTGATGGAAGTTTTTCGTGAGACAATAGTTTTGTCATAAAAAAATTGCCTCAACTTTCAAGTTTATATTTTATTTTGAATACTCCCAATAGTTTTCGAGAGAGTACCTATTCGAGAGAAACAAAACCCATTTTTTCTACAGTCGCGCGTAAAATGACTAATTACTATATTCAAATGAAATCGTAAAGTCGACAAATGCAGAGGATTGTTACTTTACGCTCTAGCGCAAAAAAGGAATCTTTCTCGCTCGCCTATTTAATCAAACCACGCCCTCCGAATTAACTCAATTGGTGAATATTTATGGAACCGCCCTTCTGACTTCTGACCTGACTTCGCAAGCGCGAGCCTGTGTTCTTTCGTCTCACTTCGACTATTGACTGATATTCTGATTCGAATTCTGACAAGTCTGAACAAGTCAGTAGTAGGGATGTGAGATTAATGGAAAAGAATCGATTGAATAAAAATCGATTTTTCTTTATTCAAAATTAATGGATTTGTCAAAAATTTTCAATTATTGTCAAAAACTGTTAGAAATGGTGAATAATTGTCAATAATAATTGTTAAATTTTTTTAAAAATTGTCAATAATTGTTGAAATTTTTGAAAAATTGTCAATAATTGTTGAAATTTTTGAAAAATTGTCAAAATTTTTGAAAAAATGTCAAAAATTGTCAAAATCGACCAATAATTGTCAAAAACTATTAAAAATTGTCAAAAATGGACAATTATTGTTGAAAATTGTCAAAATTTTGAAAACTAGTTGATAGTTGTCAAAAATTGTAAAAATTTTTGAAATATGGTCAAAAATGGTCAATAATTGTTAAAAATGGTCAAAAATTTGGAAAAATGATCCATAATTGACAATTGTCAATAATTATCAAAAACGGACTATGACTTTGAAAAATATTCTAAAATTTTGAAAAATTGTCAAAAATTGTCAAAAATTGTCAAAAACTATCAAAAATGGTTAAAAATTGTCAATTATTGTTAAAAACTGTTAAAAGTGGACAATTATTGTCAAAAATGGTTAAAAATTGTCATCATTTTGAAAAATGGTCAAAAATTATCAAAAATTAGGTAAAATGGTCACTAATTTTGAAAAACAGTCAAAATGGTCAATAATTGTCAAAAATGGTCAATAATTGTCAAAATTTTGAGAAATGGTCAATAATCGTCAAAAGTTGTCAAAAGTTTGAAAAATAGTCAATAAATATTACGAGCCGTTTCCGGAAGTTGATTTAAAGACGTAATTTATAAAATCGATTATTTTTTAACATCCCTAGTCAGTAGATCTTTTTAAGGTTAATCATGATGAATAGCGAAAATGACGATTATTTTAGCACTCCTATTATAACCTAAGATAATATAAAAAACTGTTTTAATTATTAAAAGGGCGACTGTAGAAAAAATTATGTGTGTTTTTCGAGCGTAAAGTAAAAATGCCACTTTCGAAAGACGGCAATCTGTTACTTTACGCTCTAAATACACAAATAACTATTTTATTTTTACTAAATGGTTTACAACTCATGAAATTTCTTAGAGCGGGTCTTCAGTTTATGTATATGGATCCAAATCGAACGACACCTTGATCATAATTTTTGGTGACGCTGGTCCAAAAATTTGTACCAATGGTGGAATATTCACTGGAATATCAAAATATCAACCTTTCCGAAATTGACACGTTTTAGAACTCACTTAAATACCTATTAACATGAACTACTTTACGTAAAATATAAAAAGAACGAAAAACTATGCGAAAGTCGAATCAGACCATTATCGTTTGTACGGTTAAATATTAGTACGTCGTTTATTGGTAGCATTACATATATGCGATGCTATGATGATATGAATGTCTCCCAATGCATGCATATTGAAGTTCCGTAAATTTTCCGGTTAAGCGAAATATATGGAAACGGAATGGTAGTTTGGTGTTCATTTTAAATAAAAAAGTATCCAAAAAGTACTGCATGAACGAGAGCACTAAGGGCGTTAGATTTGTATACATTGCAAAAAAAACTATTTATCATTTATTAATGCTACAAGTGTTGAGAGAGGTATCTCGTTAGGTGAATGTGGCAATTGCGAACAAATAAAATCACCTTTTTAATAATTAATATTATAAATTTTTTGTCAGGGCAAATAGTAGTAACCACGAGTCTGTAACAGAATAATTAAAGTTCTCATCACTTATTACATATTACAGGCACGTATTATTAACCCTCCAGAGTTCGGGCGCGGACTATCACTCCGCATGCAACAAGTATTAGCCATTATTTGGCAATCCCTACTCCTTATGACTTACCGCTCCCAGTACCTCTCGGGAAACAGTATCTTATTGCCAGTGCCAAACATCAAGTTAGTGGGTGCATATTTGTGTGATTGTTTATTAATTGCGGAGTGAGAGTCCGCAGTGACCACTGGAGTTTGTAATATAGTCTTATTTTGAAGTTGATTCGAATATAAACATAGGTAAGTTTTTTAGAAATTTTAACATACTAAATGATTTTTAAAATTTTCAGTTTTAATGGCAGAGTATGAGAAAGAGCAGTTAATGGAAGAGTGTTTAGAATCTGCCCAGAACGATAAACCTGTTGTTTTTGATGATGAGCCAGAAGAAAATGAAGATGATAAAGGAACTAAAGAAGATTTGGATACAGATACGGAGCAAGAGATTTCTGACGACGAGTATGAAACAGATGAGCCATCATTATATTTTTTGGGAACAGATAACATTATTAAATGGGAAAAACATGTACCACCCCAAAATGTTAGAACCCGGTCAGATAATATTGTAACCCATCTGCCTGGCCCAAAAGCTTCCACAAGAGGTAGGATAAATTCAATTGATATATGGAGATATTTCTTTCGAGATGACATGTTGGATGTTATTGTTGAAAATACCAACAAAAGAATTGAATTAGCTAGAGACAGTTATTGTCGTAATCGCGATGCCCCATGCACCAATATTGTGGAGCTGAAAGCACTAATTGGACTAATTTATCTTGCTGGAGTTGAAAAATTTGCTGGCACGAATTTGGAAGAGCTATGGAAAACGAATGGAACCGGTGTGGAAATTTTCAGATTAACACTTTCAATCTAAAGATTTAAATGTCTCCTAAGTCATGTCAGATTTTATGACGCTGAAACTCGTGAAGAACGAAAATTAGTTGATAAGATGGCACCTATTCGACAAATTTTTGATACTTTTGTTAATAAATGCAAGGATGTATATACGTCATCTGAGTATGTTACAGTGGACGAGAAACTGGAAGCGTTTAGGGGACCTGCAATATATCCCAGGCAAGCCCAATAAATACGGGATAAAAATATTTGCCCTTTGTGACTCCTAAACTTATTATACATGTAATTTAGAAGTTTATGTTGGGAAACAACCACCGGGACCATTTGAAATTGATAACTTCCCTTGCAAAGTAGTAGGAAGGCTGTCAGGACCCATTCGGGGAACTGGTAGAAATATTACCATTGATAACTGGTTTACAAGTATATACATTCCAAAGCAAAAAAAAATGTTTTACTGGTCTCAAGTATGCACTATGATGATGATTTGGATAAAGAAACGGGTAAACCAGAAATGATTATGATTATAACGCAACAAAAGGTGGAGTGGACATGGTAGACAAACTTTGTTCCGTCTATAACTTTGCCAGAAGTACACAAAGATGGCCC
This sequence comes from Lochmaea crataegi, assembly GCA_947563755.1. Taxonomy (NCBI): domain Eukaryota; kingdom Metazoa; phylum Arthropoda; class Insecta; order Coleoptera; family Chrysomelidae; genus Lochmaea; species Lochmaea crataegi. Next base: position 14,161,210 of record OX387435.1, read on the forward strand.
ATGGTAATTGTCTACTCGATGCTGAATGTAGGTGGTATAAACTCATATGCTATTTTCAATTCAAATAACTTCCAAAGTGAAGCCCCATAAAAGAATTTATAGAAAAAATAGCGTTTTCACTAGTTTCCCAACAAATGAGAACTCGCATAACGATTAGCAACATTCCGAATACTCCGGAACGACGAGGAAGATGTGCCAAGTGCGACCGAAAGGAAAACCGACCAACTAGATATTATTGTATCAAATGTAATATTTCTGTAGTTTTGTAGTCTCTAAATTTTCTTTTCTTTGACATGCGGAGTGTAAGTCCGCAGCGACCACTCGTGTTTCAATATAAAACGCGACTCCAGTAGGGTTGAGGGTGCCTGAAACCAAAACGGAATACAGTTTTTGGGTATAAAATTTTCACTAGAAACTTCACGGAAACGGAGACATGCTGGAATAGTCAAGTGATTGATTTTGGCCGACTCTTCCGATTCAATGTACCACTTCTCTATTTTTGTAAAGTGTACCTATACCAGTTAATGGACTTGTTGGAGTTCTGGAGAGTTCAAGATGTGATATTTTTCACCGTCTCTTGATTGATCTTTATAGCTGGATAGCATACAATATATATGAATCCATGACATTCGTAACGCGACAATTCGTAAACCCATGAATGGTAATGGACAATTCGTGACGCCGATAATTTACTTCGTAACATCGACAGTTCGTAACCACAGCTCTTCGAAACGGTATAATTCGTAACGCCAACATTTTTTTTCCGCAAGTTAAGATAAAAAAATGCATTTTGAAAACTTTCTATACTCTCCTGCACTAAAAATAGTGGTACTATGCTGGCAATAAACAAAAAGTTCAAACGACTGAATGTTAAGTTGGATTTGAAACTGGTAGATTGAGGTAAAACGTAGGAAAATCTATTCTGGTCTTAACAACTTTTCAAAACAAGAAACTTTGGAAGTTTATAAAAACATGTATGTGCAACTTACAAGGAAAATTACAGACTGCAACAGACTCATGTCAGTCAGTTTTGTGGTGAAATTTACTTAACAATGGAAAAGGTGAATTTTCATGGTTCATCTCACATAATATAATAGTCAATGTGTGAGCAGATGAGCGCTTTAGATATGCATTAACACGTTAAAATGCGATTTCTACAATTTTATAATGAAAATCAGGAAATATTTGGAGACGATAGGGAAGTTTCCAATTTTTTTCGATCAATAATAGTCTGCAAGTTTAGTCTGGAAAACTGAATCCCTAATTTTTTTTAAAGTTACAAATAACTTGGTAAGCATAGTGTCGCGCTATTTGAAATTACTAAAAACGACTTAATAAATGTTGCTGTGGAAAAAGGTACACGGATACACGTTTTCAACTAAAACAATAAGTGCTGAAGAGTTGGCAACTGACATTGCTAATGCAGTTAATACTGGTACAGTGGAAACTATGTCAGTTGCTTACGTTGCAGGCTTCATCATAAAAAAAATTTAAAAGTGGTAGATTGTGAGGCTTGTTCCCATATTTTATTGTCAGGCAAAAAAGTTTAAAATTTTTTGCATGCTCAGTACTTAAGTACTTTCTATTTACTATGTGGTATATGGAAGGTTAATTTTTAAAAATCCCCACGGTGATCTAATTATATAAATTATGTTTTCTACAGTCGCGCGTAAAATGACTGATTGCTATATTCAAATGAAATCGTAAAGTCGACAAATGCCAAGGATTGTTACTTTACGCTCTAGCGCAAAAAAGGAATCTTTTTCGCTCGCCTATTTAATCAAACCACGCCCTCCGAATTAACTCAATTGGTAAAAATTTAAGAATTTATCAGATTAAAAATCAAATAAAATTATATGAAAATTGTAAAAAAATTTGAAATATGGTCAAAAATGGTCAATAATTCCCAAAAATTGTCGATTATTGTCAAAAACTGTTGAATATGGACAATTTCTATGAAAAATTGTCAAAAACTGTCAAAAGTTGTCAATAATTGTTAAAATTTTGAAAAATGGTCGATAATTATCAAAAATTTTTAATTTTTTTTGAAAAATGGTTAAAAATTGTCAATAATTATCAAAAATGGAAGAATAAACGTCAAAAACTTTAGAAAATTTTTGAAAAATGGTCAAACATTTTCAAAAGTGGTCAAAAATGGTCAATTGTCAAAATTGGTCAAAAATGGTGGAAAATTGCCAAAAACTGTCAAAATTGTTCAATAATTGTCGATAATTGTCAAATCTATAAAAAATAGTCAATAATTCAGAAAAATGGTCAAAAATTTTGAAAAATGGTCTAAAATTTTGAGAAATTGTCAAAAATGGCCAATAATTGTCAAAAACTATCAAAACTGGTCAAAAATGGACAATTATTGTTAAAAATGGTCAAAATTTCGAAAAATAGTCGATAATTGTCAAAAATTGTTGAAGTTTTTGAAACATCGTCAATAATTGTCAAAAATGGTCAAAGATTTGGAAAAATAGTCCATTATTGTCAACAATTGTCAATAATTATGAAAAATGTCAATAATTTTGAAAAATGGTCTAAAATTTAGAGAAATTGTCAAAAATGGTCAAAAATGGTTAAAAATTGTCAATTCTTTTCAAAAACTGTCAAAAATGGACAGTTATTGTCAGTATTGGTCAATAATTGTCAAAAATTGTTAAAAATGGTCGATAATTGTCAAAAACTATCAAAAATGGTGAATAATTACGAAAAATGGTCAAAAATTTCGAAAAATTGTCCAAAATGGCCAATAATTGTTAAAAACTATCAAAAATGGTCGGAAATTGTCAAAAACTGTCAAAAATGGACAATTATTGTGAAAAATTGTTAAAATTTTGAAAAATAGTTGATATTTGTCAAAAATTGTTAAAGTTTTTGAAAAATTGTCAAAAATGGTCCATAATTGTCAACAATTGTCAATAATTATCAAAAGAGGTCAATAATTTTGAAAAATGGTCTAAAATTTGGAAAAATTGTCAAAAATGGTTAGTGCTAATAACTTCAGTGTATTCAATTGTTATCAAAATCGGCATGAAGGCATAACTTCAAACCAGGAATTTTATTTTGTGAATTATTCCACATTTTGTTGCAAAAGGAACCACGTGAAAGACTTCTGATAATGAAATGAGCTTGTAACTTTTGGTAACATCGTTTCTACGTAATATTGTTTTTCTTTTTATATGAAAAATTCACCTGTTTTCGAAAAAAACACATTTGAACAGTTCAAAGTCTCAGAAATATATTTCAAATATTATTTCATTCATAAAGAGTCTGGTTTGGACTGTCTCTGATAATTGTTTTTGGTAGATATCATCTCTTTGTCAGTGAATTATTTTTGCTGTGAGGTTGTAGTCTATTGCAGCATTTTTTCAAAGCTTGCCAAGTAGTTTGGACAACCACAGAAGAGCTGACGCCTGATGGATACTCAACCTTTCAAAATATTCCACCTGAATAGAAGAGTGTTAACTTGTACAACCAATTTTTATCTGGAAAAATGAAGTTATCACAGAAATAATACGTTCTGCGTTCTTACTAGGATCTAAAGACTGTCTGCAAAACAATTTCCATTTTGATATGAACAACATTGCTGAATAAATATTTGGAAAATGTTTCTTGATATTAGTAGACTTTCAGGTACTATCGTTGCCATATGGCAACGCAAAATATCTAGTTTTCTATAACCGCTCAACATTGAATTTTTTTTGAAACGAGATGGCGCCAGAAGTTAGTCTCAAAGACATTGTTCCAACACGTGGCTTGTTGTCTTGGGTAAGATTACTTTCTAAAACCGTTAAAGGTGGAAGTGAAGCGAGTTTTTTTGCAGCCAATTATGGATATTCGGTTTACGTGAGTACTATTTTTTCATAGACTATTTGTTTTGAAAATGGCATAAATTGGTAGTAAGCTTTTTATGATATTAGATAAGGCAGTTATTAAATAAAATTTGGTTTTGATTACAAGAGGAGTTTTTTGTAACTAAAGTTGGTCGTTGCCATATTTATGTCAACGCTCGTACCTTCACTGCATGTAACGACTAAACATTTTATTTGGTTTCAGCGGTGGTTTAACGCTAGAAAAGGCTCTAGAAATAGATTTTTCTGAAGATGGTGACAATGTTACAGACATTTACATAACACCTCCTGGTCCACATGTTAACTGACGAGGACTCCGGGAATGAAACCGAATTGGACCAAAATAATTTTACTGGAAAACCGTGATTAAATTACAACGATCCGTCAACACAGACCTCAGCGATTCCGTCTTGGATATCGCAGATGATATACTGGATGTAGGTGATGTCAACGAAACAACTGGACCGCAGCTAACATATAATTTTTCAAACGATCAGCAGATGCAGTGGATTCAAGGTGACTTATTTGAACAAGAACGAAATTTTCCGGCTAGTGAGTAACGGTCCTATAAAGACAAGACAGTGCGACTTATTCGAATTTTTTTTGTTTTTAACTTGCTAGCAAAATTTTATTGATAATTTTGTACCACACATTGATTACGATGAATCTATGATAGAATACTTTGGCCACCACGGATGTAAAAAATTCATCCGTGGTAAGAATACCCGTTTTGGATATAAAGAATGGAGCCTGAATACCAAGGAAGGTTATCTTATAAATTTTGAAATATATCAAGTCAAGAGTGTAGCTACAAATCTTGCACATGATCGTCACTTTGGAAAAGCCGCTGCACCATTTGTAGGTAAGGTGGAAAACCTACCTAAAAATGAATTGCCTTAACGTAACGTTATATTTCACACATCCACCAGTTAAATCGCCGATATCTTGTTATGTTTTAATTCAAATATACAGTAGTTATTAGTTTAGGGTTGAGGCCTAGCGTAGCCCTATGGCAACGGCATATTTTTTTGTTTATATTCAAAAATATTATTAAAAACGTATTTTCTTTCAAAAGTTCTCATTCTATAACATGGTATTTACTCCACATTTGAAAAATAAATAACTCCGTCTTAAAGGGTTAACTAGAGTCACTATTAAGCTTATTCAGTAAAAAATCCCTCGTCGCTTCTTAGGAAGGCCTTAGACATTCATCAGGATGGAAAGATGGAAAATTATAACATTTTAAAGAAATCAATGATATATACAAATAGCTTTGAAGCAGATAGAAGGGAATCAGATAGGAGTATATATTGTACGGGTCAGGAACCAAACACTCCAAAAGCTTGGAAAAAATCCAAGCGTAGTTGCGGTCATTTTTGCCATAGAAAGTGTGCCTGTTTCAATATTGGTAAAAATATCGGAGAGTCAAGCAGCCATTGAAGCACTGGGTTTTTGTGTGATCAGTTCAAAGATATTATAATGATGCCTTAAAAATTCCAATAGCATCGTCACATCAAGATAACGAAATAACAGGTAGACTTGAAAAAATAGGGACATTGCCGCCTGTATGGGAACCTTAAATATCTTTAACTTGTGGGGCAAGAAGAATGCAATTTCTGTGAACTGGAAGGAGAAACCTCCATCCATATAATTGTGGAATGCATAACACTACATTATCCAGGGGTACAATAGCTAGGTGACAGCTGGATAGACTTACCCAAACTGAAGCCATAAAATTCCTCCAGGATATATGACGAAAGGAACTACTAGTCTCTGAGACTTTCAGGAACTGCGTAGGTGAAAAGGTGTACAAAAGATATCTAAAGTCTCAGTAAATGTCACCCCAATATACATACAAGCTTAATTTGTTTCCTTCCTACCATGCTACTGTCTACTGTCTAGGCAATTTCCGAATTCTTACAGACAAGACAATCTGGTCTCTTCATGACACCTCTGTTCAAGATAATAAATGATTAAAAAAACCAGCTATGCGAGCTTAATTAGATCTGTCCTATTTCTAAGAGCAATTAAAAGTACCTTTCAAATCCGTTCATTATATTTTTACCCCACATTCAGGAAGTTTCCAATTCCAGTATACAATATACTCTCAGCGCTCATTATTTAGTTCCACAAGAAAAAATACAAAGTTTAGTTTTCGTATAAACAAAAGTTTAAATTTTTATGTAAAATCCATAATATAACAGATAAAAAAAAACAGTATCCATATGATGGATATAATAAAAGCTGTATCAAGAAACAGTTTTTTTATTGCTTATTTGCATACGTAACTTCCACTAAAAATAATGTGAATAAACCATTGTTTTTGGAAGTATATTTCCAGTCTGCTGAAATTTCCACCGAGAACAACAGAAGAATTGGAAATAAATTGGGTGTTTCTCTCATTTCAGCAAATACAATGTTATCGTCTCTATAAAGAGTGCGTGTAATAAATACACTTGATGTTCTTATAAAAAAAACGAATTTCACGAAAATCAAGATGTATAGAATATAAACCTTTTAAATGTGTGTGTTGCAGTATTACCACTGAAAAAATAAGTTCTAGCAGTTATTATTTCTCTTACCATCCTAATTCCAAATAGAGACCAATGAGTCCTCCTTAAGGATGATTCATTAAGAGCAGACAGCTGTTGGTACACAGATGGATCAAAAACACCCTTAGGTAAACCAAGGACAGAAATTTCCACCTCTTTAGGATCCTATGTCACCATATTTCAGGCGAAAATTTACGCCATTGCTTCGTGTGTGGAGAGATCGGAGCAAACCAATCTCACACATAAATCAATAAACATTTTCACGGACAGCCAAGCGGCTTTGAAAGCACTTAGCTCTTGCCGTGTAACGTCGAAACTGGTTTTAGACTGCCAAAAAAGACTCTCCTCAATAGGATAACTCAATAGAGTATCGCTGGTCTGGATCCCTGGCCATTCTGGCGTGGATGGCAATGTGAAGGCGGACTCACTTGCGCAATTTAATCGCTCCAGAACCTTCAATTGGCATCGCGATAAGCTTTGCCAAACAAACCCTAAATACCTGGACAGCAAAAAGAGCTTCAGACTTCTAGCATAATATACAAGGATTGATTCATTCAAAAGCTTTTATACATCCTTCGGAAAATGTCTCCAAACAAATGTTAGACTATAGCAAGCATGACCTACGTTGTCTATTAGGCCTTTTAACAGGCCATTGTCATCTGACTCATCATATGCTAAGACTTGGACTGTCGGAAGATCCGACTTGTCGTCTCTGTCTGGAAGATGATGAAACAGCAGAGCATATAATTTGTGTCTGCCCCGCCGCGGCTCCAATCAGATATCTGATGTTTGGCAGGGTCTCTCTCTCGCCCTCGGACCTGAAATATCATTTACCAAGCAAACTAATCGGCTTTGTTAAGAAGCTGAGTTTGTTTGATGAAATCTGAATAGGTATCAGCCACAATAGACTGCGAGTCGCAGTGGAAGGCCTTTTAGACCCACTCACCACAAACCTAACCTATTATTTCTCTTATAATTTCACTAAAAAACTTAAGACATGGAAATATAAATATAAGTTGGAAGCAAAAAGATGGATCTTCGCAATCGATTATGAGCGGTTTATCCGAAACAAAAATATTGCTCTAACACCCGTATTCAGAAATATCAAATAACGGTAACGCTTCGATAACGGTCCCGTCACGGCAACGGCTCCGTTTGGTATAAGTTGTTATTTACAACTTAACCAGACAAGACATGACGGCACCGTTACCAAACGTGCGGACACATTGTGGCAACATCAGATACTTTCAGCAAACCGTAAAATTTTCTGCGTATCCGTAACCGTTTACCTCAACGTATCGATTTACGTTCACCGCAAATTATCCTCTAAAGCAGCACCAATAAACATATACGTATACGAAACAGATGATGTTAGGCTTTCTAACCCCAAAAAATGTTCAATTCTGCCTTTAAAAATTGTTTTCAACTTTGTTTGATGACTGCAAACACATGAACAGAATCGGATTGGCAGATGCAAATAGTTGCTACTGTGAATGCCTGACTAGGCTAAGGCACAAACAACAAAAATACGGCTAACTAGAGCTGCAAATTAGTTCGGTAGAGCACTTATATCATGCATTTGTTCCTTCCTTTTCGTACACTCGTTAGCGTGTGTTTAGATATCTTCATCTCGCCACTAGGCAATTCAAAATATAGCAGCGCTGCGCTCTTTTTGGTCGGAACGTGGAAGAAGAAAAAAAAGAAATAATTTGAGGACAGCAAACAAATGGCAGACATCAATCGCTTTTGTTTATTTGTTTGGTGTTGAGTATTTTTATTTTCATTGTATTTATACTGAGTTATTGTGATCGTTTGTGTTTGTATTTGTGTGGCCTTGTGAATAAACATTAATAAACTTATCGTGCTTGCAAATGCTAGTGAGTAGTGAGAGGTGTTGAGACTTCGATAGGACAATTTAAGAATAAGGATTAAGGGTGGCCACCCCTTCTAAAAACCCTCAAACAGTGAAAAAAATTTATTGATAGTTTTATTACCTATTGTAATGTAAGAGCAACGTTAAGAAAATTGAAGTAAATATTCAACCTTTGACACCTTTTAACTTTTTGTATGTGCACTTCTACTTCTTTACATCAGTAAATCGACCTGTTTTTGATCCCAGCTTGAGTTTCATTATTTATAACGAATCTTTTTGTTACACCTTCTATATATGCCGATATTGCCAAAGTTTTAACCAATACAAATATTTTTCCTTTTTTTTGCATAACATTATTTAGCTGTATAATATTTGACATTATTTGTAATAGTTTGGCCTGAATATAATGTTTAGTAGTACTTTAGTATTTTATTTCACATTTTAATTGATAATTAAAATGGAAACTATAATAAAGCAAAGCGCGGGCATTTTCTTACCAACCATACAATCGCCGCTTGCGCCACCTGCACTCGATTGCTCATACAAAGTACCAGTGCGCTATTGCGAAATCATATTTTACACGTACTTGGTCGTCTGTTTGTTGTCTCTGGCTAAGGCATTCGATGATAGAAAAGAAAAAACCGCAACCCCTTCCAATATATGGAGTACCTATGCCTCGACCCACGGAGTCTATTAATAAGGACGGGTCCAGACAAGCAACTTTAGCATAACAAGAGGGCATACACAATAGATCCGCAAAGGTTGTAGTGAAGAGAGTCTTTGGCTGTGGTCAGGGTAGCTCCTCCGGTATCGGTAGACTTTTTAACTCCGCAGTATATGGCCGAAGTTGTCTGAATAACAAAATGTTGTTTTGTGATAGAGGTGGTCACAATATCACCGTGCCGTATCAACAGTACATTGAACGACAACGAAAGAAAACAAATAAATTTCTGACAGTGCACGTCAGGTGATTATGGCTATTTCCCATTTGATGTCTATACTCAGTTAATAATAGTCGATAACGATAAGTTGAATACATTGGTTTTTGAGAGAACAAATTACGTATAGAAGTACTCATTGAACATAATATTTTTGTTAATATTTCATTCTTTAAAAAAATTATATCGTCTATCTGGTATTTTCAGAAGAAACTTCCAATTTGTGAGAATTTTTTTCCACCAAAACCGAACTTTCAATCATTATTTCTGGTTGAACCACCACACTTTTTGCACACAAAGTCTTCCTAAACGTTTTTTATATTCGCGTTTTCAAGCATACAATTCCAAATAAATAGGTAAATAGAAAATGAATACATATTCCATTCGGTCTCGAATATTTTCATTTATTTCACAGTTCTAATAAACTTCTCAGAAAAAACGATCTGGAAAAAGACCAATAAATAAAGCTGAATGGAAGTGAAATGACTGGAGGAAAAAACGTATTATTCAATACAATTACAGCTCAGCAAGAGAAAGCCTTTTTCTTATAATATACAACCATTCACACAAATAGCTACATTCCCTTTATTGTTCGAAGTAGGTATTGTACTGATGACAAATGAACAAATAGGTTTTTTTATCATGTACATGAGCACGTAATCCTTTCCAATCCCAAACTAGTATATATGTCACATTCTGGCTTGAGATCGCCTTGAGGCAGAGCATGACTGTCTGACATGATATGATTCTGCTCATTCGCTTGATCATTGCGCACATTGCGAGATTGCCTTCACCTCCAACTCAAACACAGAGGTGTAATACCCTAGTGCGTAGCTGTCACCTGGTTCTTTGGAATTTATTACAGCCCCAGAGTCATTTGCAGTTGTAGACCCTTCGATCCATGTCTAATGGTACTGAGTTCTTCATCAGTCTGCAACGGTAGAAGCTTGAGTCGCGAATAGAAACTCAATTGTACAGTTCTAAAGAAAACGTACATATCAAATTAAATCAATCCTAAAAAACGAAATATTGCAAAGGTAATTGAAAAAGTATCTTCTATTAATACCTAAATAATTTGATAATTAATATAGGTACAGTATAGACGTTTATAAAAATAACAATCCTAAAAACGAAGGTACGGAAAAATGTTTCCCATAATCTCACCTATACAGTGAGTAAAAGCCAAACGGAATAAATTCATTATTCCGGTTACTGTACATATTTATAAAAAATCACGAAACACGTCAAACTTATATTATAAATTGACATTCTTCAACGTGAAAATGCGATTCCAACCTTCAATTCTCTTCCAATGACAGGTAAAATCCCCAATTTTTTTAATGGGAAGTATAGACTTGTGATATATCGTTCGGAAGGTCTCTTCATTCTCTATTCAAAAATGTTATCGTTTCCAAGTTTATTGAAAAAATTCAGATGGAATAAAATAAAATATCATGAGGTTACTGAAATTCGCTATAATATACACCAATACGTTTAGGTCTTGATAATAAGAAAGTAAGCAAACACCATGCTTTTTAGATGACATCCATTAAAACATTTTTAAAGATTTTCCGTGTTGGTTTGAAACTCCTAAGCAAATTGTTTTGTATTTATACATAAGTGGTCAGTATTATAATTTCAGTTTGAAATTCGTTTACTTCAATTCTGAGAAATGGTTAGATTAATGAAAATGCTCAGAAGAACAATACAAATCGTCGTTGGTTTAGGAACAGCTCCTATGTGCAAGAGCTTGAATTGTGTGAATTGTAAAAAAAAACGTGTTTTTAATTGTTTTTATTGAGAATGTAAAATATGTTGACATACAGGTAGCAATATTATTTTGAACTACAGACCAGTAAACTGAATGATTACTAAATTATATTTTAAAAGCTAAATTTGTTGAATTTTTGGAAATATTTGCACATATCAGATATCATTTGGTTAATTCAACACACCTAAGAGATATTTAAAACGCATTTTATTTTGCTGAAACAAGTTAAGCATTAATATTTTACAAGATAGAGAAAAATTGTTAGGCTTAATTTTAAATGTCTATAAAACAAGGACGGTACGGTAGTTACATGTATTCAGACACTTAAACTCAAACTATACCAGAAAAATATTTTAATCATGAACAGTCAATCTTTATATTTTTTCAAACTTTTCTCACAAACGTGGTAAGATAAATTGTCGTAGAAATAATGGTGTTCTTTTTAATCACCGGTTTAAGCTCTTGCAGTTGATTATATTTGTTGTGTGTAATAGGAATTCTGCTTAAATATAATTTTTTTGGTAGCGTAATCATCACATCTTTTGGTCTCCTGTGTGCAATGGACATCCAATCTCCATCATAGTCAAGTTTTCAGTTGATTTCTCCGCTTGGAAGGAATTGTAGTCTTCGAATCTCAGTGACCTCCTGCTTTTTTTCCTGGGCGAAGTGAAGGTAGGTTACTTGGGATAGCTTCATAGTTAAAAAAAGTCGTAGTCTACTGCTTTTACATTATACGGTTGTTTTGGCCTAGCTAGTCTCATTCTGGCCACATTATCCGAAGGGAGATTTATAGGAGGATTGAACATATGCTCTAAGACAGCTGCTCAAAAATTAATTGCTTCTTGTTGTTCAGGTCACTTGAAGAACTGGCCAGAATTTTGGTTCTGTTTTGATATGTGAACCTGTCAGAAATTAGCACAACTTCTTGAAATTTGGCAGAAATGTTACGAATTAAGTCTATAATACAAGGTGTAAATTAATTTGCAGTCACTCCCTCCTCCACATTATTCCATACATATAGGTGAACATCTTGATTCGGCTTATTAATTTCATACATGGTAAAATTATGAACTTGCGATTTTTGCTTATAATACATAGAAAAAGCAATGATTTTTCGACACAATAATACACTTTGCAGATCCATAATTATGACCAACTTTGTGTCTGATGCCCCCACTTCTTCTGCTTTCTTTGCAGCTCTTGCCCTATCTTTTTTGGCCACATGGTTTATGTATGTAGATTCATCTATATTACCAGTTTTAAAAGAAGAGCAAATGTCACACTGATCCTTTCTTGGCTTATGTATTGCAATGTTCTGGCCCTGCAACACTTCAACAAATAGCTTTCGACTTATTGGAGTTTCATTTTCTACTTTGTACCATTCTAAGAATACATTAAACATGTGCAAAAATTATCGAAAGTTCTACATAATTTTTTTTAGAAGCTCTGCAGTAGTGGCTTGGTACCTTAGGAAGGAGATCTAGCCACTGTTGCACAATATCTGTTTTTGAACGTTTCTCTCTTTTCCTTCCTACAAAACACACTTTTTCAACCTTTTTTCTCTGGAACCACGTCGTCTTCTTCATCTTCATCATCTTCTTGAATTTCAAATTGTTTCGTGTTTCATCCGTTCTTTTAACCCATCATTTAAAAGTATACTTCCCCAAATTAAACGTACTGAGCAAGAATCTTCTACACACTTTAACTTTTCCTCCAATATCTTTTGCGAAATAAATGTCATACCCATCACATTTTTTTAGTTGTTTTGGAGGATCAACTTTTCTTCGTCTCCTCACACCCCTTGCTGCTACCAATCCGGTGATAAATGATTTCTTCTCATTCCATGATAGCAACTTTTTCCAAAAATATTCAAATAGTTTTTGTCGTTTTTCTTCAGAAATTGCTCCGCACAGAAATGTCTTTCCACTTTTTTTCGGAACTAATGTGAAATGGGAGCAGTCTCGTTCCATTAATCGTCGAGCTGGTCTCTCGGAATTGAAGGAAACTTTCTCATGGGCCCTTTTGTATCCAATATATTTTTCTCCCTTTATCCTATTTAGACATGTTGCCTCCTTTGATTCTACTAAACTGTTTTTTCTTTCTTCATTACTTGGCTTATCTTCATATTGCAGATTATCATTTTCTGTATTAATATACTGATCAATAACATTTTCAGTTATTGAATAATACTGGTGTTCAGACCCTTGTTGCCATTATTCATTTCAACTTCTGACTATAACAATTCTGTTCTTTTTTTGCTTTCCGTTTCCACAGACGTTTCGATAAATAATTGATCATGAGATGTAGATGGTTGATCCAAATCGATATACTGTAGAAGTTCATTGTCTATAGGTAAAAGAATCCCATCGTCACCAAGTTGGTAGTGTGAACTGTTAGCATCTATCGACATTGAAGTTGGAAGTTGTTGAAGGCTACTGTTTTTGTTCTGAGTATGTTGAGCTGCTTCTACTACTTCTTTCTCAGCAAGACTCGAACCAGAGTTAGACTGGATGTTAATTCCGCATTGTTTCAAAAAAAATTGCGTACGAGATTCCATCTAAAAAACAAAAGAATTGCTTATTTTTCAAAATCCCGCTGAAAATTTGAAACTAATAAAGCAGAACTTGCTAAAAATAGAAATGGTTGCTTCTCAAAATTACATTGAATTTTTAACAAAAAAATAAAGACCGTAATAAAACAATAGTCTACGAATACGGTATTAGGCTGATGACAAAACGAAAGCATTCTGTTGAGTGGACAGTTTGTATTAAATACCTCCCTTGTGTCGATTTAACACGTAGGAAAATGAATCCTATGTGTAGTTTACGCACATACGAGATATTTTCTAACAACATTTCAGAAGTGCTCACATAAGATTATTTTATTATTGAATATACAAATTTTTATAGGGTACGTGGCACATAGCTGATATTATTAAACGGTGCGGATCAACTTTCTGAGACTATAAACATCAAAATCATGGTTAAGGTGAAAGCTGCACATAGGAGCTATTCCTAAACCAACGACGAAATGATTGGTTAGGGAGATAAAACCCGACACACACAACAGGAAGTAACTCGCCTATTTCATGAGAAATCTCCCAATTTACCGCCCATATCCCAAGAAACAATAGGTGAAATAAAGAAGCAGTTTCGCGAGTTTGTTCATCTAAGGCAGATAGAAAAACCAGCTGCCAATTCAATGAGTGATGAAATCAATTTAGATGTGATGCTTAAGTTTGAGGATAAACCACATACATCGAGCAGACAGGCATCCACTACATTCAATGTTAGCCATGCATCGAAAGTAAACACATTAAAAATAAATAAAATGCATCCTTATAAAATGATACCTACTCAAGAGCTGATAGAAGACGATTTTGATAGGATAACTCATTTTTGATGGACAGGTTGGATAACAATATTATCCAATTAGAAGACGTTATATTTTCTGATGAGTACACTTTTTCACTAAACGGTCATGCTAATCGGCAAAATTGCCGCTACTGGTCAACGGAAAATCCTCACTGGATGAGAGAAGAACACACGCATACCCTCAAAAGGTTAATGTTTGGGAAAGAATTGTTGAAAACCATATCATTGGTCTCTTGTCCATTGAAGGCAATTTGAATGACGATCATTGTTTGGTACTTCTTCAAAATTATGTCATTACAAGTTTGGAATATTTATATCCTGATCCAGGAAACCCTCAAGTTCCAGTGGATACGATATGGTTTCAGCAGAATGGAGCATCACTACATTACCAACGCAATGTCCGGCAGTAGGGAGTCCAGGATCGATAGAATGGCCAGCGCGATCACCTGATCTTACATCATTAGATTTCTTTTTATGGGTACATGTGAGCAGCATTCTGTACAAAAATAAACCTATCGATATAAATGACTTGAAAGAACGAATAACGCTTGCGATTGGGTCGATCACGCCTGATTGAATAATGTTAGAAGACAGTTTGATTGAAGATTATGATCTTGCCAAGACGTTCGTGGTGAACATTTCCAACATCTACTTCAATAACATTCATAGCTATTTTTAGTGTTTCACATTTTATTACGTTTTGCATTATATTGTGTTTTTAATTGTATTGTAGCGAATTTCGGTGCACCTAACGCCCAAGGGCGGAAAATTCTTAACACTACGATTTTTGAAGTTTTTCACCAACTGTCACTTGAATAGTTTGAAGTTTCAAGTAGTTTTTTTAATTAAACGTCAGTGTATGTTAAAATTTTGTCTTATATTTTTGGTGTACCCGGTAGACGAAAAACAGTTGTGTATCACACATGCAGGAAACGCTTTAGCAGCCCTTAAATATCAACTTTATTGGGCTGCTTAAGCCCATTTTCTACCTTTGTGACACAATATACTATTGTATCTTCATAATAAATATAATAAAAGTCGGGCAAAAAATCTATTTAAAATTTCCAGATCACTTCTCTGGAGAATTTCAGGGTATGTAGGATTTAAACTCAAAAAGGAAGACAACAAGAAGGAATTATACCAAGTTCAAGCAAGAGTATTATTCATTTGTATATTTGGACGGAACGTGGATTTTTGCTAGAGGTAGCTTAAAACAATATGGCAAGACAAAAGTACGGAGTTCAGAAGACACACTAGGGCGAAGCAAAAAGACTCCTCGTGCATGCAAATGCATGGTTTTGTTGATGTTGCGGTTCTCTCATTTTCAATAGATATCGAAGAATAAAAATATATTATTCTAACGCTTACAACAATGTTTTGAAAAATATTTTTCAAAAACAGTGACCGTTCAACGAAGAAGAAACAACTACTTCCCGGACTACATGCCCCGACAGACATTGAATTACACTTCTAAGTCAAACGGGGTTGGTAAATCTACAATATTCAAACCAACCATTCTGGTTTGCAACTAGAAGGGAAAACATAACCTGTAGACCAGTTTCGGCGTATTGCGCCTCATCAGTACAATGTATATGTTATCGTCCGAGAGTTTATCCCGAATTGAATATGTCTCTACGATCACCAACTATACATACCTTCCAATTACGGAAATGTAATAGTTGCGAAAGTAGCGACACCTTCACCTCCCAGTCACACAACGGAAATTCGGAATGACAACAAGCCCGTTAGCTTGAAACATAAAGAATTATTACAGTTTCCTGTAAAATTGTCGTATTTAGTAAAGCGTGTTACCAATAGATATCGAAGAATGAAAATATATTATTCTAACGTAAATTCACATGATCCAACTGCTATTATACTGGAGAATGCTACGTACCATTCGAAAATATTGAAAAAGTTACCAACAAATAAACGGTCTAAGGGTAGATTATCGGGCTTTGAGCCCCCCGAAATCTTCAATAGCAAATTAAACTTCTCTGAGGTGAAATACCTTGGTATTACCCTCGACGGGAACTTTCACCTACAGAGCAGAGCAAAAAGAGCATATGTGGCTTATGAGCAATGTCGAAGGTCAGTGGGATGCACATGGGGTCTTTTACCCTGTGTGGTCACCTGGATCTACACTGCAATCTTAAGACCTATCAACCCTACAAAATACAAATAAAACAGAACACAGAGTCAGATAATGCAAATGCAATACGCATATATACAGATGGCTCAAAAACCAAAGAAGGCTCAGGATGTGGAGTTTACTCCAGATCACTTAGCCTAAGAATTAAGTGGGGAATGGGGAAAAATACCAGCTTGGTTCGAACAGAACTTGCTAGCATCTCAATTGCCACAAAAGAACTAACCAGAAAAAGAATTTCTGGCAAACATATAACAATCTGCACTGACAGCAGACAAGCCCTATTAGCCTTGAACAGACAACGTGTTACATCGGGGCTAATATTAGAGAGCCAACAAGATCTAGCTAACGCCTCGTTGAGTTAAAGGGCATAACAGAAGCATTGCCGATTCTTCAGCCACGGAAGCGACTGGACTAGAATTTTTAGGACCCAGTGACACCTACGGCCTGACGAGTTCGACAATTGCGGAACTAGCCAAGTGCTCAATCCCTGAAGAGGTGGGATGGAATCAAAGGATGCAGTCTTGCCAGGGTCACCCTGAGAGACCCTGGGAAGGTGGCGCCGAAGAAATATTTAGCGATGACCAGGAAAAACCTACGCTTAACAGTACGATTTCTGACTGGCCACTGTCAACTAAAGAAACACCTCCATACCATGGGGCTAGCGGACACACCTCCATGCAGAATGTGTGAACAAGAAGATGAAACTGTCAAGCATGTCTTATGTGAGTGCCCGGATTTATTGTCAATAAGAGAGTGTGTGTTCGGTGAGTCTTGGCCGACACCTGCCGATATAAAGGAGATGTCTCCTAGTGACCTGTCCACCTTCCTGGAAAGGACAGGATGGACGATGACCTAGGAGGACAACTCCTCGGGAGGATGTACAATGGGTCACATGTGGTGCTGTGGGCCTAAACTCACCCCCATTGGCAAAGACAAACGAAAATATAACGTTTCCACAGTATTGCTTCAAACCGTATGGGCAACGTGTGCTAAGACTTCCTCCTTATAATTCCTTATAATCCAATTTTAATTCATAATCCAAATAAGGAAATCAGCGACAATGATTCTGATTCCGACTATGAATCTGATGTATGATTGAACACATTATTGAATACCTCAGTTCTGAGCAGAAATATCGCTTTATGTTTATGAGACAGAGACATGATTGCCACGGTTTCTGATTCTGGTTGGATAAATGAGTTCATATTTCTTGACTACTTGCGACTCTTCGTTTATTTTGTGAAACCTACCAAAGAGGAACCAGCATTACTAATACTCGACAATCACGAGAGTCATATAAGCCTGGGAGCATACGATCTTTTCCGAAAACACAACCTGCAAGTTCTTTCCTTGCCACCCCATGTATCTCACAAAATGCAGCCACTAGATCTCACAATCTTCAGTTCACTGAAGATGGCATACAACAAAGAATGTGAGCTCTACATGGTTAGCAATCCTGTGAAAAAAATAAGCAAATACGAGGTTGGGGAACTTTTTATAAAGGCGAACAACAAAACAGCTAACATAAGCAAGGCTGCCAATGGATTTAGAGCAGCTGGAACTCACCCTATTGATCCAGGCAAATTTAAAGAATGCTTTGAAAATACAATATTTGATCAATCCCACACCAGTCAGATTCAAGAATGCGAAGTTCATCAAGCTGCAGCTGAGCAAAATTTGAATGAGTCTGATAACACTATCATCCAGAGTCAAACACCAACTGAGGATAACAGTTCTATTTCTGAAAGTGACAAAGATGTGAGCGTTACCTCCGTTACATCTACTCCGTCCACTGCTGTGACACCTGACCAAATTATCACCGAGCCTGTCATTCTTTCTTCCACCACCACTTATAAGCGACGGAATAAGAAGCATTCTCAGATTTTATCCAGCACACCAATAAAAATACAACTAGAGTAAAGGAAAAACAGAAAACACAAAGAGAGAGGAAAGCTATAAAAGAAAAAACAACCATACAAAAAAAGCCACAAGTCAACGAAGGCTTTACAAGGAAATGAAAACGAAATGGAGTTTTACTGTATAATCTGTAACGAAAAATATGAATCCCCACCAAAAGAAGATTGGATCATGAGCGCCATTTGTAAACTCTGGGCTCATGAAGAATGTTCCTCTGGCAAGACATGTAAAGGTTTCGTATGTGACATGTGCCACACAAGGAAATTGTAGTTATTTTTGTAGTGTTCTGTCTACGCGTCCCCCGCGTGATAATCTCAATTACCCCATAGGGTACTGGGTAAAAATGAACGGCAATTTTTCTGTTTTCGATCGTATTCCTAATAAAATGTTGATTTTAAAGAATTATTTTATCACTAATAACTAGATAGGCAAGTAAAGTTTATGTTGTAATAAAAATGAATTAGGTCCGTGGCATTTTTCTATTATTTTTGAGCGTTTAATTAAAGTGTTTCCCCACTTTCCCCTATGGAAGAGCAATAAATGAAAAAAAAATTGAGTATTTGATATTGGGCGATTCCACCAGTAATCCTCTCAGTACGCTCTTACTATTTAGTGGATGTCATTGTGGATATTCCCAAGCAGGCGCAGCATATCCGTGAAATAAGATTACACATCTCTCATTATTTGAGTAAAGATTGAAACGACTTCTTTATATTTGGAATTTAATATATTCCAAGTTATTGAGATGCAAATAACACATTTGTTGTTTTTGCCTTTATGCGTGAAATAATCCACAATTTATGAGCTTATTTTTCAGAATTTTTTTTAATTCTCAGACTAACGTGCATGTTTTTAAATTGAAAATGTCGAGGCGTATGTTGAACGTAGATTAGTTAATTTTCAATCTACATACTGACTTTACGGGCGAAGAGATAATGGTCCTCTAGAACCGGTGTTCTATGTACATAAAAGCTTGTGTCTGTATTAGTGATAGAAAATTGAAAACTTAAAATGTGGAAATAGAAAAGTAAGCAGAAAACCTCGCTAAAATGGGAAAATAATTAATAAATCCAACAGGAAAATATTAAATTCGTGATGCTTTTCAATATGCAATGCGTTATCAGAGGATGTATGTCAGCTTGGACACGTAAAAATTGGACAAAGAAAAAATTTGTCAGCGAGGCAAAATAGGTTTTTAGAAATATTGTGGAAGTTTGGATATTATATGGCAATAATGCTGTTTGCGAGAGATATGTAGTGAAAGGGGCTCAAATATTGGATGGTTCTCTAATTTTGAATATAGATAATATACCAAGTAACGTCGCCTATTGAAGAGCCTAATTAATATAAATAAAAAACTATATAAAGCACTATAACATTTTCATCGACGTTCTTAAACGTTTGTTCCTTGACTTGAAAAAAATATTTAATTTTGGATTTCAAAGATCATATTCTTTAAAAGTTCGTGATTCATTTCTTTATGCCTTTATTATACTTAAAAATGAGCTTTTTCTAAGTGGGCTTTTAAACATGAAAATCTAACTGGAAAGTTCACGTTGTCCTCTCTGAACATTCCAGTTGACTTCAGCTAAATACTTGAAAGCTTCGAAGATAATTGATGTACCTGAATGTACATTGGAAAACTATATTAAAATATATAGAGATATAGATGAAAGTTGTCAATAGGTATTGAGGTTTACGCACATCAACGTTGAAATGCAAGAGGCTAAATTTACAAAACATATAGAAAAAAAAAGCAATCAAAACCTTCTGATCGAATAAATGCAGGACTATCTTCTAAATGAAACACACTCCCTGGTTAGATTTCAGTATATCGCCGCATTGCTCATGTGGTTAGATTTTTATTTATGATCCCAAAAACTATTGACTTCACTGACAATTGCGGTTGATATAACTATAAAAAACCAACACAAAATTATTTCCGCGGCAGTAGACACATGTGAACATTCCCAGTATTATTTCCAGTTTTCCATGATAAGGAAACTGGAGATTATTTACAGACTTGTAGGACCACCTTAGATTAGATTAGATTTGATGAGGTGGTTAATCGGCCTATTCCACTGCGACCTTTTCAGAACTATTGTGGTCCTCTGAATCTAGGTCTATCAAAAAATGAAGGGGACAAACATCTGGAATCATCCAAAACCGTCATCGAAAAGTCTAGAAATGTCATCGAAAAGTCGAGGAGAACTGTCTGGAAAAAAGCGGGACAGTTGTCGTTATTCAGTTAGTTTCAAAGTATCAGAGAGTTGAGTTCTATGCTTTGGAAGTATGACTGAATTAGTATTGAATTGTTGAAGTTAATGAAATATAGAAAGTTTAGAGAGTAGAGAAATAACAATATAATAAATATTAGACATTAAGCTGGCGAGATTTTTCAAATCGATGGTTCATTTGCCAAACCCTGTATATTCTCTGGCTATTATTGAACTTTTAGAGGAAAATGTGAGTTATGTCTAAATCTGTTTTGTCTCACTTGTGGTTAAGGATCACAGTTCAATTGAAAATCGTATAGGTGAAACCACTGGAATGTTTGAATGTCAACTTATAGATTTTTGGGCAACTCAATTTTCTCGATAAATTTTCTATTGGAATATCGGCATCGACTATCTAAAAAAGTAAATTCCAACCCTATATGGAGTAGGTTTCCTGAAAGTTTTGATTTCAATATAAAATTTTTCCGCAACGAGAAGCTTTTTGAAATTGAATACAAAATTTTTTCTTATTGTTCTATTCAATTCGCTCTGACCAACAATAGCAAAGTTTCAAATTTCATTCGTTGGCATATACTATTATTACACCGCTCTTATGATACAATAATAGCAGCATATTTGATTGGCTTTGGTTTCTTGTTCGATGATACGCATTAATTACGCGGCTGCCAGTTTGTTAATTAACCGACTCGTTTGTTCTCTAATGAGTATTAATCCATGGAAACAATACTCCGTTTTCCGAAAAATTCCATTGGTTCATACACATTCATAAGGTCAGTAGTATGATTTACAGAGTGTTCTAATTAAAAAATAATCATCAATTGAAAAACAGTTTTATTCATAATAATACTTTTGCAAATTGGAGAATTACTCATGAATACTGATGTGAGCCTGACAACAAAACTAAGAAGAACATACTGAGATAATTATAACATCTGACTGGAAGGGCAACAAACATATATCCAGAAGATTGGCTTGAGCTTGAGCTTGAGCTTGAGGACTTGGGTGGAGCTGACCTCTTCAACAACAGGGAAGCAGTAGGGATGCACCTTGGCAAAGCAATCATCTCTCAAAATTAATCAAGTGCGGGACCTGTCGATGAATCGAAAGTCACCGGAAGATGGCAAAGGTAACCCACTACGAGAAAATTATTAAACCTGAAATAAATGATTTGAGGAAGTTCTGTGGAGACATGAACACTACACCCTCAACGGCGTCATCACGAAAAATAGGGTCAACACAGACACGACCATGAACAATCCAGACGGGAAATATACTGGAAGTGTGTAACTCGGTAACAACTTAAAAACGGAAGTAATTCCTCCTAATATCTCAACAGACCTTAAAGAGGACTCTCCTCAACTGAAGCATGCGGATCTGCTCCAAGAAATAGGACTAAAAGAACTACCAGTGTCTGGGTCTTCCATTGAGTGGAAAAATTGGCCACAATTGATCTTTTAGGTCCCAGTGAATGTTCAGATTTTTATACGAAGCAAAGCGTTTCGACACATAGACAAAACGCACAATGCTGTCCTATCGATGCTTATCGACGAGCTGGAAGCAGATAACCTAATGGGGGATTCCCTTAGAGAATTTCAAATAACTACCAGGTAGGCAAGACTAGAAGGAATGTGTACCCATACAGGCTGAAGAAGATACTCTTGGAAAACTACAACCAGATGAGAAAAAATGGATGCCTATGACAGAGTAAGATTGCACAAAGAGTTTTGACATGTTTCTCAACAAGACATTGCAGATCAAAAGGCTGGAGTTAGGAACATCTCGCGGATTCATTACAGAATCCTAGGGCCTAGCATCTAGGAGACTGCGTGATAGAAGAGGGATACTCTCCTGAACTTTGCACATCCCAAAATTCTTCCAGGAAATGGGACTAAGGAAACTAGTAGTTTCTTAGAATTTCCTCAGAAAGTAACTGACGAAAAAAAATTTCACCACAATATACAATAAGTAGATAGGCTGAGGCAACCTGGTATACGGACAGCTTTAAGGCAGAGTTAGTTGCAGGATCCGGAATTGTAAAGATAGCTATTTCAATAAACGTCTTCAGGGGAATCACAACCTTTCAAGCCGAAGTAACGGCGATCTGTTCAAGTGCCATCTTCACAGACTGCCAAGATGCACTGAAGGCACTCGATTCCTAAAAGAGGGCAATTCTAAGACAGTACAACTTTTCTTGCGTGCCTAAATCATACTTTTAGAGGACTCTTAGAGGAGCACATCGCTTAATTAAAATCAAGTTTCCTTTTGTTTTGACTGAAACTAGTGTTCTGAATATAAAATTGCACTTCATTATATTGTAAATGTTTAAATCACTATCAAATTCCATTCAAAATAAATCGTATATTGAAGGGGAATGTTAAACGCTCAAGTAATATTATTTCAGCTACGTAACATCTGTTAAATCAAACAAAACAATGTTTTGAAACAAAACATTGAAGTAACAATCCTATTAGCAACGCTTTGATTACTGAGTGTTATAACGGAAACCAATTTTATTTTTAGTCTCTTATTCAACGCATAACCAAGAGAGATAATGTTTTCCAGATAAAAACATGCTCAACATATCATTTATTAAAACAATATCTGGTAGCTGTTGTGTTGTTTTATTAAAGGATTATGTGGTGAACGCTTATACGAACAGGTATTTAATAATTCATACAATACTTTTATACTTCGACAGCATTGTGAAAACTCATTTTTGTAATGCCGTTAAAACATCTCATTTTTTGAATAGTAAACTTTTGTATCCACTGTGTTACTGATAAAGTAAACTCAAACTTAATCAAAAATTACTTGTATACTTTTTTTGATGTTCTCTCTTACAACTTTTTGATATATGTATTCCTTCAAAAGTTATTCGAGGTCAAAGTTGAACTAAGTCAAATTTTAACATTTTTCCAATTTTTTTACGCAACCATCAGAAAATTCTATGGGACATTTTTTTGGGAGATTCATATTTTCTATAACTTATTTCTATAAAAGATTTTGATATTTTTTACATGTCCTAAGTTATTTGAATTAAACTGAAAATATTTTTACCTAAAAATGATTTTTTTATTATTTTTAATTGCAATTGTTACACTAAAAGATTTTTATTACAATTGTGAAATGTTTTTCTCTATCGACTTCAACTAGTACCTAATATGTAGGTATTGCAATTATTCTTCATTTTTATTAAAGCACTTATTATATTGTTGGATTAACGCTACATTATTCACTACAGTCAATTTGGTAAAAAATCGTTCACATTCTCCAAAGCTTTCATCATTAGCCCAAAAATTGACATATTTTTCAATGATACGACGAGACAAATCAAAGTCTTCGAAAACAGCTAATGAATCCATCGATACAAAGTCAAAAATGCATTTAAAGGACCCCGCACTTCTCTTATGGAAACGGAAGCACCGTCAAATTGTCCGAATTTTTGATATGTACTGGTATTTGAAGTCCTGATCAAAAGTCTCCATGGGCCCAACCTTATGCTATGGCTAGATTTTGAGATTGAAATTGAAGTTCAAAATCCCGACTTCTTTGAAGTCCCCAAAAAGTCCCTCTTAAATATTAGGTTAGATTATATTGCAACGTTGTGAAATTGGGTGGAAGGCTACAAAAATTCATACTTACAGGAAGATCTGACTTGAGCTTGAAAGATGACAAAATCAACAAATCCAAAAGAGCCGCCAAACATTAGAAACAATTTTGCTATTACTTTTTTTGCGTTTTGAATCTAAAATATTGAGTGTGATTTAATTTAGTTTTTAAGCTCGTTCCCACACCCGTGAGGTAGAGCCTTAGGCACATTTGGTTTTAAGTGGTATACCCTGTATAGGCCTATTCTACTTATATTTTTATAATCATTAGATGTTTATTGCAATCGCTAATGTTTTGAGCAAAAACTGATGGCATTGTTTAAAATTCATGCTTACAGGGTGATCTCATTGTAAGTTGAATAAATCAACAAAACCAAAAGATCAACCAAACAGTCGAAACTAGTTACCTATTATTTATGAGGTTCAACATTTAAACTTGAGTTATAAGATAATGATAATAATAATAATAATAATAATAATAAGGATAACTATAGGTTTCTGTAATAGTAAAAAAGGGTAATTTAATAGACTGTATAGGAGGGTTTAAGAAGTCAAAATCTGTGAAATAGGTCAAAATATATTATGTGCACCAATATCTCTAGTAACTCTTGACCTAACGACACGATATTTTCTATCAGCTTTATCAAGGAATTTAAAAATAAAAATTAGCATGTTTTAGGATTTTCATCACACTGTATGTACATTCTACATCAGTGATAGTTTTTGACTCATGTGGTGTAGGGTTGTAATCGAGAGGCATAGGTCAATATATTCATCGAACCAATACACCACCCCGCATATTTTATATACTTCGCCACTTAATTTTTATAAATTCTAATTACGATTTATTCATTCTAGTTAGAGAAGTTTATAAGATCATATTTTATTGGTGAAAAAAAATGCAGATCTAATTTTCAAAAAAAACGTAACGACCCTGTATATATTTGCAATTCAGGAAGTTAAAACGTTTAATGGAAATTATATTTTTTGTTATATTCCTAATATCAGTTTGTTACTACCCAAGAGAAGGCATCTTGGTATACTTCTAGCGTGCTATGATGAAATATTTTCACAATAAAAAATGAACATCTAACTGTCATTGAGTTTTACAATAAGTGTCACTCATAGATGTTTACAGTACCTTTTAGTATTATTCAGCTATTTAACTTAAAATTACAGAGTTTTAACTCAATTTTTTTGCTAATATGGTATTTGCAAATAGAGTAAATTGTATTGTGTTTAATAGAAACTTTCAGGTTCGACTACTTAGAGACGACAAGCTGCCGGACATCCTGATAACGAGAATTTAGAAGTAATAGAAATAAGATCGTGTTTAAATTGTTAACCTAACGTTTTAACTCTCTATTCAGTACGTGGTTGTATAATGTAATGCGCAAGGTAACGCAAGAAAAATGTCTGCAGAATGTAGAGCCAATATTTTTATAGTTTCTAATATTTATTTGCCTGAACATTTAAAGATTTGTGACATTCATTTGGATAATTTTGGTTTTAAACACGCTTATATTGGCCTCACCTGTATGTGAGTTTGTGAGCTTGTTTGTAACTCTCCTAGCAAGTGGCTTATATTATCACTGTTAGTATATCCAAAAAATTTAAGTACGTTCGATGGCCGAGCGGGCTAAGGCGCGCGTCTTCGGTGACGTCGGATTCTCCGGTTGTGGGTTCTAATCCCGTTCACGGGTAAAAAATTTTTTGTGGCGTGTTGAAAAATATATAGGGTGTTTAATTTATAAAGCAACCTTTAAACTCGATTTTTAGTCACTTTAAACGCTCAGATTAATTCGAAATTTTGCTCACACGGCAAGCACCGATGACAATACAGTATAGTAGTAAAATATAGGGTGTTTCATTTATAATGCAACCTTTAAACTCGATTTTTACCCACTTTAAACGCTCAGATTAATTCGAAAGTTTTTTATATAGTACTAAAAAGTGAAAAATAAATTATAGTTCAAAAAAACCCAAAAAAAAACACGCTTTAGAGGTAATCGAACTAAAAAGTTAAAAATAATTCTTAATTTAAGAATAAAATGATTACCGAGAAAATTAATGTCATTGTGGTAATAGCGTGGGGTGCTCAATATAAATTGTTACAATTTCTTACTAGTTCTATTCCGAAATGCAGAGTTAGTGTATAAATGTAGTACAAAGCACCCCACGCTATTACCACAATGACATTAATTTTCTCGTTAATCATTTTATTCTTACATTAAGAATTATTTTCAACTTTTTAGTTCGATTACCTCTAAGGCGTGCTTTTTAGTTTTTTTGAACTATAATTTTTTTATATTTGATTTACATGGTGGTTTGCGTTATGTTAATAGACCGTATCTTTTAACTAGTATTCAAACATTTTTGTCCAGTTTAAGAACTGTTGCCAATTCAAAGAATCATGTCAGAAACTGGGAAGATATAAGTAGTTTTAGTGTAGAGGATTTCAAGTATTTAACATCAATTTCTAAAGAAAATTTCGAAGAACTTTATGAATTGTGTGTGCCAATCGAACAGTATGGTAATAGAAGAAATATTGGGCAAAAATATTTACTTGCTTTTCTTTTTAAGTTAAGACATGGATTATCGGATGCGTTTTTAAAATTACTTTTTAATTATTATTCCAGACAAGTCACTAGTTTAATAATATCTAATGTCCGCCTATCTCTGATGCAAAGATTTGAACGAGGCAATATCGGATTCAGATCAATAACCAGAGACAATGTCCCCGAATTTGTCAACACGCTTTATAATCCTATACCAGATGATCCTAAAGCCATTGTACATATAACTCCATTGAAAAGAGTAGGAATTTCAGAATATTACGTCAATCGTATTGCTCTTTCAAAATGGAACATTTGGTTAAGCCAGAAATTATAGTAGCTCCTGATGCATACAACAGTCAACGGTCCCTATTTTTCTGATGGACGGAACAACAACGCAACGATTTTACGGTGGGATTTAGAGAACGACGTTAATGGAATTAACAACTGGTTTAAAGGAGGAGATTTTGTAATAGTAGATAGAGGCTACAGAGACGCGATTCCTACATTTGAAGAACTAGGTCTCATTTCTTAGATGCCACCTTTACTTCATCGTAACCAACGTCAACTGTCTACTAGTGAAGCTAATAAAGCAAGACTAATACCTACAACCTGCTGGGTTATAGAAGCTAGAAATGGACATTTTAAGTCTATTTTCTTGTTATTTAAAGGACACATTTCCACGACCCATGCAGCCAACTTGCGTGAGTTTTACCAGATTGCGGAAGCGTTAATAAAAAGGTTTCATCCTTAAAACAGGAACAGTTGAGATAGCAACTGAAATGCTAGATAAACTGGATGATGTATATATTGTCCAAGCACGTGTTGAACCTTACAATCTAGCTGTCAGGGATGGTTGCTAGCAGAGGCTTAACCATATGCATTTCCCCAGGTAGATACCAATTATCTAAAAGGCCTAGTAGGTCCTTACCATCTTTATTTAAGTCCATCATATATACAAGATAAATTACAAAGAGAAGAACTTAATGTTTTAGAAATAGATAAGTTAAGAGGGGAACCCAATTTCTTACATTTTAGAATCTATTCTAGATTTAGAAACGCCACTAAATATATGTTATGATTGGCATACGAGGACAATCTTCCAGTTTTCTACCACTACTGCTCATGTCCATCTGGTACGAGAACTTTAGGCACATGCGCACATATTGCAACAATCTTATGGTTTTTTGGATTAGCTAGACACAATAATATCACATTTCCACCAACACGTCTACTAAATTGAGTCGACGATGCAGCAGACCATTTATTGCCAGAAAATATTGCTCTAGGTCCCATAGTTGAAGAAAATTAAAAAGTTTTTTGTCCGTTTACCCCCACTTTATTTGGACTTCACCATCATTTTTTGAATGTATGCTTGTTCTAGTCGCCTGTGGTGACCTCATTAAATATCTACTGTTTTCGCTCCTAACTTTAACAAGTATGTAATAAGAATCTAAAAATTCTATAAAAATATAAGTGGAATAGGCCTACAGGGGATACTACTTGAAAAAAAAACGCGCCTATAGGGCTCTACCTCACGGGTGGTGTGGAAATGAGCTTGAAATGGAGCTTAATAGAGTATTGAATGACCCTGATAAAAAAGACACTTAATAACGCAAAATTGTTTCTATTGTTTGGCGGCTCTTTTGGATTTGTTAATTTTGTCATCTTACAAGCTCAAGTCAGATCACCCTGTAAGTATGAATTTTGTAGCCACATTTTGTACACAGTGTGTACAAATATTTTGTTCACAATATTTATTTTATTTTGTATTTATGTTGTATTACTAAAAAATGATATTGTACAGACTAAGCGTTTAATATTTCTAATAGTAGCCATAGGATCTAATTTTACCAATTAAAACTTTTAACGAGGACATCGAGATTTACAGTATATCCCATATTCAGAAACTTTGACCGTGATTTTTTTAAATGATATTTGATGCTTTTTTCCATTGTAAAAATAAGTAGGTACTTTAACAAAAACAGATCTGTGAAAGCACGAATCACCCTGCAAACAACAGATATTTTATTTTTGCTGATAGGTATGTATTTTGTCTTGATGTATTTGGTAGTAACATTGAAAAATATTTAAGAGGGACTTTTTGGGGACCGTTTTAAAAAAATCGGGTTTTTGTACTTCAACGCCCTGTATCTCAAAATCTAGCGATAGCATAAGGTTGGGCCTATGGAGACTTTTGATCAGGACATCAAATACCAGTACATATCAAAAAATCAGACAATTTGACGGTGTTCCCGTTTCGGTGGGGGGTCCTTTCCAATTTCAAATTTTCTTGCCTTAACTTTATTTTCTTTCCGACACTTTATATTGGCAATCATTTTCTTTTTCACTACAACTCCTAATCCTTATGATTTCCAAAAATCAAATTATATAAATCAGCACTCTTTGTCCAAAAAAAGGAAATGGTTTTTCAGCAATTTATTTAATTATAATAAAAAAATAATTTTTAGGTTAAAAATCTAATAATTCAGAGGAATATTATTAATTTAAAACAATAAAATTACGAATATTTTCAGTTTAATGCAAATAACTTAGGACCTGTAAAAAATATCAAAATTTTTTGAAAAAATAAGTTATAGAAAATAGAATGCTCTCCAAAAAATGTACCATAAAATATTCTCAAAAGTTGATGGTTGCGTCAAAAAATTGGAAAAATATTAAAATTTGTCCTTAGTTCAACTGTGACCTCGAATAACTTTTGAAGGAATGAATAATATCAAAAAAATTGTAGGAGACTTTTTTTGTAGAGCGTTCAATTTTCCACAAGAATATACATTGGCAATTCCGAATTATTGCCACCAACGTGAGCTATAAAATTCCAAAGTGCAAGAGAATATTGTTACCATGTTATTTAAATGGAAAATGGAAATTTGCGATGCGGCACGGCACCTTTTTAATCATTCTGGTGTCCAGAAAACCCTCTACCAAGCAGATACTAAATGTGATGTTATGTCCATCTAACCCGATTTACATTTACATTTGGTAAAGCACTAGATGCGAAAGGCTTTTCAAAGAAAATAAACAATATGAAATGGAGGTTGAAGGAAAAAACTGGAAATAAAGTAACCAAACTGTTGGAATAAGAGACAAAGTTATTGAAGGCTATGGAGGGCGACAGTAATCCTACAATTTGAAGAATCGGAGACGCACTGCAAATTGGTATTGAAGATGGATCTACTTAGCATAAAGTGAGTGAAGCTTCTGCTATGCGAGAAGAGACTGAATCAGCCATCAAACCACAATCCAATAGTGTCAAGACTCTCAAATTTCTTCTGCCAACAAGAAAAAAAAAACAGAATCAGAAAAGTAAGAAACAAATGACACAAAAGAACTTCAACCGCTAGTTCGTTTAGAGCAGTATCGAAGAAGTAGTGTTCAAAACGAATATTATAAGAAAAAGTTGAGACGATGAAGCGGGAGGAATCAGTAATAAGTATTGTTAACGAGAGGGAGTTCCAATTCTCCAAATTTCCTAGTACAACGTATTAAAATGACAATATTATATTATGTTAGGTAGTTATTGTTTTTTTGTAAGACTAGGAGATTTTGAGTATATACCTAGTTTGTTCAAAAAATCCAGTGGGTATATGTTTGATTTATTATTAATAATATTAAAAAGTTTGTAAGTAATAAAATAAAAATAGAACAGTTTGCGTTTTTTAAAAACCAAAATGATCTGATGGCGTAAATGATTAAAAATAAATTCATTTTGAACGTTCATTTCATACAGTTTTATACCTACATTAAGTATAGAATTTATTTATTACAAAGCCCAAACTTCTTCTCATTTCTGGTCCTTGCTGGCGAAGAGGTAGATTAACTTCGTCATTATTATTATTGACATCTTCTTCTGACACATCTTCAGGTGCTTCAAAATCGATGTCTTTCAAATTTTTTGCCAAGTTATCAAGCATGTTGCAAAATAGGAAATCGACGTTTCAGTTGACCAAAACAACGTTCAATCATCACTCTCTCTTTTTTCGAAAGTTTATTATAATTTAGTTCAGCACCTGGAGCGGGATTTCTGAATGGAATCATGAGCCACGTCTCTATTATCATATCCATCATCAGCAAGTAGCACGACGTTGTTTTTGTTTTGTAAAAAATAACCTTATCTGTCAATTTCTCCATATTCTTAAATCGTGGACCGAACCAGGCGAACTAACGTCCATACTAGAAAACATTTCTGTTGCATCACAACTGGCTTGCACATTCAGTGTAGGATGACCTTTTTGGTTGACATACTCATCACCATGGCGATTTGGTTTCAGTATTTCTACGTGGGTATAATCAACTACGCCAATTGCTGTCGTAAACCAATACTTGCTCTGCCATAACTGATGAAAAAGTATAACTTTTCAAAGAAATTCGTTATGGAGTTAAGCAACAAGAAGGAATGGGATCCAAATACCATTACCAGACTTGAAAAGAATGCCATTCAATGGTACACAGACGGCTTAAAAGGAATACAAGGAACTGGGATAGGAGTGTACGGGGCAGGAACCAAACACTCTGAAAACTTGGGAAAAACCCCGAGTATCTTTCAAGCGGAAATTCACTCCATAAGAAATTGTGCCCAGTTCAATATTGATAAAGAATATAGAAGGCAAAGGATTATCATAATGTCGGATAGTCAAGCAGCCATTAAAGCACTGAGCACTTGTGTTATCAGTTCGAAAATGGTGTGGGAAGGCCTAGGCAAACTAAATGAACTAGGCGAGAACAATATAGTCACCTTACTGTGAATTCCAGGACACACAGGGATAGAAGGAAATGAAATAGCAGATGAACTAGCAAAGAGGGGGAATGGAACACCCTTTTGGGGGCCAAAACCCTTTTGCGGTATCAGCTCCAATGTAATATTGAAAGAAATAGGCAAAGCCGAAGAAAAGGGAAGATATGACCATTGGAAAGATCTAGTAGGACTTTGGCAATCACAGATTCTTCTGGGTGACTACAACCTGTTGAGATCAAATGAATGCATAAGTCAAAGTAAAACTGCACTAAGAGTTTTAACAGGCATCCTTACGGGACATTGTCGCCTGAATGGGCACCTGAAAAAGCTCAAAATAGTGGAGGAAGAAGAATGTAGATTCAGTGGCATGGAAGAAGAAACCTCTATCCACATACTTGCGAATTGCACAGCAGTTCAGAATCCTAAGGCATAACAGCTAGGAGATTACTGGATAGAAGAGGGGCATTTACCTAAGTTAAAGCCTGCAGATATCCTGAAATTCCTCCGGGAAATAGGACTAAAGGAGCTACTAGTCTCTGAGACTTTCCTCAGGAACTAAGTAGAAGTAAGGGGGCACAATAGATCTATTAGGTCTCAGTGAATGTCACCCCAATTTACATACATACATACAATTGTTTTGCATCCATAATTTCATAAATGGTAGACGGAAACTTCCAGTCAATTACGGTAATCACTGTATGAGATACTGTAGCTTAACTTACACCCAGTTCTTGACCAATGCCTTTCTGATACCCAGGGTCACTGAGATAGCGTAAACATATCTGGATTTTTAGGAGGATAATAACGCACCTCCTCAAGTTTCACCAGTATTCATTCCCAAAAATCTGTTGGCAAGCCATTGCACATTTTTCTCTATATTAAGTTCTACTAAATTCTTTGTAATCAGAATCAGGTGTTGATAAACGCTGCTTGTAGTGTTTAATCTCTCTCAGTTCCACATCATCTGCCATCGCTAAAAATAATCACTACACGACTGAGTCTGCTACTTATTGAAGGATATCCTTTTTATTTAGAGAAAAAGGTAACGTTTATAAATAACCAAATACTTTTTGTGAAGAAGAATATAGGTTTTACTCGGGTTATTATCAATGCGAGCTGAAATATTTCCTTCATATTCTGCAAGTATAAGCCTAACCTTTTTTTATGAATACGGCCCAATATTTCCAATTATTTGAGTGAAGAGCATGTTTTTGTTTTTCAGTACCTTCAATTCAGGAACTATCATTTTTTTAATCGACTTCTGAAAAGAAGATGTCCAATTCAAAGTGTATTAATTTCCTTCAGGTCGGATCGAGAGAAGTACAAGAGAGGGGAAGGAACATTAAAGTAAGGAAAGCCCCGGGGATAGATGGCCTGAGGGGTGATATGTTGAAGAGGATGTTGGATGACAATGGGGAGTACTTCTGCGAGCTTTTCAACAGGGTGCTAAGGGAGGAAGAGTTTCCAGAAGGATGGAAGGTGGCTAGGGTGATATTACTTAAGAAGGCGGGTAGAGAGGGGAAGAGGGCGGGGGACTAAAGGCCCATCAGTCTGCTGTGTGGTATGGGTAAATTGATGGAGGGGATAATAAAGGATAGGATTGAAGAGGAAGTTGGTAGGAATGAAGGTTTTAGGGAAAACCAGCACGGGTTTGCGAAGGGAAAATCATGCATCTCGGCGCTGGGCAGGGTGATGGGCTTGGTTGAAAGGGCTAGGGAGGGCAGCTGGAGGAACAAGAAATTGGCCCTACTCGTGTTCTTCGACGTCGGAAACGCGTTCAACAGTGTCAGCAAACGGGCAGTGTTGAGCGCGTTGCTGAGGCTAAGAGTGGGGGAGGGTTTGGTTAACCTAGTGGAAGACTACCTGACGGGACGTGTGATAGTAGACACTAGAGGGAGGAGGTATGATACGGAGGCTGGAGTGCCCCAGGACTCGGTTCTTGGACCGACGCTATGGAAGTGTGTGTTTGATGAGGTTTGTGGGATAGTATGTGAAGAGGGATGTGAGATTACGGTGTATGCGGACGATGTGTGTCTGGTATGTACGGCAAAAGGAGAGGCGGAGATAGAAAGAAAGGCGGAGAGAATGTGTAGGAAGATTGTGGAGAAGATAGAGCGGTGCGGACTAGAAGTGGCGGAAGATAAGACGGTGGAGTTGCTAGTGAAGGGACAGAGCAAAACAAGGGAAGTGGGGGTGATGGTGAAGGGAAGGAGAATTCGCATGGAGGAGTGTGTGAAATACCTAGGGGTGTGGTTGGATAGTCAATTATCCTTCCGAACACACATGTTGAAGGCGGCTGAGAAGGGGGAAGTGAGGGCAGCATGGCTGGGGAGATTGATGAGTAATGTGAAGGGGCCGGGAGAGTGGAAGAGGAGGATCATTGGTAGGACGGTAGAGCAGAGTTTGCTGTACGGTGCGGAAGTGTGGGGTGAAAGAGCGGGAGTGAATGCGAGGGTTAGGCCACTCCTGCGGGTGCAGAGAGGTATATTGCTAAGGGTAGTGCAGGGGTACAGGACAGTGGGTGGACTGGCAGCAGCGGTGCTGGCAAGGAGCTACCCATTGGACGTGATGGCTAGAGCCAGGAATAAACGCTGGAGGGGTGCGACCAGAGAGGAAGTACAAGAATGGATGGAGGAGGAAATGGAGAGAAGGTGGGAGGAGTATGAGGGCGCGCTAAAAGGAGCGATTGGGAATAGGAGAGATTGGATGGATCGGAAATTCGGGGAGGTGAACTACTTCTTGACACAGGTGTTCACTGGACATGGGTCGAGAGTAGGGTACCTCCACAAGATTGGAAAAAGAGAGACTGGAGTGTGCGAGAGGTATGGAGTGGAGGATGATGTGGGGCATGTGTTCAGATGCTGGAGGAACGAGGAAGTGCTGAAGAAGTTGGAGACGAAACTAGGGGAGGCGGTGTATTGGGAGAATATGGTGGAGATAATGTTGAGGGGGGAGGAGGAATGGATGGAGGTAAGTGGCGTAGTAGAGAGCATGGTCAGGGGGAGAGAACGACTCGATATGGCATGAGAGGTAGGAGTGGAAGTTAGGGAGAAGACGACGATGTGAGGGGAGAGTGTGCGAGGGACCGCCGCCCGTCTCGAAGTATGCTAGGGTAGTGATTCCGAGGCGGGGGTAACGGCGAGTTTGAGGTGGGTTTGGTTGGTAGGCATCTCCTTGGGGATGAGTCCAACACTGTTTGGGTCCTGGACCCATTCGAACATGAGTTTCCCATCCCGGTCCGACAAAAAAAAAAAAAAAGGTCGGATCGAGCATAACGTTTCCATTAATGAGCAGATTTCAATTATTTTTCTTGTATCGGATTCAGTATAGTGATCCAATTTCAATTTCATTCGTATTGGACCTTGGACTTTGGACATACACCAAGAAAACCATCAGTATCAAAAAGAACATATAAAAATATAGTGATTTAGGTATTGTCATGTTCATGACGATTCCAAAACAAGATAGGCTTTTCATTATGATCAGATATATACTAGGTAGACCCATCACTCAAAATTGTGAAATAAACAGCGCGATAGCGTTAATCCGTTGCACTTAATTTTTGTACCACCATCATTTTGAAGGGATGCATTCTGATTGAGTTATGTGAAATCGAACACCTCTGGGAGACTGCTATATGGAGGCTGTGATTGCATCCATATTTTCCGCTGTTCTTGGTGTCCTCAGTGGGGTAGTAGATTTTCGCGTCAGTGTAGAGCCTGTTACAAATAAGTTTAAACCTTCCAACAAATTCTCCTCCCAACCGGACGCATGACGACCAAAATCAAACCAATTACAAAAAGCACGCTGAGTCATTACTACATATTCACAATTTCAAATGACTTTCTCGAATATAATATTGCAGTGTCAGGCAGATAACTGAAAATTACATGAACTTATATGTATTTGAGACGACCGCGTTTGCAGTGTTTCCGTTTGCACAAACCGAGCAACGACTTCGCGAAATCGTGCCTATATTGTTTAGCAAATTGTTTTTTATTTAAAATATTTCATGGTCTTCCTGCATATTGAAATATGTCATTGAACAGCTGGTTGGTTATTATTTTTGCCATATATTCCAATATCAAAGGATGTGAACAGGGTAATTAATTTTTATCATCCATTTGTCTGATAGTAGGAGGAAGTGTAGGATGGCTTGAAATTGAAAGGGTAGAGAGCAGTTGGCTTCGCAATATATCGGTCACAATTGTACATAAGGCTATCATGAAAGAGTAAAAAAATAATGTATCGTATATTATGTTTGTTTGTTTTCGTTCGTTACTTTTTTTAAATTGAATTTTTCAGCTATGCCTCCGCTCAAGATTAATTGTTATGCTTTAATGAATAACAAATAGTTGCGGTTGGCTGAATACCACAACAAACGGCCACTATCGAATCAAAATGTGTTTACACTTGCACATATCCAAACAGTTGAAATCACCATATAGAGGTAAATACTTAAAGCGTTGCTATATAAGGCGCATAATATATCAAGCTGCATTTCGAGATTTCAATTATTCCAGAAGCAAACGGGTCTCTTCGGTACAATCGGCTCAAACAGCCCTAACTGTACGTGCTATGCATCCCATTTTTCAGTATATATAATATATCGTTTGTTGTAATTGAGAACACGAATTCTATCAATTATGTTGTTTGGAAGTGAATAGGTGATCCTATAACGTGGAGTCGGCATTGTTGATAAGAATTGAATGATATTTAATAGTTGTTGGAATTTTTAACTCAATAATATTCTTGGCCCACTTCGTATTATATGTTCTACAGCAGAGCTATCCTGGATAATTTCGTATAACTTCATTCTATAGTAGAGCTGACCAGAGTAAGGCCCACGGGCCACAAGCGGCCTCCAACCTTACTTTTTGCGTCCCGCGGCGATGGCTTCCGAATGTATAAATGTCATTTTAATACGAAATTTGGACAATTCTCACATTAAGGCGAAAAAACAAATGGAATTAGATATAACGCCACTAGCGCTACATGAGAGGTCGCAGTGAAGTTACTAGAAATCGGACGGATCTTCCTAGATCACACTCGAATATTCAAAAAATCAGAGTTAATTGATAATAGTTTGCTCAGTTTGTGGTATGCACCAATTCTGAAGCATTTTCAAGTTAAATACTAGGTGCAGAAAAGCAAACAACGAGTTTATAACTAACGCTAGACATCAGACTATCTAATCACTAACCACAATAATAAAATTCAGAGGACCTGTTTTCCAAAATCCGTTCACACCTAGGCAGACCAAAAACTGCTGAGGATTTAGAGGGAGCAGCTGCATGGCTGCAACACTGTACACTGACCTCTTATCATTATAACTGTCCGATAAAGGAGAGTCGCTCTTCTAGACAAGCCATCTGGTGGAATAAAGAGCTGACATCGCGGAGGGAAGAAACAAGGCGCTGTTTCAACAAAGCGAAAAAAACGGGTAACTGGGAAACGCATAAAGCTAAACTAGGTACATATAATAACAAAATTAAAAGAATCCAAGGAGAAGTCCTGGAGAATTCTGTGAGGACATGCAAGGTGTCCCTGACAGCGACAGAATCAACAGGACTCTTGAAAAGTATACTTCTAACAAACTTGGTACTATTCAGTTGCCGAGCGGAAAGTTTTCAAATACAGAGGCAGAGACTCTGGAGTATTTCCTCAGTGTGCACTTTCTAGGTTCGGTAAAGATAGAGTCAATCTATGACAACGGACTGGTTGCCAAAACAAAGGCAACCAAAGAAGGCTGTGAACTCACGAATAAGATATTCAGACCCCATCTCATCAGATGGGCTGTAAACTCATTTGTCCCCTAAAAAACTCCAGGACCTAATGACATATTCCCCGAGCTTCTGCAAGAGGGACTAGACATCATAATTCGTCCTTTAGTTCTGATACTTCGTAGCAGCCATGCTCTAGGGTATATACCAATTGCAAGGAGAGAGTCAAAGGTAGTGTTTATTCCTAAACCAGAGAAAGGAACGTACACCCAGGCTAAATCCTACTGACTAATGAGTATGACATCATTCATGGTGAAAACCATGGAAAAAGTCTTACAAATGTACTTACAAGAAGAAATGCTTAAGAGCATCCCTCTACATATACTACAATGGGCTTATCAAGCAGGGAAATCAGGTGAAGCTGCCCTGCATAATTTGGTCTCAGGTCTCGAAAGGAGCCTGAATCCTAAGGAAGTAGCCCTTGCAGTATTTCTAGACATCGAAGGTGCTTTTGATAACACATCGATGTCATCAATTATCAGATCCCTCAAAAAAAGAGGGATTAACAGTACCACATGCAAATGGATAGGATCCATGCTCGAGCATGAGAGAATATAAGCACATATGCATGATAAAACATACACCGTTAGGACAACTAAGGGATGTCTTTAAGTTGAAGTACTTTCGCCACTTTTGTGGAACCAAGTTGTGGATGACTTGATCTGTAGGTTGAATGATCAAGGCATATGGACGCAGGGCTTTGCGGACGACATAGTGATTGTCACCAATAGGAAATTCCCAGAGGTGGATATGAATGTCCTACAGGAAGCACTGCGAATTGTGGAGGAATGTTGCCTTAAAGAGGACCTTCCAGTTAATCTAAAAAAAACCAAACTAGTTGCTTTTAAGAATAGAAGAGTTCTCCTGCACGGTAGAGTACTGTTGTTCGGAGAAGAACTAGAAATATCCAAAGAAGTTAAATATCTGGGAGTGACCCTTGATTCCAAACTGAATTGGAAGGAACACCTGGAAAAAATTACTACCAGGGCGACTAGGCTTTTCTGGCAATGCAGAAAAGTTATGGGCAAAACCTGGGGTGGTTCATTGGCTGTACATAACTGTTATAAGGCCAACGATCACTTAGGGAACAATAGTCTGGTGGAGGAGGAGGACAGAAGTGTCCTCTGCCGCTAATATATTAACTACAATCCAAAGACAAGCCCTTCTTGGTATTACCGGGGCAATGAACAGCACGGGGACGGCATCAATGGAATCCCTTATTGGACTTCCTCCTATAGAACTTTTTTTAGGGCGGAGGCAATGATGGCAATTCTTAAGCTGAAATCGGGAGAACAATGGTCCCCGAACAATGTTCAAGAAGGATACACTGATACAACTGGGACATTACTAGACGAACCCATATTTCACATGGGTTTTGATAGCATGACACCAGAGAATATATTCACTGAATATCATCATCCCATCTAGGGAACAGGTGATGCACCCAAGTAATTCTGGAGAAATCATCTGGTTCACCGATGGCTCCAAATCAAACCATGGCACTGGGTCTGGTATAGAAAAACCTAGGAAGAAAATGTTCTTTAGCTTTGGTCGACATACGACTGTGCTTCAAGCAGAGACGATTGCCGCTACAGCCTGTATTGATAAATACATCAAGAGAGGATATACGGGACAAAAAATTAAAATATTCACTGACAGCCAGGCTCTGCTTAAGGCTATCAGTAATCCAACAACTTGGTCTAGACTGCAGAAAAACTGCTAATAATCCCTCAACAGGCTGGCAAGAGACAACAAAGTGTGTAACGATTTTTTTTTGCACCTAATCGAGGTTCACTTTTATTTTCCGTAACGTATTTTATTTTTACCGCTATGTTTTATATAACTCGTTACTTACTTTCCGACCCCTTTCCGTTAACGTATTGAGATTCTATTATTTTTCTCTGCTTAATTGTATTTTATTATTAATCCAAATTCAAATTCCACCATATAAAATTTATCCGTTCCGATGTTCAAAATTTCCAACTGATAAGCCGTTCAGTATATACAAATTTCAATTCCGAAGGACGGACAGTATAACAGTAATTTTTTGATCAACCTAAATAAATTTTACGACCGTTAATGACAATATAAATAGGGAAACCAGCAATGCTTCGAGATCTCCGTTCGATAACTATTCTGCGCTCTGCAACTTACAGTCTCAAAAATCAATATTTTCCGGTCTTGTGTGAAAATCCGGAAGTGAAAAACCGGAAGAAAAGAGAATTGTGTGTGCTGCTAGCTGTGCCTACCATCCGATACCGACGCCTTATTTTGAAAGGTAAAGATTTTGTTTTATAATTTGCCGTATTTTCGAAAATCGTGCATCTGAGAAAGTAGAAATATTTTGTTAAATATTGCTTTGGATTTGTTTTCTGCCGTTTTGTTTTTTTTTCCTTTTTAAAGGAAAACTAGTTTGTACAGTTTTTTTCTTTCTCTCTTAACCGCAAAGAGTGGAAAATAATTTGTTGTATTAGAGATGAGTTTTTTATTATATTCCTAAATTAATTGATTTTAGTTATTCGCCGGTTCTCAATAGAATTTACTACTTGAGTTTTTTCTTCACAGGTCGTTTATATACAATCAACACTTGTGAGGATTGTGATATATTAATTTTTTTTGGTCATTTTATTCTTACTCTGTGTGTCGGAACTCGTGTCTATTTTAAATAAAAAATTTTATGTCAGGTTTTTTTGTTTAAAGTCGTTTGCCGGTTTAATTTAAATCCTAAGGGTTTCTCGAACTTGGAAGTGGCTCCGTTACAACTTGTTCGTTTACCCGGCCGATTTAAAGCGTAATTTTGATAACCTGACCGGCTCTGACTGTTACGTCCGTTATAGTACCAGGTATATGGTGTAAGTACCAATTTTTTTGGACCGTTATTTAAATTAAATAGACCACAGAGGATTAATAGACTAAAGTTTTGAATTCCTATTATTTTCATTATTAACCGCAATTGGAGAACCAAGATTTGGCTTTTCCGGATTGTTATTAGTTCGTTAGATTAAATTCAACAAGACCCCTGGAATTTTCCGTAACCTCCATCTGAGGCTATCTGGAACTCTTGACGCTAGGAGTCAAGGGGCTGTGGAGCAAACCACATTAAAAATCTGGCGCCCAAGATTTGAACCGAAAATTTTTGCATCAAGGGTGTCCATAGTGACGTGTTCGTGTGGAAGGAGCAACGTGAAAAAGGTAAACACGTTACAAGTGTCTCTCATATGTGTGCCGGCACATGATGAATGATTGTAGCTAATGAAATGGCGGACCAGTTAGCTAAAGAAGGCTCCAAGAGACCTTATGTGGAATATTATTATGTCAAATGAATGCCATGGAAATGGTTGTCGAGATTTTGATAAGAGAGGAATAGTGCTTCGCCTCACAACAATATAAGCACCCAGAAGATACATAAAATAAGCTTGTATGTATAAAGGGGAGACATTTACTGAGACCTGGAAGATCTATTGTGAAATATATTTTCTACTTAAAGTATATCCATCGAACAAACAGTGCGACCCAAACAACGAAAGATGCGTGATCGAAGTATGATCACCATGCGCTAAAATAAATATGCCTCTCTAAGCTAGCCAATCGGATTTAACTGCAATCGGCCGGCAGAATTCATTGTCTATGGAACATCGGTATAGAGTCGGAGAGATCACGTGCACTATGCATGATACTGTTTTGGAACACTCCGTTGCTTGGATGGACAGAGTATTGTTCCTGAGGAGAGTTCCAGTTACAAGTGGTTACGTTAATCCTATTTCCTGGAGAAATTTAAGGATATCTGCAGGTTTCAGTTCAGGTAAGCATCTCTTTTGTATCCAACAGTCTACTAAGTGTTTTAGAATTCTATACTGCTATGCATTTCGCATATGTTTATTCTTCCATTTCACATAATCCACATTCCTATAGCTTCAGTAATTTGATCTATTTAAAGGTGGCAGTATATTTTGTTAGGAACTCTCATTGCAGGCTTACTCTGGCTAAGGCATTCATTTGTTCTCACCCGGATGTAGTTTCCCAGGAATATCTTTACATGTCTTATCTCTATTAGATGTTTCCAATGGTCAGATCTTACACTGGTGCTGGCTTCATCTCCTCTATTTGCTAGTTTATCTGTTACTTAGTGTACTTATATTTCTGTGATCTTAAACTCACTGTAAGATGACGATGGTATCCTTGTCTAGGTGCTTCAATGGCAGCTAGACATTATTATAATCATTTCCATTCGATATTTTTGATCGATATTGAACTTTCCAATGGCATGAATTTTCGCTTGAAAAATACTTGAAGCGTTCGGATTGTTTGGTTCCTGGCCCGAACACTCCTATTTCAGTTCCTTCTCTTGCTTTAGAGTCATATGTGTACCAGAGAACAGCATTTTCTCCATGTCGGGCAATCGTGGGTTCCCTCCAATAACTAAAGCGCCATCATTCAACAGAAAAATGAATGTTCAAGTAAAAATTTGATTCACATCTTGTTCAGAAATACATGTGATATGGAATGAAAATTGAAAGAAATTTGTCACTCCAAAGTTCACTGATTATTAACTGCATTTTTCTCATCTCGAACGTATTATTTGTATGTGAGTTTCCTCTACATGTAAGAAATTTTTTCCAAACAATGTATTATCTCAATTTCCTCTTTACCCCAAGCAACAGTATAAAACCAATATCGTCTTAATTACTTTTTTTTTAATTTCGTATTAATTACCATCGAACCCCCTGGCTACTATTTTTATCTTGCACTTAAATTGGGTATTTTTCACGAATACTGCCATAAAATAAATATTTTCAATTCACCAGCTTCTAGTAAAATTTCTGAGCCTCGAGCTTTGGAAATTTATTACAAGTTTATATTCAATTTATAACATTTTCTAAACAAACAGCAGCCATGGCAAAAAAACTCCTGCTATTAGAATATTAATTACACCTCATCAAACGAACATACAAACGTAAGTAGAAGAAGGTAATGTTCAGGGAAAGACTAAAAGAAAAGATACATTTTAATTGAGTGTCATTATTTTGAAGAGGTAAATAGTCCACTTACAGAAAAAAAAAGGTGAGCGGTCGTCGGACCGCCGACAGAAGCTTGCTTCTTATGCACAATAGAATGACCATTTTTGACAATTTTTCGTAAGTTTTTGACCATTTTCAAAAATTTTGACAATTAATTGAACATTTTTTCAAAAATTTTAACAATTTTTGACAATTTTTTCAAATTTTAACAATTATTGACCATTTTTGACAGGTTCTGACAACTATTGACCATTTTCGACAATTTTCCAAGATTTTTGACAATTTTTAACAATTATTGACCATTTTTGACAGTTTTTTATAATTATTGACCATTTTTTCAAAATTTTGACAATTTTTGACCATTTCACAAAATTTTACCATTTTTCAAAAATCTTGACAATTTTTAACAATTATTGACCATTTTTGACAGTTTTTTATAATTATTGACCATTTTTTCAAAATTTTGACACTTTTTGACCATTTTTGACAATTATTGATCAATTTTGACAGTTTTAACAATTATTGATCATTTTTGACAATTTTTCAAAAATTTGTAGGTACCAATACAATTTTTAAGTATGTCAGAGGTTGTCAACTATAAGAAGCTTTAGGGCGCCACTACCTTCTAGACGTCGACGGAAGAACAAAATGAATTTAAACAAAGAGAAAACTAAGGTGAAAAAGGTAGAAACACCTTGTAGAAATTAAAATATCAATTTAAAGAATTAGAAACCTACTTTAACCCGGACACGATCACCTACAGCTCTTATAGCCGGGTGAATGAGAAATTAAAAAAAAAAAGAAACTAGAACATTCATTTTATTCTGCCAGGAAAGAACAAAAAAATGAGGCCTGTACTTTTTATGGTACTTATTTTAGGTAAATATCTTCTTCGGGAAGGATTTGCAGAGAAGTGGACCTGGAGGTATCTTGAAGGTGTCTTTGAGGGTGTCTTAATAATCTCCTAGCCGTCAGTGGTATCCTAGCTCTCAACGGTATACTAAGTTCTCAAGGTATACTAGCTGTATCCGTATACTAGCTGCTGTGCTTACCAGAAATTTTGATAGGAAAGGTATAAAAGCGATAAAAATGGCGGTTAGGTTAGGGTAGTTGATAGCGAAAAGGGGAGTCGCTCGTGGCGT
The DNA here is from genome assembly GCA_947563755.1 of Lochmaea crataegi. Lineage (NCBI taxonomy): Eukaryota > Metazoa > Arthropoda > Insecta > Coleoptera > Chrysomelidae > Lochmaea > Lochmaea crataegi. Next base: position 14,204,743 of record OX387435.1, read on the forward strand.
TGAAAAAATGGAAGCGACCGTTGGCAGACGTCAATTGTCCTATGGTCAGTGTTGAAGATTGGGGTGGCTAATGGGACGACGAGCGGGAATTAGAGAAAGATTTGCGATATAAATTTGAAAGTCGAAACAGGTCGATAGACATGTTACAGATCAATAAGCTTTATTATAAAAATCTAACCTAATCTAACCTACTTCTTGACACAGAGCAGAACAACAAAGGAAACCGTCATAAACATCAACCAGAAAAAAGTTAATTGTTAAAAGTTTTCACTGAAATTAAAACGTTCAACCGATTCTCGAAATACAATTATTTTTTAACGTAAATAAATAATATCCCGTGAATCATTTTCAACGGAATTAAGCATTTTTAAGCCCTAGAAATATAATTTTCCTCCCCTAAATGTTCATGCAGTTATAGAAACTTGTTTACGGATTTGAAAGGCAAACATTATTTTTAACGCTTCTGCGGACGGAAACAATTAGAATATTTAAAAACAACTACAAATTAAGCGTGTTAAAGCATAATTAATGGGTTTGAAACATTAATCTTAAATTTGGAAGCCTTATTTTTTAATCTACAATGAAATAGGTATTCAACTGTGATTAGTCATGAAATTTTATTCCTTTATGAGTATAACTTGTGCTATAATTTATGTCGTTTGGAATACAAGGACAATAATTAGGAAAATTATTGTGCTTGCAGTACTGTACAATCTATAGAGGTGAAAGTTTCTGACAAAATCACGAAATTTCATTGGAAATTGAACAAATATGATTCATATATTTTATATGGTTATTGGAACAAGTTTGTCTTGAATCAAAAGCTTAAGCACGTGTTCATCGCCCATTGTAACAGTCCCATTTTGCATTCGAGCAAAGACCAGTATTAATAAATACATACGTACAAAGTAATTCTTCAATCTAAAACTATAACCAAAATAGGAAAATATAAAGTATAATATAAAACTAATTGTTTCAGGAAACCAACAAATACTCTAAAAGATAAGCTAAAATTAAATAACCAAATCAAATAGCAAATGCTTCAAATAAAACTAATAATTAAATATAAATGTGCACTAAATAATTAAAATAACATGACTACGGAAAATAAATAAAATAACAGATCCTCTCATGATTAAAGTACTAAAGTTAGGATAAATTGTTTTGTTTACATCTTCCACAGATTAACCCTACATCTTCAATGTCATTCTTCTTTTCAAATTTCACAACCTTGACATATATTTATGTTTGTCTACGGTACTCCACCTACACTTTTGGTACTGTTAGTACCTACCAAAATTATTAATCAGTTTACCCAATGACAAAATTCAAAAATTCCTATACCTGAAGAGGAGTGGAGGTATCTTCCTCTCTTGACTATCTCCTGTTTCTTACTTCCATGTGCATGGACACGTTATTTTAACGGATTGAACAAGGAATATCTTCGTTATTACAACTGAATATATCTTTATTGAAATTTAGATAAAGCATATTACTTCTTATTAGGATTTATTGTTTGATAACGAAGAATTCAACATCTCCTCTAAAAGATCACACAACACCAAAAGTAGGTTATTTTTACCATTCTTATTCACTACTTTTTTTTATTTAAATCTGGATATTTCAAAGTAATATCACAATACTTTTAGACCTCCTTATTTTACCCTTTGGGTACATCGTACTCATCCTACCATCATTTGAAGAACCATACTGTTATATCTTGGCCTATTCATTTCACACTGCCAGATGCCCTGTAGATGTAGTGACTAACCTGCAGAAGACAATCACTTCAACCTAATAAAATTGACAACTTACTGGTGCCGGAATACCACACTAATGTTTCAATAATAGGGAGGACAATAGAAGTTCAGCTAGGATCTAGCAGATAAGCTTGCATGCATATTTAAGAATAAGTCAATAGCGTTTGTTTATTACTTTCGCTACTTTTAGCTTGGTTTGCTTAGTAGAAATGATTTAGTATACTTCACAATTCGTGGGTATGATTGCCTCTTGCTTAAGTAGATGTACAGTATTTATCATTATTTTGTTGTAAATTAGAAGACCTTTTAGTATTAAACTGCACAACATATAACACATAAGACAAGCACTAGAAAATAGACATTTCATGATAATCTGTCATTTATTCTCATTAATAGATTTATGTAAAACCTAATAGCTCGAGGAAGTATTTGAAACTCAGTCTGAAAGTAAAGATTGACAATAGTTATTATTATATTCATTTTAATTATACTCAAGCTCTCTAATAAGAATGTACTTACCACATGTGAACCTATCCAGTAAATACTATTTGGGTGAATATTAAATTGTATTATATTAATTTTTTTAATACATATTAGTGGCAGTCATAGCCTAGATACTTAGCATAATAGGGCTTAAGTTCATATATATCTTTCCTGATTGATTTGTTTGATATTTATCAACACTAGACATAGGTATATTTTTAATATAATTTGTTTGATATTATAATTATAATATATATATATTTTTTTAAACAGTACATTTTGCATTCTCAAACAATCTTGTCAAGTTACTGTCAACTGTCTTGTCAACCGAACTTGAACTACTACTGGCCTTCGCTCGATAAAGCTTTACAGTCACTCATCGGGATATTTATTTATTTTTGTTTTCTTCAATAAACCAAATATTCAAACGTATAAGAAACTGTTTTATTAATCTAAATAAAGGATTATGAATACTCAATTAAGAACCCGACCTCACCAGCCTAAGGAAAACTATGCCACGAAGGCGGTGAGACCATGACGACTTTCTTCTTTGATCAACATAATGGCTACTCCTATGCAACCCAAAAGCCATTAGGCAATAACCACTCGAGCCTTTCGGGCTCTTGTATATATTGCCTGGCAACAAGTTTTCTAAAATCTGTCAAATTATTTCCAATTTATTTTCACTCTCTACAGATAACATCATTTTGTCTCGCGTTTAATACTCGCAAACAAACGCATAGTTTCCATCACAAAAAATCAACCACCACATTGATTATATTGAAGTAAAAACCTTCACAATATTACATTTAGAATCAAAGAGACCGAGATCTTGCATTTATGGAAACATTTCAACAAGCTTTAAACGAAAATGGAACAAAGGTTTATAATAGAGAGGAAGCTGAAGCTAATGAAGTTCGCTAGCGAAAATCAAGTAAGCTTCAACAATTATAAATAGAGAAAGAATCAGATAACTAAGGTTGTATTATTGCATATACAAACAGCTTAGTAATAATTATGAAAAAATTATAATCACGTTTTTGGATGAAAAAAAAATTGTGTGATGATAAATTGTGTGATAATTAATTTATGAAATAAATTCTCAACATGGTAGGACATATATTTTTGTTTCAATCTCAGTCAGGTTTTGTTTCAAGACATGACTTCTAATAAAAATATTCGAAGGCTACGGTCCATTTACTTCGTTTGACCACAACATTTAATCGCCGCGTCTAAGAGCATCGACATATCCGAACTGGTTTGGTCCATTTTGCGCGTTTGGAATGGTATTGTACTTCTTCCGAAATGGAGATTCTGCCTATTGTTGAGCGTCGTTAGATGATAATGGGGAAGATGATATGATGTTACAGTGTCTCTGTAAGGAACCAGAAAAGACAAAAAACATGATCTTGGAACAAGTAACGAATGGCTGTTTTCAACAGTTCTTACTGCGTCATTTAAAACCAATTTAAGTCGTCTAGCGACACCCAGTGCTGGACCATTACTTTTTATTATTCTTATCAATGACTTACCAGAATATTTACAAAATGGATAGCTATTTTTATATGCAGATGATTCCTCAGTGGTGTTTTCGGCAGTAGCTGCTGATGAACTTATGATGAAGATTTGTCTTATAATTGAGTTATTTAAAAGTTGATGTAATAGAAATTGTTTGACATTGAATTTGGACAAAACCATACTATTACATTTTAGATGTAAACAAAATACTCATGCAGTGGAGATTGCAAACATTACCACTTCCAACACTAACAAATATTTAGGGCTACATCTAGATCAGTTCATGAATTGGGAAGTCCATTCGAGGTCCTTACTAAGTGTATATTATTCTTTGGCCTATTCTCATCTTTCGTTTGATGTCATCTTATTAGAAAGTGCATCTAGTGCTAATAAGGTGTTCATACATCAGAAGCGTATAATACGACTAATGTTTAACTTTCAGAGTTCATGCAAACAAACATTGATAGATAACAAAATCCTCACCCTATCGTCCATTTATATTCATAATGTTAAAATGCACCTGTACAATTTTAAACTGAATGGTGAATATCATACTTATGCGACCAGAAATGCAAATATCTATCGCTGAGCATAAATTTTCAAAATGTGAAAGTGTATTTCTTTATTCTTAATTTTTCGCCGCTCAGTCGTTAATCGCACATAAACTACTTATTCTAACCATTCATTTTTTCACAATAATGTGACATTTGGTTAATACTTTCGTCATGGCCTGTGTTGAATGATGATTCGATATTTAGACTTGCCTTGATTCCTCATTGGCCACTACAACTGCGAGAAGTAATTGTCACTTAGTTCAAAAAGTCTGAACACGACCCTTTCGGAACCTTTTAGTGGTGTGACTGAGGTTTCCTAAAATACTCTCTTAGCTTAAAAACAAGGTATAGCGTGATTAATTCAATGTTGATAGGAGTCATCAATCAAACGGTAAAAGGGAATAATTGAGAAATTGTCGTTTCTCTATTTACAGGTGAGAATGTTTGTGAGTAGTGTAAATGAGCTTCATATTAATTGAAATAAATCTATATTTACACAGCAACACTGTGAAGTTCATTTATTCCCAATTATTCAAGATTAATTTTGTATATGGGAACTAAACTTTTTAAAAAGTTACCCAACAAATATAAGAATCTAACCCTCAGAGCATTGAAGAAACAACTAAAGCAATATTTATCTGAGAATGCATTTTATAGTACAACTGAATACTTGGAGGCCTAGCTTGCTATCAAGTGTTCAATATTTTATCGTAACTATTTTTTATTTTATTGAATTTTTCTTACTATATGAATATGACGTCACACACTCAGGTGGCCAATTTATTTGAGTATGAATGAAATTTATCATTATTATTATTATCAATGCTGCTATTAACCTTACCAACAAGTAAGTTGTATTACTGTGGATGATGAAGAGGCGAAAATTAACAAAACAGGTGTAGAGTAAAGCACAGTCTGGATACTGGTGAGCCAAGAAAGAAAAGAAATAAGATTACGAAGAAAAAGGAAATTTATAAAAAACGTAACTGGAAACAAGGACCATTTTCAAAAGGCACGACAGGAAATTTTTGAAGGTATTTCTCCCTAAAGATGTATTAAAATACTTAGTTAAACATACCGTACTATTGTCCTTAGAAGCTGGAATTTGGAAGAAAAGTACAATTTTTCATTTAATTGAAGTGTGTACAAGTCTTACATTAGAAATAATAAAGATCCAGATCCCAAAGTTGTAATTAGCAGTATTTTCAGAACAACCATCAATTTAAAAGATTAAAATTTCGAACAGTAGTTAATTATTCAATGAAAAACTTTATATAGGTGCTTTGAGTTTATCAAAAAACATTTTATTCACAAAATTTAGACTTATTAATCAAATTAATCAATTTCCTCGTCTCAAATTAAATTCGAACAAACAGAATCTAATTAATTCAAAACCAATAATTGACGTACAATCATCATGTACCACGACTATTATTAATAAAGTGTCTCTCTCTTCATTTGGCTCTAAAATTGTTGCCCAACCTTTGAAAGGGCATTTACCCTTACAATAGCAGTATCATTAAAAATATAACTATGTATAGTGGCATTTTTCTCGTACTACCACTGTCAACGATCTCCACACCTGATGGACTACCCTGCTTAACTGTAATTGGTGTTGGCCTGTATTCTGCAGGACAAGGTAATTCCTTAACGGGTATCGACATCAAGAATGCTTTACCACTATTATCTGCTTCGTTTTCTTTATCGTAATAATCATCGTGATCGAGTGTTTCTTCGATGGAGTTGGAGAATATGGATGGTGAGCAAATCAAATTTTCTACTACTTCAGTGGTTACGATTATCTTGTCTGCGTTCATTGAGCATTGTAATTCTTCCAAGGAATTGCGAATATGAGCCTGTGCAGTCTTATCGTGGAGACGGTACATCCAATCTAGGCGGCAATCACAGCTAAATCGGTTGCCTGAAACAAAAAAACAAATATTACAAAATCTGCTTCACATTTTCCACTCATAATAAGTGCACAAGTGGTATATATATAACTGGGATAATGTGGGTTGTTTCATGAGTAACAGCCTAGCAATTAGACAAGTTATTTTCAGGTTGACAGATTCGCGGGGCAAATTGCTGAAGGGAAGTGTTAAGAATTCGAAAAACACAAATTTACCCGGTATTAATACGAACAACTAGTGTCATTTGGCGAAACAATTTGATAAATAAGAGATTTGGAAACATATCAATGCAAACTTGAATTATTCAATCATTTTCATTCGAGGGTACCATAATTATTACACACGCATTGTGTGCATTGGTGTGAGTGCTATAGCTTATTGGTCTGCAGTAGATGCTGGAAATTGCTCTTTTTCCGAACGAGATAGCTTCTTTTCCATTATTTTTTATGTACAGTACTTGTTAATAAAGGTATGTTATTTAAAAGTACAACATAAATGTACGTACTTACTTATAATACTTTCATTTTAAGGTTATAGCAATTGAAGCTATTAGTGCATGAAGGTGCTAACTAATTTTTTCCTATTATGTAAAGAAAGCATAGGTATGAAGGTGTTAAATCATTTTCTAGACGTAAGTACTCTGGATCATAGATGTCGCTAGGAACCGTAAAAACTAAAGTTCAAAACGAGTCAACTCAAGTTTTGTTAGATCTATCTGGAACAAGAAGGTTTTAACTGACATGATATTGTGGAAGAAGGGGTTTACTGTTTAGTTGGCGCCTTCTTGCAGTATAAAATATTGTGAAATCCATTGTTTACGTAGGCGCCTGTTATTTTGATGTTGCTCTATTAACGTAACGTAACCTGAAATTTCGAAATGCCTAAAATGAGCAAGGACTTTTAATTTTAGTCATGAAAATACTCTTTAAGGCTGGACCTAGTGGAAGAGCTACTGAAATTCTTGAGTTAGCTTTGGCTGCTGCTGAAATTACTACTGATGACGAAATAGCAACCGATGAGGACCCATTTTTAGATTTTGATTCAGACTACAAACCGGAATCCAAGCCAGAATCTGATTTTACCGATGAAGAAACAGCTGAATTTTCTTTCAAGAGAAGAAGAGTAGCTAAAAAAGTAATAACAGCCAGTGAGATATCAAGGGAAAAGTAAGATCTGGTGAGTATTTTTTCATAAAGATATATTACAGCAAAATATAGAACACTGCCTTGGATATAACAAAGATAACAATCGGTATCATCATTATATTCCTAGATTATTGTTATTTTATCTGTAAAATCTCTCGTTGTTTTTAGAACAAGATAGAAAGCAAACGAAAAATGTAATTGACTCAAGAAAACCAACTCTAATTATTGACAATGAGCCGAAGGAAAGTAATGAAACCCATGAAGTTGAAGAACAAGAAATTACCGGTAAGACAAAAAATAAAATTAAGCAAATTAATGTTGTCATTATTTTGGCCATAAAACTTCTTCTGCTAAATTAATGTTCAATTATTTCAGATCTGGCCGAAGAAGTGAATATATCTGAGGTTGGGACTCAAGTTACCCGACGAATAAGTGAAAAAAAAATCAAGGAAGGTCCAAGCTGAGCCAAAGTCTTGGAAAAGAAACATCAATATGTCAGACAGAGAAAAAGGACAAGCATATGTTGACTACAAAAATAGGCGCATTCCAGAAAAATCATCCGCAGTTGGGCAATAACTTTGAACAGAAAAATGCAGACTTAAATGCGATAGCAATTTTGCTGATGGTGATCGCATTACACTATTTGATCAGTACTATTTATTACCTACCACCGATGAAAAAAACGTCTACTCGTTTGGGTGTCTGAAACCATATGGTGTTAAGCAACGATGCGGTGTCAATGCTGTTCTTCAAAAATCATTCAGATATATTATAACTCTACTTGGAAAAGAAAGAAATTGGAGCTAATTCGTAATCAAATTTCTCAGGGACAGGCTGTCCCACATAAAGATCAGCGGGGTCGCCATGTTAACCGCAAGAACCAAACACCCAACGAGCGGCTTGAGATAGTCCGTCAACATATCAAGTCTGTTCCTGCAGAAATGTCACATTATTCAAGAAATAAAAATGAACATCGCCTATACTTGTCCCCTTTGCTGTCAATAAACAAAATGTATGAACTGTACAAGAATCAGATCAAAACTTACAGTTCGTCGAGCGAAGTCGATACAGACAAGTTTTTGTGTCCGAATTTAATTTTGGCTTTGGATCACCAAAATCAGACACCTACAAAGTTTGTGATTCTAAAGGAAAAAATGACGAACATGTTACTCGCTATAAGGCGAACAACAGAAAAAAGACAGAACTTTGGCATATGAGGGTACCATTTTTTGTACATAAATTATGACACGCAAAAAACCTCTGCCGAAGCTGTCTATCAGTGTTGTATTTTATCTTAGACAAGTGTGGCTATATAATTTGGGGATACATTGTGTAAGTAAAAGTGACAACTTTGGTAAAGGATTTTTTCATCTTGGGACCGAAGATAAAGGTAGTAGAGGCCCAGAAGAATTTGGAAGCAGCGTTTTATCATTCCTTCAAAGAACTGCTATTGAAAACGAACATTCAGTAGCTTGGAGCGATTCTGCAGGCGGACAATACAAAAACTTTTTTATAGTGTGCTCATGGCATTACCTAATACACCAAGGAATTTTTAAAATTGTTGACGATAAGTTTCCAGAGGTTGGCCACAGTTATATGGATATTGATAGGTGCTGTAAAAGGGATCAGTTTGCGCTAACGAGAATGGAAGATAAATTTGTTGATTTAAAGGAATTGCCCCGAAAGTTGAACTTGTTTGACAGGAAGAAAAGTAACAAGGGCGAGAAGATACTTTTTTGCAATGTCAGATGGATAAAGGTCGATACATTTGACACAACGAAGTATAGATACTCACTAGATGAGAAGGAAGAGTGGAAAGGAGTAGATATTATTAAACACAAAGCAACTCGTACAACAGGACAACAGGAAAATATTTTCGTTCCTTTAAATAAGTCACGACCCACAGCAACCAAAAAATTTGATAATATCCAAGAGCAGCTGCCGTTTGTTCTTGAAAACATAAGGGGATTTTACATAAGTTTAAGTCGATCTGAAGCTGATTAGGATACGTCGTGTCTTTGTATTTTTCGGCTAATGAACATAAGTTAATCCTTTCTTAATTCGTCGTAATTTGGAATAAAAATTTAAATGATTCTGCAAGAAGGTGCCAAGTTATTTTTTCGAATTCACGTCCAGACTTCCAGATACGTCTTACCCATGAGCAAGCATCTCTGTATCAATCAATTTAAGACAAACTACACTACATGGAACAAAATCTCCCAAATCTTCGTCCTATGCACAAGGTGCCAAATCTCCGCCTTCTTCCACCCACAAGTCCCGTTCCTTCCAGGCTTCATCAATCTACGAAGCAACAAAAATCCGCCAAAACGACAAAGCAGCCTCCGTTCGGAGCTCAGTTCGGACTTCTTCGTCCAAAACTTCATCTTCTCCACAAACAACTCCGCTTTAAACCCTTGACTTACGAAACCTCCCACCAAAATTCTGCTCTCAGAAGGAACTTTTCATCCTTCTGAACAGAAATGAAATTTTAAGTTGCCAAACCTGTTACCTGAAGGCCAAACTAAACTGCAGCGCCCTCCTAAAAATTCCGAGTAACATTTGCCCTAAAAAACTTCAGCTAAAAATCCAGAATACCATTGGAGACAACAAAGTGGTATGCTTACCCCTTCATTCACAAACCTCTGCTTCCAGAAACAAAACTTTAGCCAACACTCAAAATACACACTTCTCCTTCGAAATCTCGAATGTTGACAAAAATATGTCCAGCGAAGAAATATTTGATCTCCTCAAAGATCTTCAAATCAATTTATAAAAATGCTGGAGGATCGTCTCCAAAGCCACAAACTCTCCAACCTCCTTTATCAGAGTCATCACAAGCTCTGAAATTTAACTTCACCAGGCTCTCTCCGAAGGAATTTTCCTTTACGGCCTCAATCACAGATGTGAAATCTCAAATTCCAACCAACTAACTCCCGTCCCGAAATATTGTACTCGTATCACAAAATTAGGCCACTTCGTCACTGAATGTGAATCCTAGCTTCACACCTGCCCGAACTGTGGATGTCACGAACACAGATCCGACAAATGTAACAAGCTATACCTATACCATTCGACTTCCCTTCGGAAGTCCAGACAAATCTTGAGATAACATGTGTTATCTTAATGAATGCAATCCCTTCCGCCCGTGGGATGGTGATCGAGACACTTCGTCATCTCATACCGTCCTACTACAACCACAATTGCTCTGTTCAAGGACAGGGCAACAACGCATACTCGTCAATCTCGTAAACGCGGACAACAAAAACACTTCCTTTTCCTCTCCTTATCTACCTCCCGCGTCGACGTATAGACGCAACGGATGGAGTTCCAGCCTGCAAGGCACAGGCGCGAAACACCACACTTTTCAGTGCAAAACAACATACACTTCAGGTACTTTTCAGTACTTTTCAGTACCTGATGTGTCTTTACATTTATGAATACTACAAAACACCATTCCCCATAGGTTAATTGGGGCACTGAAGGCTACAGATGTTAATAATGAATGAGAGCCCTTTCGCGATATCAGCTTCAATTAAATATTTAGGTAACGCCAAAGAGAAGACATCTGACCATTGGAAAGAACTGGTAGGACTCAGGCAATCAAAGATAGTCCTTAGAAACTACCAGCAGACGACAACAAATGAATGCCTTAGCCAGAGTAAAACTGCACTAAGAGTAATAATAGGTATCCTGACGGGACGGGACGCCTGAACGGGCACCTTAATAAGCTCAAACTAGTGGAGCAAGAAGAACATAGATTCTGTGGAATGGAGGTAGAAACCTTCATTCACATACTTGAGGATTGCATAGTTATACAGAATCCTAGGGCACAACACCTAGGAGATTACTGGATACAAGAGAGACACTTACCTAAACTAAAGCCTGCAGATATCCTAAAATTCCTTCTGCAAATAGGTCAGAAGCAAATACTAGTCTCTGAGATTTTACTCGGGTACTAAATAGCAGAAAGGGGCACAACAGATCTCTTAGGTCTCAGTAAATGTGATTCCAATATGAATGGATGTATCAATTCAAGGTATTGTAACTGAAGATCCCAGCATAAGCTATTTCAACATTCCAAAATCCTCCTTATATATTTTTTTTTCAGTTTGAGTAAAAGAAACCGAGTGAAAGTAATTAGCACACTCTGTATAATACAAGTTTGAATATTTTTTTGTCTTTTCCATCATTTTTTAATTAACATTAACACGCTTATATTAGCTTCACCTGTATGTGAGTTTGTGTGTTTGTAAGCTTGTGAGCTTGTTTGTAACTCTCCTAGCAAGTGGCTTGTATTACAACTGTATATCCAAACAATATAATTACGTTCGTTGGCCGAGCTGACTAAGGCACGCGTCTTCGATGACGTCGGATTCACCGGTTGTGGGTTCTAATCCCGTTCACGGCTAAAAAAAAATTTTTTTTTGCGTGTTGAAAAATATATTGGGTGTTTAATGTATAAAGCAGCCTTTAAACTCGATTTTTAGTCACTTTAAACGCTCAGATTAATTCGAGATTTGCGCACACGGCAAGCACCGATGACAATACAATATAGTAGTAAAATATAGGGTGTTTCATTTATAATGCAACCTTTAAACTCGATTTTTCCCACTTTAAACGCTCAGATTAATTCGAAAGTTTTTTTATATAGTACTAAAAATTGAAAAATAAATTATAGTTCAAAAAAACCCAAAAAAAAACACGCTTTAGAGGTAATCGAACTAAAAAGTTATAAATAATTCTTAATTTAAGAATAAAATGATTAACGAGAAAATTAATGTCATTGTGGTAATAGCGTGGGGTGAATTGTACTACATTTATATAGTCCAGGCATTACACACCGAAAATCGCCTTTTTGCGATAATCGCTGGTATCAGCTTGAAACTTTTTATAAAGGGTGCAAAAAATACGTACAATAAAATAGTATTAACCCGCAAATGCAAAACCTTGCACGACATTGTTTAAATGACCATATTCTGCTATTTTCTAGTACAATTACTCGTTCATTCGTGAATATCTTTTTTGCTCTTGAATATGAAGAAAAAATGTTAAATACTTTTTTTCTTGTCTTCTAAAAACGAACAATATGAAACCAACCGCGTCGAAAAATATTGATTAGATCAAAAGTTATTGATGATTAAGTTTACATAAACATTAGTTTGATTAATTAAACACTATTAGATTATTTTGTTAACAATGACAATATCCTGTAATTGTGCTTAATTACTGTACTCCGTCAACAGATCACGTGTGCCAAACCCGCAATCGGTAAGTTGAATAGTTAATGAGTTATAGCGTTATAAACAAATTGACGTAGCATTTTTTTACAATAAACCTGTACCACTTTGTCACTTTCCCTGTATGACGCTGATTTTTTCTAAGGTAGATTTCGTACGGTGTAATCGAGCGGCGTCGTTATTTTTTCAAAAATTGCAATTGCACGGCCAAAATAGGGTTTTTCTACAAATAACAACAAAAAATGTATACTTTGATTGACGCACGCGCATCTACTCAGGTTTCAATATTTCCAGATTTTCGACAACGGGAATAGATTTCTCTCGTCGCGAGGAATGAAATTAGAAAAAAAATCATCCAAATATCTTTATTGGATCCCAAGAAAAGTAGCACCGTTCAATCTGAATGGCTGCGTCAAGATTTTCAGCGAGTCGGCCGAGCGGCCGATTATCGCGCTAAACTCTAAATCGCCTGGACTATATACACTAACTCTGCATTTTGGAATAGAACTAGTAAGAAATTGTAACAATTTATATTGAGCACCCCACGCTATTACCACAATGACATTAATTTTCTCGTTAATCATTTTATTCTTAAATTAAGAATTATTTTTACCTTTTTAGTTTTACCTCTGAAGTGTGTTTTTTTAACTATAATTTTTTAACTTATCTGCCTCATTACAAAAAAAAATCAGTCCTTGCGCACTTTTCGATTTTCTGGAACCACATTGTGTACATTGTACAAAAAGTACCCCATCGACATGGCTGTATTGACAAACTTGTTAAGGAAGAGGGGCATAACATCATAAGAACCACCCCAATGTAAAAAACCACAGAAGAAAGTTCTTTATTACAACTGAACTCTACTTCATAATTACTGAAGCAAGTTAACCTTTGAAAACATGTTATTAATACTGTAAAATTTAAATTGAAGCATAATTAATTTAAAATTTTAACCTCGGAGTTACATGCTGTTGTAGATGAGCGAACGTGCCCTTAGGGGTAAACAATCGCATATATTTTGAATGAATTAATGAAGTGCGAGTCCCTACATCTGGAAAATTATTAGAATCAAAATTTAATATTTAAATTAGATTGAATTTTCCACTCCATGACTTGATGTATTGAAGCGTGAAATTCTCGTTTACTATGGGGTTGGAGTGGTAACTGTGTAAAAAATAAGCTAGAATAATATAGTGACAGAAAATTGCCATGTGATGACATAAATGTTTTCTTAAATTTGGGAATGAAGTTAATTTTTTTTGGTCCTATTGCTATTGGAACATAACAAGCCTATTATTTCACACGAGCTATATGACACCAGCTAACAACAATAATTATTACATAATATTAGTAATTATAATAGTTTGTAATTTGATACAGATCTGGTCCATTTTAACCAAAACTTAACTATTGTTACAACATTATAATGGTTACAGTTTTGTCATTGTATAATATTGTCTTTTCTTGAGAAGTTTCATGTATAATGATAGATAATTTTTAGAAGTGGAAAGTAACGTCCAGAAAGTGACGCATGAGTTTATTATTAGCTGACGAAAAATATGAACAGGGTGCATAAAAATGTAAAAATTGTTCATGATAATTTATTATTCACTAAAAAAATGATGGAGAATAAATATACACTCATTCATTCATATATTTGGGTTGTGCTCATCAGCCCAGGCACTTGAACTGAATCTTTGTACCATTCCCCATGTTATCTACTTCCATTCCAGAAGCTTCGTGTCTTCTATAAAGGACACTAGTGTAATAAATAACGCGAAACCTTCGTGAATAGGCTTTATTAAGCAAGAACAGAGAACAGTGAACATTGACATTACAAAATGATAAATGTATAGTACATATATTGCGACGGTTTATTTACGGTGGGGGATATTTATTTATCTGTTTTTATTAGAATTTATTGTCAAAGATCAAATCCCACTTTTGTGATGTTTAAAATGGTTAAAAGAATATTTATTTTCATTATTCAATTTGAAATGAATTTATGAGTGTATCTAGGCGCCAGTAAGATCACCCTGTATGTAAATATTGCCCGGTGTTATTAACTTTCAAAAATTAGATTCAAAGTTTATGAAATACATTACCTTTTTACAATTTAATAAACCCTTTAACTTTTATGCATGAGAACTCTTGGCATTCCTCAGACGGTTTGTTCGCAAATTTGGAGATTACTGTGAATAAAATATAACATCAATAATTAACACCTTCTATTGATAATCATTTTTCTTCTCTCCCTTTTTTACCTAAAGTGTCCTGCGAAAAATTTGTCTGCTACGCCTATGAGTTAAGCAGCTATGTTGTCTTCATCTTTTCGCCTTCTCAGAGCAAATGGTCTCGATAGAAATTTATTTTAATATCTTTTTATTTATGATATTGTCATTTAAGTTTGGATCGTAATTATTATTAACTGCTATTTGTTTTATGATATTTAGTTCTTTGTTGTAATCATTGGTGTTTAATGGGACTGTTAAACGTCTGTGTATCATACTATTGAAAGCTGCTAATTTATGACTGAATGGGTGGACCGAACTATTATGAATTGTAATGTCTGTATGTGATGGTGATGAAGAAACGCACTTAAGAACAAGTATATCTTTCAGATAAAAATAAAAATAATCAATTGAAAAGTTTAACATACTTTGGAACACCAACCTCAAAAATCAAATCATTTTTAGAATCTTTAAACATAAATATTTGCTTTAAAACCGATTATAATTTATCCAAATTCATTAAAAATAACAAATCTAATTCCTCAAAATCAAACAAATCAGGAGTATATAAATTAAAATGTGGTAACGACAACTGTGACAAAATTTATATAGGTAGAACTTTTAGGAATTTTAAAACTAGAATTTCAGAACACAAACGCAGCTATGACAATAACAAATTAGATTCCAACTGTTCAAATCATCTATTAACAAACCAACACACTTTCGACTCAAATTTTGAAATTTTGCATGTAGAACCCAAATCCTTTAAATTAAATCTTTTAGAAGCCCTTGAGATTAACAAAAGCAACTAACAGGTAATCTTCTTAACGACCAAATAGATATCAATCATTCTCCCTTATTAAACCCCTTTACCTAGAAGATGTGATGGTTGTGAATAAATTTTCCAGGTGAACTTTTTCAATACCTTCGTAATATTCGTATAATTCCGTAATTAGGCACTTTTTGTACTTTATTTCCATTTAACCCGTAACCACTGAGGTGGATTATTTTCCTTTAACTACTGAGGTGGAGTCTTACAGACTCCGACTAATAAATAGGGCAAATTAAGGTTTGAAAATTTAAATAATTTTGATTCAGATGGTGCACTAGTTAGATTGATGTTTTTGGAAGTGATTATCACCAATTTTATCAAAAAAAATACCGTTACGATGTAATAACAAGATTTATTTGCAAATTAAGGTACAAAATAAACGCATACTCCTTTCAAAGCCATTTCTGACCTTGAAAAGCAAAAATAAATTACACAACCAAGTAATAATGGTAACAAAGGTTGAAAAAAAGAAAAAACCTAAAAAAATAAAAAATAGCTTCTAAGGAAAAAATTCGTGCAGGTAGTTTTTACTCCCTTTGTTCGACACAGGTTGCACATATTTTTCTGGAACAACCAAGACAGATTGGCTTCCGGCAGTTAGTGCATACGTATTTCGTCTTCCTGTGCAACCTGGATGGACAGAGGAAGCAGTACCGTTTATTTTCAAGGACAAATTCTTCATCAGGGACGGGAATATGCGTGCCCAGTATTCGACTGATAAGCATTTTCACTTCTTTTTTTATCCTTGGATTTCTGAGTCTGATTTCCATGTAGGGTTTGACGAGAGACATTGCCAAATTTTTCATAAAGTTATTTTGTGAAACTTCTCGGTAGTTTTTGTAACAACCGTGTAAAATATAAGCATTTACCGCTGACATCTAAAATTCTGTAGAATATGGCCATGGGCCACCTTTGCGTTCGGTTCCATAGATTGCACACTTTTCGTCCAAGGAATCCACTCCACCTTTTGTGGCATTGTAGTAGGTTATAATTTCCGGCTTCCCAGTTTCAGGATCGTCGGAAATAGAGTGGTGCATGGATGATACCAGTAATATAACCTTTCATTTTTTAGGAACATGCGACAATAAAGTCACATCTTTGGTGAACCCATACATGCTTACACCTTCTTCTCGTTTTTTCCCCAAGAACTGCAAAGGCACTTCCCTTTTATTTTTTTTCAATGTACCAACGTATGTCAGGTTTTGTTTCTTCAACTCATCAACTACCTGCAAGGACGAAAACCAATTATCAGCTGTTACATTGCGGTTGGACCCGTAAATTGGCTGTGTCAAACGCATTACAGCTTGAGTGGGTACATTCCAGTTCTTTTTTTGCAAATCAGTCAAAGGCATTCCATCACTTCCTTTTCCAGAATAAATATAAGCATTGTATGCATAGCCAGTTCGAGCATCAGTCAGCATCATTATCTTGAGACCGTATTTGACCGGTTCATTTGGCATATACATTTTGAAATGGCAACGTCCCCTGAAACCTACTAACATCTCGTCTATGCATGCATTTGTACCGATTGAGTACACTGATTGCGCATTTCTTATGAAATTGTTGAAAATCTCACTCACTGCTGCTGTTGGATCAGTTTTCTTTCTTTCATTCCGATCGTCAGGGTTGTCGAATCTCAGATGTATGAGTAGCATATTGAACCTTTCTTTACTCAATACTGCTCGAAAGATATCTCTTCCACTGCCATCTGTAGCAAATAGCAGCGAGGAATCTTCATGATTAGACTTGAAGACAGCCGTGAAAAACAAAAGACCAATAAACGCCTTCATTTCAATTGCATCAGTGTCCCGCAATTCAGTTCTCTTCTCATCTTTATATGCTGCGGCTTCTTTTCGCATTTTGGCATTTGTCCATTGAACAACCATCGCGATCATTTCATTATCAAACATTGTGTCCCAGATTGCTTCCGCAGTGGCAGACTCCACTAAGCGAGCAGCAGCACGTAATGTTGGAAGCCTCAAGATATTGTGCTGGGGTGTTCTTACATTTCTTGTTGGTTCTGTCAATGCCCACTTCATCCTATTCTTTCCGTATGCATATCTTTTCACCACCAGTTTTTCTTCTTCGCTACTTTCTTGTTCACTGTTGCTAGATGGCCTTCCCTTTCTTTGACCTCCTTCAACTTCGGCAACCGAATTTCTTCCTTCGTTTCCTGCTGATTCCTCCGAAACTGTGTTGTGATCACTATGTGCAAATTCTTTGGCTAAATCATCGCCAATTTCACTTAGATCGCTGTCAAGTTCATCAAGCCAACCGATAGCAATTTCTTCAAAGACATTATCAATGGGATGATTGTTTGTCGGGAAGTCCCAGGCTTGGGATCCATTTCTATTTAGTTTTTATCCTATAAAATTTTCATTATTAGTGAGGAGTGAAAATAATATAAAAGTAACATACTTACTGTGGTGGAGTCTGCGAGACTCCTGCAATAGTTCAACTGCTAATAACAATTTTGCGGTTACGGCATGCAGCTGCCCTTATGTATACGGCTAGACTGACCTAAGATCGGAAGGTAGTAGAGGCAGTAGAGTGATAGGTTCAAAATTAGAGGTGGGGTTGAGAGTTAAAGGTGACGCGGAGTCTGAAAGACTCCACCTCAGTGGTTACGGGTTAAACATATTATAATACTTTTGTCGATATCGTAGAATTCCGTATTAAGGCACTATATAAATTAAAAGTTTTTCATTGTATCTTCACTAGTTTGATAAAGCTACTGTGTAGCGAAACGCGTCACTAATTTTAAATTGAACATCAGTTCAAAATAAAATGGAGATTTGAACAAATTAAATTCTTTTATTCCATAGTTTAGTATGGATCTTCATCAAGAAAAAGCCTCATCTATTCAATTTTTGAAAAATATCAAGTTAACACAGACGATTAATGTATGTGTTGGTGAAACGTTTCTCCATATCAGGTAAATAAACTATTCTAATTTGTACACCTATTCTAAGTTCATTTAGTAATAAAATAAAATTGTTTATATCATTTGGTTCTCTGAACGCAAATCACTTTGTGCTTTTTTTGTAGGTTATGTGGAAGAAATCCCGATACAAGGAATAAAATGTCTATTATTATCAATACGAAGTGCTTTATAACTTCTATTATAAATTCCCCATTTCAAGGAATGTTTATTATTTACGGAAACGATTACTCACAAATTGTGTCTAAGGATTCATTCAGTGTTCAGTGACGTGTACCATACCAAGTTTTCCATCTCATTGACAAATTAGAAGTTTTTCATTTATTCATTTGTTTTTCGAACCTCCGGCGAGCGTCTTTACTGTTCAAAGGTTTAGGATGGACTGACTTTTGCTTCCCAATGCATTTCTCATGGGAGCAAATTCCTTAGCTAAGTTGATTTTTTATTAAAACTCTGACATTTCTACAATGTACGAGTTGAGTCAAAATTATATTTTTCCCAATATCAACAAATATTGTCCTTCAGGATATTGGGAATTGAAAAGCACCTTACATTCTAATGTTTCTAAAAGTTTCATTTCATTCTGTCCATTATTAATCGTGCACTAACCGATTAAACATATGGTTTAGATTACTAGCTGTTACTATTTTTAAAACCCGAATTTTCTTTATTTAAACACTTAACTCTAAATACAACCTAAAATTAGTTCTATAAACATGTAGAAAGATATTTTATGTAGTTTATTTCGTTCAAAAACTTGATTTCCTTCCAGCCCCAGTGCCTTGGTTTGTTTTGGAGCCATCGGTGGACCAGATGATTTCTCCAGAACTACCTGGGTGCATCAGATAGGATGATGAGATTCATTCGCTCAGTGAATATATTATTTTTGTTCTTGTACAATCTACACTGTATCCTGGTTATAAATTCGAAACATTTTGTAACAAAGCTGATGTAAAGATATGCATAACCTGCCTGATTCGGGTTTTAAGGTCATGGATATTATCAGGTGTGTCGGTATAGACTTTATATTTCAAATAACCTCATATTTGATACTGAAGACTCTCCAACCTCCGCATACCTAGATAATCTTCGCATTGTAAAGTGTGATAAAAAATATGAATTACCAGAAAAAACAAGTTGATAACAAATTGACTGGCTGATTACTTTATTTAATCGAAAAAAATTAATCCATTATATTAAACGTAATTTTTAAGAGAATATCTATAATGTTGATATGAGATATGAGTTTGCAGTCAAAGATCTTACTGTAGTTTGTCATCTTCTATGAAGGAAGGATAACCATTTTATGTCTTATACAGACTCATATAATTTATCAAGATCCAGAAAGATCCCTCAAACATGTTATACAACATAATGTGAGGAACACACAATTTGTCATGATACCCGACAGAAAAACCAAAGTAACAGTTTTCACACATTCTTTACATTATCCAAAAATTCCTAGCTAATTTGTTAGGATAGAAATCCCCGTTAATAAAAAAAAATGTCATTAGGAACGGTGAATTTCACTAGTCTTAGCTGTATAGCAAAAACTATATTTTATGTCAAAATACATTGCAACTGATAAATTAATAATACCTCCTATTACATCCAAGCATGCACACTCCAATAGTTGTATTTAAGTGCGGGTTCATATATAGTGTGAATAACGAGCAACGGATAGTCTGTGAAACATGAGCTATACGTTGATGAGTCTTTCATGTACCTAAATACAGAGTGCTCTGTGTTATGTGAACTTTTCCTAAAATAAAGAGCTATGGAAAAAAGTCAATATCTTCCGATCCAACTAATTCTAACAAATTCACTTCCACATCTT
This sequence comes from Lochmaea crataegi, assembly GCA_947563755.1. Taxonomy (NCBI): domain Eukaryota; kingdom Metazoa; phylum Arthropoda; class Insecta; order Coleoptera; family Chrysomelidae; genus Lochmaea; species Lochmaea crataegi. The sequence goes on from OX387435.1 coordinate 14,225,191, forward strand.
AATAGTGGCGGATTCTATGAATGTATTTCGAAATTGAAACAGGGTGTTCGAAATTTACAGTTTCATTATTATATTATTTAATATTATGTAATATGTTTTTTTAATGGATCACGATGTATTTTGATGATTAAGAATGTTAAAAAAAATGTCCTTCTTCGAATGGTGTAAGAGTGTCCAGTACCTGATTGTGAGGGTTGTAACCCAAAAATCCTGAGCTGGATGTACACTGTCATAGTGAGACCAATTATCACTTATGGAGCCACTGCGTGAACTAGTCTATTGACCACGAAAGAAAACTTCTCCAAAATTGAAAGTCTAGCCGGTATGTGCATTACAGAAGCAGTGAGAATACCACTACCAGCCATAACACTGTTTTATCTTGTCTTCATATTTTTTAAAAATTGCACTCGATTAACATTTTTTTGCTAAATTACAGGAGTGTTCTATTACTGGTCAAATACATTACATATTGAAGGAACTGATAAAACAGCCAATAACAATGCTTTTAGCAAATGTAACAAATTGGTACTTGGTATTTCGTCCTCTATTTCCAACGATAGCCTGCTTCCTTTTAAGCATGCTCCGCAGAAAATTTGTAATTGGTTTTTGTGGAATTCGACGTTCTTCCTGTCTTACTTCAGCAATTGAATCACTCGCTGCAATTTTTCGTTTTAGGAGGTCCTCTATATGTTCCATGGGAGGATTAACACCAGGATTCATTGGTGGTCACTCAATTCCGACATTCTCAAGGTACTGGATCACTTCATGGTCGCGAGCATTAGTATGAAAAAACACAAACTGTTGAAGAAAAAATTAAATATTCAATATTTTGGTCTCTTAGTGTATATTTTGCTTAAAATTGTCTCTTCTGTGTAGGTGCATTCGTTGACAGCATTTTGATATGCTTGACGGTAAGAGGTAATTGTCGGATACAGAGGCCGCTCATCCGTGGACATCAGATGACCTTGTGTTACTGTTTTATGGCCAATTCTGAGTGTCCTTTACCCTCTCTCCTTGGTTGATGAGAGAATGGTGGACTACCAAGAGTGGAGTGGATCTCGTGCAGGTGGGTGCTACAAGCATTTTCAATAGTTTCCCAGCAACCGTGGATTATACTACTCACTTTGGATTTAAGGTCCTTGCTTAGTTAGATTTGCATTATCGGAATGTTGAAACATAAACAATTCGATGCTGGTAGATATCATGAATATGTTATTTACTGAGTGAATGGAAGGGAGGGAGTTTGAACAAATGACAGAACCTTTGATGGTATGCGTGATATATTGAAAAGTTTACAGTTCACCTGTGTGGAGACTACAAGCTGAAGAAAGCAAACGCGTACTCATAACACACCCCACGCTAGTGTGTGTCTTAGAAGTGTCAAATGACTCTTTTTGTAATATGTCTGTGACTGATACTCTTAAAAGTTTACTGGATGTATCCTGCATGTTGAATCAGGCAAGTGAAATGATGACTGTAAGAAGACGTTTGGTCCAAGGTACACTGAGAGGAAAAATAAAAACCATCGTGAGGGAGAGGTCAATGTGGATGGATAACAGGGATTAGGTTCAAGTCATTGTCGGTTGGGGGAAGAAATAATTTTAAAATGTAGCTTCCATCAACATCTAAATTGACAAACATTTCTAGACTTCCCTAGAAACCTCCGTCCAGTTCGGTCATGATTCACCCTCTATAATCTTTGGTGTTGAACATAACCACAAATGGGAGTTTGGATTCATGCAAAAAAAATATGTGTATAACTATGGTTATTCAATTCGTTATAATAGTGTAACATGACTATCGACCTGTTTCGACTTTTAAATCTTTCTCTAATTCCCTCTCATCGTCTCATTAGCCTCCCCAATCTTCAACCCTGACCATAAGACAATTGACGTCTGCCAACGGTCACTTCCCTTTTTTCAACGCCACTAACGAAACCCTTTTCCGCTATCGACTCTCTTCGAGGAAAGACCTCCATTGTTTTATCGCTTTTATACCTTTCCTATCTAAATTGCTGTGGTAAGCTCAGCAGTAAAGTTACCGTTAACAACAAAATACACCATTGATAGCTAGTATACGGCTGATAACTAGGATACCATTAGCTGCTAAGATACCATTAACTGCTAGAGTATAAGACACCTTCAAAATATCTCCAGGTCCACTTCTTTACGCACTCTTCCCAGAGAAGATATATACTTAAGATAAGTATCATAAAAAGTACAGGCCTCACTTTTTGTTCCGTTCCTGGCTAGAAATAAAATTAATGTTTTAATTTCTTTTTAATTTCTCATCCACTTGGCTATAAGAGCTGTAGGGGATCGTGTCCGGGCTAACGTAAGTTATTGATTTTTTTAAATATATATTAATTTAATTTCTACAAGGTGTTTCTACCTTTTTCACCTAAGTTTTCTTTTTCTTTAAATTAATTTTGTTCTTTCGTCAACGTCTAAAAGGTAGTGGCGCCCTAAATCTTCTTATAGTCTGACAACCTCTGACATACCTAGTGCAGCACTAACATGCAGTAGAACCACCCTAGAGAAGAGTCTCATGTCGCCATTTGTCTCAAGTGGCCACTCTAGCGCCCAATAGATATTTAAGATTCTATGTGTAGCTTGTTTATAATTATTTTAATAAATTTGGAATTGTGATAAATGGAAGGAATCAAAAATAAAAGCAATATTTGTCAAGCCATGACTATTCATAGTGATCGTCGAACACTAAAACTCACCCTCGTATTCAGGAATTACGGTTATACCTGAAAATGACATTGTTATGGGCAATGTTCGTGATCTGTTGGATTAAAACTTTATTACAGAAGGGTACGCTTACGTGATTGGTTATATTCCCGTAAGGCAAATAGTTAATTCAAATTTGGAGTATTTTTCTCGTGACTTCACTTTACATCGAAATATATTCTTAATGGAAATGTGACTACTAGCCAGGAAAATGACAAGCGGATTTCTTCACTCCAGTGGATTATACAGCGGTTAATCAGCAGGAAAGTGTTTTCAGTTGAATAGCCTGATCTGCGATAGTGGCAATTTTTGTATGTTCACTTGAACTAACATCGTAAATAAAAAGTATGTTGTTATGTTTTTTAGTGGCTATTGAATTTCAAAAAGAGCAGGAAATACGGTGGTGAGTGATTTTATTGAAGAAATTTGTAACGACGTTGTTTTTTGCAAATTTCAGCTTTATCTTATTAGACAATTTAATTTTATTTATTTTATGCTATATCCAAGGAACGTCAAGACATAACAGATGACAAGGCGTTTATAAATATGTGAACTAGTCTAGAGCTATAGTTTATCCTTGAATGGAATCATTCAAAATTCAATTTATGCAATTTACTGGAGTGGAAATAATTTAAACTGATTTGAATATACTTGACAATTGTTGCATACAATAGAGACACACAGATGCACAGAAAACACAAATTATCAACTTCACGAGAAATATTTAATACCAGACCTAAAACCAATAGTACTCGGATAAACGGTGGTTCCATTTGCACAAGGTACCTGAAAGTACATTTTGATCAAATGCTTTCATGGAGCACTCACCTTCAGAAACCCTCGGTAGATACAGAAGGCGGATGACTTGATTGGGCAACTCACAAGTTATAGCTGTGATAATGAGTTTCTAATAACTATACGAGGTGGGCAGGAGCTGGAGGAAGGTGTATACAAACAGACTGAGGCAACCTGATGTGAATGTGGGAGCCGGAATAGTACGGCTGGAACAAATAATAGCTATTCCAATAAGCCTTTTTAAGGACGTCCCAACGGTAGCCTGAGTACGAAAACACGAGGGCCATAAGGACCATAAGGAAAGATGGATGAAATGGCCAGACAAGGTTCATAAATGACATTCATTGGTACGGAAACCTTCTGCGGCTCTGCAAAATCGACAATAAACATGAAAACAAAAACGTTGGCCGAAAAGACTCAAGAATGGTCTAAAATATCACCAGGACAGAGACAGGCAAGACAGTTTATCGGAGGATATTAGTCAAAATTTACCAGATGGGAAAAATGTCAAAGTAATAGTAGGTTTGATAACAGGACACTCCAAACTTATCGAGTCGAGGCTAATGGGAATGACAGACAAAGGCATATGTGCAGATTTTGTCACCTGGAGAAGGAAACTGCAGAGCACCTTCTATCGCGGTGTGACTCTCAAGCAAATAGGCGGTTTCTTTTACTGGGCGATGAGAATCCACCGGCAAGAAACTACATGGAAGGCTTAGTTTACATGAAAAGAGTCCACATTCAAAGGAATTCAATAGATCTGAGGAGGTTGCAGTGGAATAGGTCAATTAGCCACCCATAAAATATAATCTAATTTAACTTATGCAATTATTTGATTATTCATGAAAATAGTACATCAAGAGGAATAGCATTTGGTCTGTTGGCTTGGTCAGTTAACGTATCACATAAACTTACACGGCAGTTGAAGAGGTGGCTCCAACCAAAAATCAAAAAGAAAGCCTAAACATTCTGTTCATGAAAATTTTTTAAGGTGATTTGTTATTGTTTTAAAATAAGTAGTGAGTAAGAGAGCATATAGTCTTTGTGGTACGATCCCGGCTAGTTGACAATAATGTAATCAAATTGTTAGTGCTGTCACTGGTCTCTGTCAGAAGTTGCCATGTAATTCATTATATGAGGTTTTTGAGATGGTAATTTTTCAGTGGATAATTCTATGAAATAATGGAAGAAGACAGATATGTTGGAAGAATGGAGGCGTTTAATGATGAAATTATTGTAATACAACCATTTTTATGAAATTATAACATAGGCCGCTTCCGAATACGATTCCACTGTTTGCATTTTGAAACAAAACGAAAACCAATGGTTGTATTTTGTACGCATCAGTTCACTGAATTCAACTGAATTTCAAATATATTCATTAAAACTGAAACTTTCACATACACAAATCGTTCTTCTACATCAATTTGGATTTTAATAAACACATTCAATAATTGATCAAGTATCATTGATCATCGATTTTATTAGATAGCCGTTGGAAGAAATAGTGAAAAGGTGATAATTTTCTGCACGCAACCGCAGTTGCTGAAGTGCGGAAAAGACACATTACGTATGTGCTAGTAACAACATTTTTCCTACGAGCGGGCGGGAAATAGGAAAAATATCATCTAATTAGACATAGAATAACTAGATACAAACTAGAAAGCTTATTATTTTTTTTCTGTTTATTGATGTGATCATTAATAGTTATTAACGCAGTATTCAACAGAATTTCAATAAGATATTATAAAATGCAGTAGAACTTTCTAAACTGATATGCGTGCGCTCGTGAGAGCGTGTAAGAATTGTAAGACTCTTGAAAATTAGCTAGCTAATTACGATTTTTTATTGGGAACAGCCTAAACTAATAATTTGAAGTAGCCTCAAAAATGAAAATCGCATTGATTGAACTCCGTCGATCTTGCAGGCCACCCTGTACAGTTTTTCCACTCGACAAGTTTTATTTAACATACAGAAAATATTACTTCCTCTAAGATATTTTTTCTTTACGTAGGTAAACATTACTGTTAGCTGATTGATAATTTGAATTTTTTTCTAATTCTTTTAATGAAGAAAAATTAGTGGTGCGCATAAAGGTTAATTTTCAACTTTTCCTTCAATTTTTGTTTCATTCATTTTTGACATGCAAATTAACCATTTGTTTCAATACACAACATAGAAACCTACCATAATTGTTTCAATGCCAGCGAGGCAATGTATCAAGATCAGCTTACTATTAACCTTCGGTGATATTTGAAAACTTATGGATCGTTGCCAAAGTGCTATCCAACATTATTTATGTTTTTAGCTTGGAGATAATTCCAAAGTTTTTTGTTCAGTCAGTCATGTAATGATGAATAGGATCAGAATTAAATGATATATGAAAAAATGTTTTTTCTATTGAGAATGTGAATTACTTATAACAAATTTAATGTTTCAACCCTCATTACATGGAATCTTTCCATGATTAGCTAATTGATAAAATTAATTTATAACAAATACCACAACAAGAATTTTTCATTAAGTAACTGATTCTATTTGATAATATTAGCTTTGTTCGCGGGTCACAATCCGACCCAGTTCAGGGACTATTCGCATGCGCATTCTGAAAAGTTGCGTTCGCGGTTAATATAATTCTGAATTTGTAGTAATAGTTCGGTGTTCCCGGGTCATATCGGATGGGTTCGTTATCGATTCGAAATCAGTCCTAGCGGTTCTCTGATTTTGGTAAGGACTGAAAGTTCGGTTCGGCTGCACATGCGCATATGATGGATATGTCAGTTGTTTTCTCATTTTAGTTATCTGTTGTCCCTGTTGTTTCATTTGTTTATTGTTTGCTTTGTTGTGTTTTAACGTTGTAAACAAATATCAAACTTCAACTTAGCTGTCTATTCCAAGTGTAGTAAAAGGTAAATTTACAGTTTAGTGATGAACAATACATTCAACATTCTCGATAAACTCGAGAAATTACAGAAGAGTTAGCAGACCAATTTTCGAACACTGAGTATTATAAATGGCAAGAAGTTGATTCAGAGAAAGTTACATCCCTTTACACCATTTTGTTTTCGTTCAAGTTCTGGAAGGTGATCTGTGGTTCTAAGACCGTTCGCGGTATAATTAAAGTTATTCACTGGTTCGGCACTAGGCATGCGCTCTAGACAATTCAGAGTTAATTCCAGACTGGTTCGGGATTAGTTCGAATTGTGACCCGCGAACATAGCTATTGCATGTATATTGAGTTACAGAACTCTTCAAATTTACACATGCAATTTGGAATCTTCAACCTATGGGACGCCTCGATGTTACTATGTTACGGTGTTACGCTGTTACGCAGTACCGTCCAGACTTGTTACGCGACGGTGTTACGATACGAAGTTTTGTTATATGTCTGTACCCACCTTTAGGAATTCACGTTACAAATTATCCATTACCATTTCTGAGGTTACCATATGTCTTGTCCCCTAATATTTGTATGACGAGTGGTTTCACAGTTCGATTGCCTCTGGCGTCATAATTTAATAGTATTCATCAACGGTCTACCCAATATACATACATCCACGGCAGTAGAAATAATCATGGGTAAACCCGTAATAGACTTGGGTTGTTGAAGATTGAGAGCTGTTTGAAGAGCTTTAGTCGTGAGGTTGTGTCAGAAGCTTGCTTCTTATGCTCAATAGAATGACCATTTTTCGTGAATTTTTCACCATTTTTCGAAAATTTTGACAATTTTTGACTAATTTTGATAATTATTGACCGTCTTTGACAATTTTTTCAAAAATTTAAACATATTTGGCAATTATTGACCATTTTTTTAAAATGTTGACAATTTTTGACAATTTTTTCAAATTTTAACAATTATTGACCAAGTTTGACAATTATTGATCATTTTTGACAATCTTCCAAAAATTTTGACCATTTTAGACCTTTTTTCCAAATTTTAACAATTATTGACAATTTTTGAGCATTTTTGACAGGTTCTGACAATTATTGACCATTTTTGACAATTTTTCAAAAATTCTGACAATTTTCAATAATTATTGACCATTTTTGACAGTTTTTTATAATTATTGACCAATTTTTCAAAATTTTGACAATTTTTAACCATTTTTGACAATGTTTCGCAAAATTTGACCATTTTTCAACAATTTTGACAATTTTTCACAATTATTGACCATTTTTCCAAGTTTTTGACAATTTTTGAAAATATTTGGCAATTATTAACCATTTTTTCAAATTATTGATAATTTTTGACCATATTTGAAAATTTTTTACAATTTTTTAAAAATTCCAACAATTATTGACCATTTTTGACAGTTTTTGACGAATTTTGACAATTATTGACCATTTTTGACAATTTTTCAAAAATTCTGACAATTTTCAATAATTATTGACCATTTTTGACAGTTTTTTATAATTATTGACCAATTTTTCAAAATTTTGACAATTTTTAACCATTTTTGACAATGTTTCGAAAACTTTGACCATTTTTCAACAATTTTGACAATTTTTCACAATTATTGACCATTTTTCCAAGTTTTTGACAATTTTTGAAAATATTTGGCAATTATTAACCATTTTTTCAAATTATTGATAATTTTTGACCATATTTGAAAATTTTTTACAATTTTTTAAAAATTCCAACAATTATTGACCATTTTTGACAGTTTTTGACGAATTTTGACAACTATTGACCATTTTTTCAAAATTTTGACAATTTTCAACCATTTTTTAAAATTTTAACAATTATTGATCATTTTTTACCGTTTTTTACCGTTTTTGACAAATTTTGATTGGTTTTGACAATTATTGACCGTCTTTAACAATTATTGACCATTTTAAAGATTTTTCAAAATTTTTGACAATTATTAACCAGTTTTTGAAAATATTTGGCAATTATTAACCATTTTTTCAAAATTTTGATTGTTTTTGACAATTTTTGATCATTTTTCCAAATTTTTGACGATTTTTCAAAAATTTTAGCATATATGGCAATTATTAACCATTTCTTCAAAATCTTGACAATTTTTGACCATGTTTGACAATTTTTCACACCTATAGGTGTGCGAGCTCAGTGCGGCAAGAGAGATTGCGCACAGTCGCTTGAATGAGTTATCGCGTGACGAATGCTTTTTCGTAACATCACACGTTTCACGAGTTCACTAGCCTTCCCAAAAGCACTATGTCGTGCAATAAAAAGCAAGCTTAAATTCTAATTCATTGGATTAGTGGATTATTCAGAAATCTGGCAACACTGTTGCGTGACGAACGCTTTTTGTAACATTACACGTTTCACGAGTCTTCATAAATCTGGCAACACTGTTGAGTGACGAACCCTCATTCGATTTTTCGTAACATCACACATTTCACGGGTTCACTAGCCTTTTCAGGAATATGGCAACACTGTTGCGTGACGGACCTTTTTCGTAACGGTTAAAGCCTGTTCATAAATATAAGAAAGTGACTGACTGAATCCTATTAGGAAGTACCCCTTGATAAAGTATAGGATAAAGATTTTAAATGGAAACGGACCATAGCCTACCTGCTCTAAAACTACGAAAATCGGGTAATAAATTTCATGTCATTGTTAGTTAATAGCTATCCTTCAATAATCCGCTTAATTTACTTTCTTATAACTATGAACAGGCTTTACACGTTTTACAAGTTCACTAGCCTTCTCAAAAGTCCTACGTCGTGCAATAAGAAGCAAGCTTCAAAAACAATATCAATGTATCTTGGCGCTTAATTTTGGCTGACACAACTATAAGAGATTTAAAAAGACGGAAGCATTTCTTGTTTAAAGTGTAAAGTCTAACAAATAATGCAAGAAAGTGTTAGGTTCACCACCAGCAGCCACTCCACATAATAGTGGAGTGCATTCATTAACTCGTTTGTGCTGTGCTCAGCAGCTCAGGAATTTGAAATAAATCCTTGTACCATTTTCCATGTTATCTACTCCCATTCTAGAAGCTTCGTGTTTTCTATTGTGTGTTCAAAAAGTTTCTGTATTGTTGTTCACTTTTCTTAAAAGGTATGTTCCGATTACGACAGTGAAAGGACCTTGGATTGATAGCTGACATCAACAGTGTCAGAATGACAGAAATGAAATTGTGACTTGCAAGTTCCTAGAATTATTGGCAACCGATGCGTTGATTATTCACTATGAATGTCATTTTCAATTTTAAGATTTACACTTCAGGGGTGTTTTCATTGTTTTATTAAAGCAATTTAGATGTTCGCAGTGATAAAAAACCTGCGGAAATCTTATGTTTTGAATGGTAGACACTAATTGTGATTCTAGTCAGAAAAAACACTTTTTGTTGGCCACACTGATCTTAAATTGAACTCTATTATTTCATATTTCGCCTTGTCCCAAAAATACCATGTAACGTCGAAGTGCGGACATAGTCGGTATACCTATTGAAACAAACACACACCCAAACTGAATCATTTAGGTAGTGGAGATGGTCATTTTTACAATGACAGTAAAGAGCTCATGCTGGCATCGGATGTCAAAATCGTTATTTCGTGCTATTTAGTGCTATGAAACGCAAATGCTACTTGGGCTGTTCAAGGAGGCTTGGAGCTTTGGCGTTATAGAGCTCCATGAACAGCAATTTACAGCCCCAGATAACAACATTTCTGCCCGTTGTGCCTTGTGTTCCTAAACCAAAATTTCAGTAGTTTCCTCCGTTTTTAAAAGATAATTGATAAGCACAAAATTCAACTGTTAACAAACACTGATCAGAGAGCTCTGGCGTCAAAATGGCGCTAACGCTATCATCTGTCCTACCTCGTTTTGGTTTGCATCAATTTGCATTTCATTGCGTTTGTGATGACGTAGGCTGCGAAAACAATGACGTCACACCAGCGCTTTATAGTGTCAGGGAATTGCTCCTCGAACAAAGGGTAGTACTACATGCTCCTCGAACACACCGATAGTCGACCAAACATTGACGTCACGATGCGTTTCAAGTCACGTGGGTCTCTTCAATTTCTCAAGTCTTGTACAAATTACGATATTGGAAAAATTATTGAAGAATTACTCTTCTCCAGTTAAGGACTCAAATTAATTCGTATTTAGGTTAAGCTAGGGAATATTTTCTGAACGTTGAGATGGAATATCAATAATAAACCTGTTTTAAAATGGGAGGTCTGGAGCCAATTACACCGATAAGAGAGATACTGAGAATATATATAGAATATTCATAAAGAGACTTTTCAAAATTTTGAAATTGACTTTATCCTATTGAGTGTTCGAGAAATATAGCACAAAAACTTGTTTTTACATTTTCCAGCCTATTCTATTTCTCTTAACTTCAGTATAGATCACTACTCCCAACTATTAGTTCATTGAATAAGTTTAACTTGCTTGGGAATATCAAAAAAAAAACTATCAGTTTGAGCATATTAAGGATCTATGGTTTGAGGCACCCTGATACCTGAGAAAATAATCGACGTGTACGACTCAAAGGCGAGTAAGGTACGTATCAGATACGACGGACTGAACATATACGCTTTGAAGCCGCTCATTTTATGTATTGAAGTGAGCGGTGAGGATTCATCAAGCTGTACAGCGGTGTAAGTCGGTTAACTTCATGTATAGGGGAAAAGATCATATTTTTACATAAAATGGCCGATAAACTCGTTAAATATGTGCAATTGATTGCGAATTCCCTGTGTTTGTACAATAATAGACTCGCCATTCTTGAAGTTCTTGGAACTAGTTTATTGCCATTCTATAAAATGTTTTATGTTCCAACTCTAACCGTTTGGGAATTTTCAACACATGCGCTTATTTCGTACTTAGTCAGAATACGGAATTACATTTAGCACTCTTGAACTAGTTCTGGTACAGTTCGTTTATTTGCTGGAACGATTTATAAACTAGTGCAGAAATGATTCTTGACTTCTTGGAACGCTACTTTCAATCTTCGCAAATTCCTAAGCTTGCTGGAACAAACCTATAATGTACGATCAGTTGACTTCTAGGTACACAGTTATCGTGGCTGTAGGACGAATATTGTACGTGCCTTTGACGATGTCACATCGTTTTAAAAAAGTAGTTAGCTTGTCGTATTATGAGCTTTTTGCATAATTTTTCAATACGAACTTTGAACGATTTCAGTTTACACATAATTCACCATACTTCTTCATTAATACGCAATTATATATTTCTAATTAAAATTTCTGAACGGTTTTGATTCCAATTATTGGGTTTTAATATGTTCGCAATTTCTATTCACGGTTTCATGAATCGACTCGACTCGACGTAGCTAAAATTTGTTTTTAATTAGACAAAAAACGAGCCTTGATGTGAATTTTTTATTTCCTATGCAACGCCTAACACATCCGAATACAAGAACACAGCTTTCACAGAAACAATGGAGGATGAGACTGGGTGTTGTTGAGAATAGAGTTTCATATGGAAGTATTGTTTCACGTGGTGTTCAATGCAAATGTGAAGTTTGTTTTGGAACAAAGGCTATTATTAGGAATTAAAACGTAAAATGCTACATGGGTGAAGGTAAAATGGTCACCCAAATCTTTTCAAAAAATCCATGGAATTCTTTATCACGCTATTTTTTATAGGGTTAGTTTTAAGTATGTAAACAACTTCTACAGAGTGATCCATTAGTGCGATAAAGTCCAATATCCTGTAAACTTTAAACTGCTCAATTGTATATTCTACTTTTCCATAATTTCTTTCAATTCCTAGATAAGCTAACAAAGCTCTTTTTGGACTTTTGTTGCAGTTGGTAATTTAAATAGGGACAGATATCTAGACCTATCGAGAAATTATATTGCGCCAGTCATAGCAGAACTACTTCCTGATCCCAACAAACCTTCTGATGACATATCAAATCAACAAGATGATGCTTCCCCTCTGGCTGTACATACCCATCTAGTTACAGTTGAGCGTTGAGTAGCCATACAATCACCCCACCCCCCGGTCACTGACTTGATCTCATTAGATTTTTTCTTGTGAGGATATCATAAAAATAAAGTTTGCAAAAACAGACCAGTTGATTCACAAGCTCAACAAGATCGTTTTTTTTGAAGCGATAAATCTTATACTACAAACATATTATTTTCATGGTAAGGGTCGAGTTGTCTCCCGAACCACACGTTGATACCTGTTTTCGAAAAATGTTATGTCTGAGCAGTATCCCATTCAATTCAGGTATACTTTCTTCAATTCCAAAAATCAATGAAAAATTATTTTTTATTTCAACAAGACAAAAAACGTAAGAACAAGTTAATAATAATTTTTAACTAATTAAAAAAACGATATCAAAGGACTTATAAAAATGCATTTTTTCTTCCTCTTCCTCTTCCTCTTCCTCTTCCTCTTCCTCTTCCTCTTCCTCTTCCTCTTCCTCTTCCTCTTCCTCTTCCTCTTCCTCTTCCTCTTCCTCTTCCTCTTCCTCTTCCTCTTCCTCTTCCTCTTCCTCTTCCTCTTCCTCTTCCTCTTCCTCTTCCTCTTCCTCTTCCTCTTCCTCTTCCTCTTCCTCTTCCTCTTCCTCTTCCTCTTCCTCTTCCTCTTCCTCTTCCTCTTCCTCTTCCTCTTCCTCTTCCTCTTCCTCTTCCTCTTCCTCTTCCTCTTCCTCTTCCTCTTCCTCTTCCTCTTCCTCTTCCTCTTCCTCTTCCTCTTCCTCTTCCTCTTCCTCTTCCTCTTCCTCTTCCTCTTCCTCTTCCTCTTCCTCTTCCTCTTCCTCTTCCTCTTCCTCTTCCTCTTCCTCTTCCTCTTCCTCTTCCTCTTCCTCTTCCTCTTCCTCTTCCTCTTCCTCTTCCTCTTCCTCTTCCTCTTCCTCTTCCTCTTCCTCTTCCTCTTCCTCTTCCTCTTCCTCTTCCTCTTCCTCTTCCTCTTCCTCTTCCTCTTCCTCTTCCTCTTCCTCTTCCTCTTCCTCTTCCTCTTCCTCTTCCTCTTCCTCTTCCTCTTCCTCTTCCTCTTCCTCTTCCTCTTCCTCTTCCTCTTCCTCTTCCTCTTCCTCTTCCTCTTCCTCTTCCTCTTCCTCTTCCTCTTCCTCTTCCTCTTCCTCTTCCTCTTCCTCTTCCTCTTCCTCTTCCTCTTCCTCTTCCTCTTCCTCTTCCTCTTCCTCTTCCTCTTCCTCTTCCTCTTCCTCTTCCTCTTCCTCTTCCTCTTCCTCTTCCTCTTCCTCTTCCTCTTCCTCTTCCTCTTCCTCTTCCTCTTCCTCTTCCTCTTCCTCTTCCTCTTCCTCTTCCTCTTCCTCTTCCTCTTCCTCTTCCTCTTCCTCTTCCTCTTCCTCTTCCTCTTCCTCTTCCTCTTCCTCTTCCTCTTCCTCTTCCTCTTCCTCTTCCTCTTCCTCTTCCTCTTCCTCTTCCTCTTCCTCTTCCTCTTCCTCTTCCTCTTCCTCTTCCTCTTCCTCTTCCTCTTCCTCTTCCTCTTCCTCTTCCTCTTCCTCTTCCTCTTCCTCTTCCTCTTCCTCTTCCTCTTCCTCTTCCTCTTCCTCTTCCTCTTCCTCTTCCTCTTCCTCTTCCTCTTCCTCTTCCTCTTCCTCTTCCTCTTCCTCTTCCTCTTCCTCTTCCTCTTCCTCTTCCTCTTCCTCTTCCTCTTCCTCTTCCTCTTCCTCTTCCTCTTCCTCTTCCTCTTCCTCTTCCTCTTCCTCTTCCTCTTCCTCTTCCTCTTCCTCTTCCTCTTCCTCTTCCTCTTCCTCTTCCTCTTCCTCTTCCTCTTCCTCTTCCTCTTCCTCTTCCTCTTCCTCTTCCTCTTCCTCTTCCTCTTCCTCTTCCTCTTCCTCTTCCTCTTCCTCTTCCTCTTCCTCTTCCTCTTCCTCTTCCTCTTCCTCTTCCTCTTCCTCTTCCTCTTCCTCTTCCTCTTCCTCTTCCTCTTCCTCTTCCTCTTCCTCTTCCTCTTCCTCTTCCTCTTCCTCTTCCTCTTCCTCTTCCTCTTCCTCTTCCTCTTCCTCTTCCTCTTCCTCTTCCTCTTCCTCTTCCTCTTCCTCTTCCTCTTCCTCTTCCTCTTCCTCTTCCTCTTCCTCTTCCTCTTCCTCTTCCTCTTCCTCTTCCTCTTCCTCTTCCTCTTCCTCTTCCTCTTCCTCTTCCTCTTCCTCTTCCTCTTCCTCTTCCTCTTCCTCTTCCTCTTCCTCTTCCTCTTCCTCTTCCTCTTCCTCTTCCTCTTCCTCTTCCTCTTCCTCTTCCTCTTCCTCTTCCTCTTCCTCTTCCTCTTCCTCTTCCTCTTCCTCTTCCTCTTCCTCTTCCTCTTCCTCTTCCTCTTCCTCTTCCTCTTCCTCTTCCTCTTCCTCTTCCTCTTCCTCTTCCTCTTCCTCTTCCTCTTCCTCTTCCTCTTCCTCTTCCTCTTCCTCTTCCTCTTCCTCTTCCTCTTCCTCTTCCTCTTCCTCTTCCTCTTCCTCTTCCTCTTCCTCTTCCTCTTCCTCTTCCTCTTCCTCTTCCTCTCCACCTCTTCCTCTTCCTCTTCCTCTCCACCTCTTCCATAATTGTGAGGGCGAGGAATTCTACACGTTAACAAATCAATACTTGGGGCAACTGAAATGCTGGCAAGTAATCTTCCTCAAATAAAGTGTTAATAACGGGAGACAACTCGACTCTTTTCCGGAGAAAACTCGACCCTACCGATTTTCATGACTCAATTGGAAAATTTTGCAGTCTTATTAATAATAAAATTTAGATTATTCTAACATGAGTGTAAAACTAGTTTGTGATTCCTTTTGGTCCAATATCATAATATAATAATGAATATTTAAAATAAGAATTAAATTCCCTTGATCTTATTTCAACAAAACGTTCGAACATTTCATTAT